>JAJAGP010000835.1:0-263918 GCA_025084515.1 Ancistrus triradiatus | reverse complement strand
CGCCCACATGTTCTATCACACACGGTCAAATACACACCCAGTAAACTGGTCAACACGATCACTCCCCCATCCGGTACACACCAACCCAGTCACTCACCCACAAAATCAAATCAGTCGCTCACTCTCCCTGTCACTCACTCACAAAATAAACAAGTAAACAAAAAGACAGTAAAAAATAAAGAAGAAAAGAAAAATAAGAGAGAAAAGAAATGATAACAAAAACAGAAAACAGGGAAAAACAAAGGAGAAAGGAAGAACGAAAAAAGAAAAACAGCCTAAGTAGAAAAGATTAAAGCAAAAAAAAGAAGAAAAAAATAAACCTAAAGCAACAAATTAAATCGGTCACTCACTCACCCAGCCATTCACTCCCACAGTCACTCACCCACAAAATCAGATCAGTCACTCTCTCACCTGGTCACTCATCCGCCTAATCAGTTGTCCACACAGTCACTCCCTCAGCCAGTCACTCACTCACTCAATCACACACAGACAGCCAGCCAGCTAGACACATTCACTCTCTCATGTATTCCCTTATAGTCACTCACCACCTTATTCACCCTCTCACACACTGACACACTCACACACACTGTCTCACTCCGACCAAGGGCCAGTGAGCAGCAGTCAGGACTAAACTCGGTCCCAGGAAGAACAGAAAAGAACAGAGACAGCAAGCTGGAGAAACCAAACCCAGACATGCAGCTGTGCACCACCAACCCGACCTGCTGCAGTACACAACTCATGAAGCAAACGCCACACACTGATCACACCACTGCTGCGTAACAATACAACAACTTTCACTGTACACACCGAGGCTGTGACTCATCACACCACAACACACAAATTACACAAACAAATACACACACGTCATGCAGCGCCATTTATTCTGAACAATCAGCACGTGCCAGGAGTGTGTGCAGGTGTTTCAGCTTACCTTTATCCACTGGGTACACAATTCAGTAACACACACACACACACAGAAGGCAGAATGGACATCAGAGAGGAAGCTGGTTGCTCAGTGTTTTGTTTCTGTGTGTAAGTAACTGCTTACCTATATCCTCCAGTTCTGATGTCATAGACTTGGAGCGCATGGAAAGTGCAGTGGTTGGTGCTCGCTTTGGAGGGGGCGGAGCTAAAGTGAACAGATTTAAACAGGTTAATGAGTACATAAATATTCAGCCTTTAATGAGCCGTATTCATGTTTGCTATTAAAGTGGCAAAAATAATTGTAGATATTGATAATCAGAACTAAATAGTTTTTTTTCTCTCGCTCAGGACTCAAGCTTCTGGATTTAGCCATATATTTTCCCAAAACACTGATGTGTGTTATTTATTTATTTAATGCATGATGGTGGATATAAAAAGAGTAACACTAGAAATTTCTAATGAAATAAACAGGATCTGACTGAGCTTACATGGTTGCCGTGACCTTTCATTTTTTAGTTAACGCCGAAGAAAATAACGTGGCTTCATTTCGCTCGGCTTTTCTTTCTTTGCATTTGCATCTACTGCACCAGTCCGTACAGAACGGGTCAGACTCGATTTCAAAGTATTAAGCCTAACAGTCTAACAGTAACAGTCTCAGTATGTAAAATGTTAATACAAGTTAAACAGTGGTTTCCCAAATGCCCTTGACTTGTATGTACGTATTACAAAACTATAAAAGAACAGATTTGAATGTTTAACTTTCCAAATTTTATTAAATGTAGGTTATTTATCATATCACACAAAGATGCGACATACTTTGAACTTTAATATTAAAATAATCAAGTATTTTTCTCGGGTATATACTGTGTTTCAGAGTCTCCCCAAAGTGTTCAATAGCCTTAAATTCCAGGGTTGCCAGATCCAGCGAGGAAAAAAAGTCAATGGAACGAGAGACCAAATAAAGCAAAGTCTTTAGAAATACGTGGACCTGGCAACCATGGGGGAACACTTGTGCACATGCACAGGATAAAACACCGATTATAATGGGGTAACTGGTGTACATGCTATGAGTAATCCCATTACTGGAGTAAAATTCCCGCCCACTTTATTGGATTTCTTAATCTGATTCCTACATCGGAATATGCTGTAGCCATGAATAATCAGATAACTGCAGAAATACAACTATGACTGGATTATTAAGTGCATGAAAACCCACTCCGTGACCCCTGTAGTACCTGCGATGGACTGGTGTCTCTCACAGGGTCCTCTGGGTCAGACGCTTGACTTCCTCTCTGTCTCTCTCAGTGACTTTTTCTCTCTCTTTGCTAGTTTCCACATCTAATGCTATGTTCACAGGCCCAAATCTGATCTTTTTCATCACGTGCCACACATGTGTTATCTTTGAGGCAGTTTGAACAAAAACAAACACACTGACTGACTTCCGGTTCTGATCTGGGCCGCTGTCCTAGGTGGTACTGAAGTCCTGAAATTGAGAAGAGTTCTTCCCATGATGATGAGAACTGCAGTATCACTGCACTGACCAGTTTTACGCACAAACATGTAACATATACAAATAATGCAACCTTTTCGATTGGCTCTTAAAGTGATGTAAAAAAGTGTTTGCCCCCTTTCTGATTTCCTATTTTTTTGCATGTTTTTTGCATGTTTGCCCCCCTAAATAAACTTAGAAATATATACAAGTAGTGAAAAGTAATTTAATTTGTGTGTCTCTTTCAGTCTGAGTCTCTCTCTGTCTCTGTGCCTCTCTTTCAAGTTCTCTTAATCTCAGTCTCCATGTCTCTCTTTGAGTCTCTCTCCGCCTCACTCTTAGTTTCACTCTCCCTGTGTGACACTCTCTCTCTCTCTGTGTCAGGTAGCAGATGGACGCACTGCGGTTTGAGTCTGAGAGCATCAGGTGCCAAACGTTCATTCAGCAGGATGCTGGCACTCTGTCCTCACTCTTATCTGTTCGGCTCAAACGATCCTGTTTCAGTTTTAACCAAAACCAGAACAACATCAAACAGCTTCGAACATCATATCAGCTTTTACATCAACACTGATATAACCGATATAATCCTGACTCACTAAACAACACACAAAACGTCTGGCTCGGCGGAACGGAGTCACTTCGACAATTCGAAATGGCTAAAATCTTTTTAGAGCTGTAGGTGGCGCTGTACCTTTTTTCCTCGCCGTGTCCTCATGTTCCAGATTCCTAGTGACCGTTACGACTTTAATGACGAGTCGGTTTCCGCCTTGCCGGATCATGTTCACCACCTGCCTATGACCCACCTTCACCACGTTCTCCTGGTTCACCTGAAACACAAACATATTAACACTTTAATGTTCATCCCACATTAACGCACATTGTCGCTTATGATTTATCACTTTATTTAACTGTCTTTAATATAGAAATGAATTAAGAGCCAGCTTCAGTGGGTGTCTATAGATTTATTTATACTTTTTATACGTTTCGGCAACACTCCAGATCATCTACGAGTGTTTTTTAAGGTCTCAGTTTGTTTATTTGTTTGTGTATTAGTCTTATTTAACATCACATCAGCATCGAAGGCTTTATTTACAACAGACACAAGGTTATATCGACACATTCAGAGTAAACCACCAATTTATCATGTCCTATTGGAATGTGGGCGGAAACTGGTGCACCCGGTGCAACCCATGCAGACACGAGGAGAACATACAAACTCCCCCGGGATGGAGGCTGGGGTCCGGATCGCATTTTGTCCAGAAAAATGTGTCTCGGTTCTCGCCGTTTGCTTGGTACTTGCCGCCCTTGCTTAAATGTGTATAAACGTGTGTAAACTCGATTCATGATTCACGATTCAGTACACATCGATTCAGTGATTCAGATTCACATTAGCCCTCAGAGAAGCTCTGCACTGTGTTTATTCTGTTTTTCTTTATTTTTGCATCTACAGTACTGTATTCTTAGTGCAAATTATTATAAAATAAGCTTTGTGTTAATGATTTTGGCCAACTGTAGGTTAATGTAAGTGTTTTAAACTTTAACTTGCTTATCATTACTTATTATGAGGCTGAACCCGAGTCATTAAAGGTGGACCGGAATATATGAATCAGAAGCAAACCTGAGCCTCGTCTCCACTATGATACACCAAACACTCATTAAACTCATCAGTTCATGACCCATTTATCTTATGATGGATTTGTTGAACGTATCCCCATCATAAATCAGGGAGCACCTGTACAGTACAGCTCAATTAATGCAGATAATGCCACATACAGGGGGATTTTCTGGGGGTCTGGAACCCATTCATTTACTTTACATTATTCCTTATGGGAAACATTTGCTCAGTACTCGTCAAGCCTTCTGGATCGATTTTACGTTTGCTCCTGCAAAAGTTGTGTAACCTGAATGATCACCCGAATGATTCTGCACCAGAGAGGCAGATACATTTGTGTTAGGAAGTCAGACAGATATTTAGACAGAAATAGCCAGATTTACAGACAGACAGTGAGACTGATAGATATGGAAACAGGTATAGACAAGCAGATAGTGAGCTAGACAGACAGAGACAGGGAAACAGACAGGTAAACTGAGAGACAGACAGTGAGATAAACAGATACTGTATGTAGACAGAATGACAGACAGACATTGTTTGACAGGGCAGTGTAAGACATCGAAAGGTGAAGACACACAGATATGTAGACAGTCAAAGAGACGAGGCAGATGTCTTATAAAATCCAATGATGTTTAGCAAGGAATTATTCCAAAATGAATTCACACACACACATACAACTCTTTTGTTTTTCTATCATTGTGGGGATTTTGATTTTCCACTGATGTAACATTACTGTAGCTAATTAATGCTACACATAAACCCAACCTCAGTAACCTAAAGCAAATGCTTTGGCTCTTATTGTTTTTCAAAAGAAGGTTGCGAAAAAAAAATCTGTACACACAGGTTAAAAATGTCAGATCGTTCTGACCTCGTGGGCACACTGGGTCCTCACAATGCCATATAAACTTGACTAACACACTGCCATACAGTGCTTTCTCACACAGCTCAGAAGCAATAGGGGATATGAGTCATGATACTGCAGCGTGTATATACACACACACACACACACACACACCTAGTGGTCCTGATCATTACAGTAAATATTTCCAAGCACACCGCTGCTGAACAATAAAAGCTAAAGAATACCGGCACAGATCTATCTGACAATCCGCTAGAAAACACACACACACACACACACACACACACACACACACACACCTCCCTATCTTTTTAGGGAATGCCCACTGACATAATGATTAACCCCTTTCCCTAACCTCAGTAACCTAAAGCAAGTCTTTTTACTCTTTTGGTTTTTCAAAAGAAAGCTACAGTTTTGTGTGTTTAAAAAAAGCCCTTAACCTCGTCGGGACCAGATCTTTCTATCCTTGTGAGGGCATTTGGTCCCCACAATGTCATATAAACACGGGCACACACACCAAGCAATGAGTGCACAGCACATACATTTCATATCAATACGTATCAGTCTCCTCTCACATCAAGTAACAGTTCTACTACAGGATATCTAACTCGTAGTTTAACCCCTAAAATCCTTCTAACACCTTCTCATCCTCTGGTACAGGACATTCGACCCCCGTCTACGCTCTTCCACAGTCTCTTAATAAAAGCTCCTCAAACCTATACTCAACATTCCAATTCTCTTTTCCTATGTCTATCTACATGCATATATATATATATATATATATATATATATATATATATATATATATATATATATATATATATATAGATATATATAAAGTAGAAGCAAAACACTTACTCTATTGGTGAACTCAGAGCCATATATATATATATAAGGATTTGCTTTAATTAAGGTTAAGGTTAGGTGTAGCATTAATTAGCTACAGTAGTCCTTAAGTCAATGGAAACTCCCACGGACAGTGAGACAAACATACGTGTGTGTGTGTGTGTGTGTGTGTGTGTGTGTGTGTGTGTGTGGTATTGTGAATAATTTAGTTCACATCACAACACAGCCAAGATGATATTTGATTGGCTGGAATGAAAGTCGCTCCGACAAGTTCTCTCTCCTCCCACCTCCAGGGCAGCAGGATGCACGGCAACAGTCACCATGGCAATGAGCATCACTCACATCACTCACTCACTCACACACACACACACACACACACACACACACACACACAAAGTTGCTTCTTTAGCTTTAAAATCACGAACGAAATCAGCCATGTAAGAAGACGAGCTTACAGTCTTAATATACACCCAGTGATCACTTTATTAGGTACACCTCCTTGTTTGTACTCACCTTATATAAATAGATCAGACACAGCAGTGCTGCTGGAGTTTTTAAATACCTCAGTGTCGACGTTGGACTGAAAATAGTTCACCAGCCAAAAATATCCAGCCACCAGCATCCTCTGAGTTCTGATGAAGGATTAGAGGATGCCTAGCACAACCTGTACAACAACAGACGAGCTACTGGCTCTGACTTTACATGTACAAGGTGGCGGAATAAGGTAGATCTAATAGAGCGCACAGTCAGTGAACACGGTGTTTAAAAACTCCAGCAGCACTGTTGTGTCTGACCCACTCATACCAGCGCAACACACACTAACATGTGCAGCATGTGCAGGTTCTTGGGGGTCCTGACCATTAGAGAACAGAGTAAAGCGGACGAAGAAAGTATGTAGAGAAACAGATGGACTACAGACTGTAATTGGCCTGTAATTCAGTCAAAAAGCACCACCAGGTCTCAAGACTAGACTCTCGGCCAAGTCAAAACGCAACTTAGACACACAATCCAGCTCACCTCAGCTCACCTCTCCCGAGGTGGGATATGAACCAGGGAGCTTTAGCTTTGGGAACGACTGATCTACCAACTGGGCCACAGGTTTGTCTGCCTGCCTCTTACCCTTTATACTAAAATTCCTCCAGGTTCTGAATCGTTTAATGATATTATGCACTGTATTATTCGCACACACACACACACACACACACACACACACACACACACACACACTAAACCTCTCACTGCTGGACGATGAACTCTACTCACAATAACCTCTGACAAGGATTGATCCTGGGTTGCTAGAGCTGTGCGGCACTACTAGCTGCTGACCCGTGTGTGTGTTTGTGTGCGCTGTGTGTGTTGATTAATAGGCGTCGGTGTGTAACTGTATTAGGTGTGGAGTGTGAGCTGACAGTGCTGGAGATTGGGGAGATGTTTCATGTTGATGCGTCTGCTTTGTTGCTGTCTTTTCCTCTCTCAGTGACGTCTGCGGCTCCATGAATCATCACTGCTTTAATGGTGCATCTCTCTCTCTCTCTTCCACACACACACACACACACACACACACACACAAAGCTGCGGCAGAGCTAATGACTCTGCTCAAACCCTCCAAGAAAAATATCTAACAGTACAATCCTGAGCAGTCTCACACTCTGTCTTTCTCCAGCACTTTATTTTACATAGTCTAGACTTATTAGATGTGTATTAGATATATCAAATATATTAGATATATAAAACGTGGTGTGTCCATTGTGTAGGGGGTTAAAGTCCCAGCACTGCCAAGCTGCCACTGTTGGGCCCTTAAGCGAGTCCTTTAACCCACATTTCCCTTTGTAGCTATGCTGCTATAGTTAGTGCTGCCGGAGTCTCATGCAACATTTAGTGTCATTGGTTCAAGCATGTTCTGTTAATAGACTGTGTGCTCTTAACAACGACTAACTACATATTCTCTTTTCTGTCCAAGCTCATGTTCTGGTACCAGTTCCAGCCTCACATACTAAGGTGTTCCTCTGCTTCAGCTCCACCCAAGCTGTTCTTCCATCAGCTCCACCCCACAGAGGGCAGTAATTCTCTCCCTCCTTTTTACGTTAGTCTATTCAATATTTCTCTTCACTACTGGTTTATAGCTTTTATATTCTCTATTTTATTACACTCTTCATAATATTTCATTTTAATGCCTAAGCCACCCAAGGAGGGTGGGACGCTTTTTGAGACTTGGTCCTCCCAAGGTTTCTTCCTTATAACACTTAGTGGGTTTTTTCTTGCTCTATTTGGGATTGGCCTTATAAATGAGAAGATAATCTAAAATTGCAAAGCTGCTTTGAGACAATATAGACATTGCTTGTCTGAATCAGGGCGTCTGCTAAAACGATACTTTTATGCAAATGTGAGGAACCCCATCAACAAATCATCAGTATAGTTGCTGGTTTTCATTCCAGCGCAGCAGAAGCTACACCTGATACTCAGCTATTTGAAAAGCTGCAGCCACATAAACCCTCTGCAGATGAGTTTCTTCCTCCCTGCTTTATAATAAATCGAATTACAGTAATTTGACCGAGAATGCACAAACTTTAACTTCTAAGACTGTACTTTATCTTCTCATTTAAAGAAATAATTTGGTTTAGTTGTACTTGTGTGTACATACAGTATACAGTGCTGTGCAAAAGTCCTAGGTCACCATTACAATTGTTGTTTTAGCAATGGTATAATAACCATATATAACATATTGCCTATATCTTTGTAACTTAACATATCGTAGTCTTTTCACCCTGTTCCCCTTCCAAAAAAGGATTTCTTGGCTGCTACCCTTTCAAAACGGATCAACTTGGCATCCCGATGAGCCTGCCAGATGCTTCAATTGCTCACGTGTAAGGGGAGCTCACACTAAATACTTACCACTGTAGCCTATAGAAGCTGTTTTATAAAAGCATACACATTTCCTGTATTTTCTGGTTTTTATACTAATGCAGAGACTGATAAATAATTACATATGGTCATCACCTTTGCTAAAACAATGCTATATCTAATCTAATGGGGGCCTAAGACTTTTGCACAACAGCACACTGGGACTGGGACTGCATGTGTGTATGTTCAACCAAAATCTGTGCATACTAACAGTAAGTATGAACTGTGAAGTAAGGCCTGCGTGCACACACACACACACACACACACACACACACACACACACACACACACACACACACACACACACACACACACACACACACACACACAGGTGTATATATACACCAGAATGCCCTGCTGCCTTTTTGGCTGCGCCAAGCAAAAGTGGGGTTAGCAGGCAGAAACTGTTTCACTGGATGTGTGTGTGTGTGTGTGTGTGTGTGTGTGTGTGTGTGTGTGTGAACAAGCCAAGCAGTGGAATCACAGTACTGTGTAACCAAGGGCAACAGCCCGGGAGGCTGATGTCACAGAAACACCACATGCCACTGTGTGTGTGTGTCTGGTGTAGTAATCCAACAGTGGATGATCTACAGCACAACATGTGCACGCATAAACACACACACACACACACACACACACACACACACTCATTCATATACATGCTCATTTTTGAAGGATTTAAACTCGAAGCTGTTGCACATGCTATGTAATGTTTAAGTGGTCGAAAATTGTAACTGAATCTTTGGTAATCATTTCATTAGGTATAACCTGTGACAGCGCAGCAGGCACGAGAAGGGCAGCACTTCCTCCACTCACTCTGTAAGTCATTATTTATTCATTTATTCATTAATGATGGAGGATGACACAATAGAAGGTTACAGGAGCGCGAGCACACGACTAATCTAACCCCGAACGGAACAGAGCAGCACAAACCGGGCAAGTTCACTGTGCCTACTTCAGATATGAACAATAATTTTAATGACTAATTGCAATAATAATAATAATAACAATCCTCCATTCATTTCCATTTTAAAGCCAAATATATGATACTTATACAGTCATTAAGGAAACTCTGTCCATCTGAAACCTCTGAGATCCTAAACCAAAGCTTTCAGAACACCCCACTGTCCCAAACTCACATGGTATAAAACCCAAATCCCTCACTACACCAACCTTCCACTATCCCAAACCCCTACTATTCAAATCCACTGTTTTCCTGGACCTCTAGTCTAAACTCCTGCTCCATGAAGCATTCCACAAAAAAACAAAAACACAATTCTGAACCATATTCCCCAAACCTACCCAACCTAAAACTACCTCCATCTCAAACCCCCCTTTATGTAAAGCCCCTGCTATACAAAGGCACTGCTATCTGGCTCCACACCATCCAGACCCCACTCTATCCAACATAAATGCTGTCTACACTCCCTAGACCTGGTGTGGGCATACTCACACTGGGTGATCCGTACAGTTTCCGAGCACGCAGGACCCCCAAAGAGCGGTTCGTTTGACTAGTGTGATCCAGAAAAGGGGGAACTCCAGTCACATGACTTTTGACACATGACATTGCAGAACGAAATAAAGGTTGGATATAAGTTATGCAACACAAAACACAAAGCTCGGGCAACAAACGGACAGGATACACAAGGAGCAGTGTGACATCGTCTAAGCCTGCATTTCACTCCAGTTTAACTCTCTTGGGACGCGTCTAACAATTTATGTACCGTACTGAGCAAAAGTCTTAGGCCACCATTCGATTTGCTGTTTTGGCATAATATATAATGGTATAACGACCATGTATTAGGGATGCACCTATATTGAATGACTTGGGCCGACACGATAACCGATTTTTAGGACATTATTGTGGCCGATAGCAATGTTAAAAACTGATAATTAATCCTTTCTGTATTTAGAATACAGTAATTCATTTGAGTAAGACAATAAAATAATAATAAGCAATAAAATTGTTAAATCAGACATGACAATTACTGCAAATATAAGGTGCAGTTCACTGAAATAATAATGGTTTCATTCCATTTTGTTTTCTAACCTTCCTTCATTTTTTATTTTTGAATTGGTACAGGCAGCAACAAGAACAGTGAAGTGTATAATAAAGACTGACCCAAAAAAGAATAGAACCGCATATAAAACTATACACTCAGCAACATCAGACATTTTGCTTAATGAGTAACAGCCAAAGGAAAAAAACTAAGAAACATTCATATGGAAATATATAATAAACATCGTTAATAATATCGCTTACAATTCTAATATCGGACCGATTCCAATAACTGAAAAAAATCCATATATCGGCTGCCAATATATCGTGCATCATTACCATATCTAATTATTTCTCAGTCTCTTTATTAGTATACAAACAGAAACTACAGAACACATGTACACAAAATAAAATTTTCAGAACAAATTCTCTTCTGAAGGCAAAAGTCTTCAGCCACGAAACTGGAAAAAGTGGTCTCGTGGCTGCTACCCTTCCAAAAAGACCATTCCTGATCTGCAATACCGCATACAAATGTCCTGTATCTTCTAGTTGTATCTTAATAAAAAGATTATATAATAATATAATGCTCATTATAATACTGATAAAACAATAGTATATCTAATCTAATGGTGGCCTGAGACTTTTGCACAGTACTGTATATCACACGCAGTATACTACAAAGCCACAGCAGAACTGTGCTGGTGACGATACAGTGCATGTCCTGCTTTTACTGTACCAGCATTCAAACGCTAATCTAACCTGACATTACATCATCTCCAACCAATCAGCATCAAGTGTGCGATATTCTGAATGTGCACATTACAGAGGCTGGGCATTAATGTTTTATGCTAAGCTGTGCGACGTCTTAAATCATGCATACAGGTGGAGCTGCGGGCCCCACACACACACACACACACACACACACACACACACACACACACACACACACACACACGATATAAACCCACAGAATAGTGCTGCACTGTGTTAGAAACCTCAGGAGACCAATGATCAGAATTATTTGTATCATCGCTTGTGTGTGCACTCATGCTTGTGTGTGTTTGTGTGTGTGTGTGTGTGTGTGTGTGGGTTTGGGGGTGGTTAAGGCTACAGGGGAACGGCTAAGGTTAACACATGAGCAAAGTGACAGAGCAGAGAGGCCGGAGGGAGAGGACAGTTAGAGAGAAAGATTCCACTGGACAGAGCGATGGGGGGATACTCCAGCAGATCCAAATCCACTGGCATTATCAAGGAGTTGGTGCTGCACATGTTTTTTTTTCTGGTGAACTTCATTTCATTTGTTAATTCAAAAAATATATATATATATATATATATATATATATATATATATATATATATATATATTAATGAATGACAATTCTTGATACAGTGCCGTCTGAGGGAGCTATGTTCCGATTTGGCGTTGTAGGTAGTAAAGCGATTTATCTCATCAGAGAACATGCTCCAGAGTCCAGCGGCAGTGCTTTACACCACCTCAGCAGCACTCTGGTCTTAGATTAAAATGGTTGTCCATGGAAACCTGATTCGTGAAGCTCTTGAGAACGTTCTTGAGCTAATGTTGCTTCCAGATTTAAGATATAAAGAAAGATTAAGAGAGAGGGTGAAAGAGGTCAGGACTGTGAGATAAACATGTGATATAAACATGATGAGACCATGTACAGAAGGACCGATGAGGCTTTGGCTCACGTATAGCTCCGTTTGGCCTCCTAATGATAAACTGGTGAATATCACCAAAAAGAGACAAACGGCGCAGCTGAAGCACGTGTGTTAGCAAACTGAAGCTGAGTTGCAGCGAGAGGCTCTAATTTGAAGGAAGTAAACTCTCAGAAGAAGTGTACGCAACAGAATCACAGCTGACACTCCAAACCCTCATAAGGAACGACTTATCATTCATCGGATACCAAACACTGACGCACCATCAAATCATACTGAATGGCAGCTGCAGCAACATGAAACACACAACCAGTAAATAAGCTGGAGATATCACTGAAGAAATCCAGAATCCCATGCTTTCAATCCAACAGTGGTGGATGGTAACACATTACGTTTGCTCAACTGCTGCACTTAACAGAGATGCACTGATTGTCATTTACTTGGCTGATTCCAATTTCCGATTTTTAAACCATATGACTGGCCGATTCTGAGTTTGGCCAGTCCCAAGAATTATAAATGACAGCATACAGATCATTTTTGTACAACTTCTCTTTTAATGGAAACTTCTTCACTGCTAAAGAAAGCTGCAGCTGCTGGCTTGTGTCTGGCTCTGCACTCTCTGCAGAGTTAGCTTTAGCTTTAGCTTTTACAAGTTCCACATGTTCAGCGAAATGACGCCGTTTTAAATGTCTTATTATTGTTCTGAGTGTTTTCGGAGTTCTACCTCCATGGCTTACTTTCATCACACACTTACTGTGAAGAACCAGATCACTGAAGACATGGCTATATCCTGAATAACACTATATCCCTCCCCCATTTATTCATTCTCTGAATACACCGAGACCCTCATTTACAATGGAACCAGGGACGGCACTGTGGTGCACTAGCCTCACAGCTCTGAGATTCCCAGTTCGATCCCGACCCCAAATTCCGTCTGTCTGGAGTTGGCATGTCCCTCCCGTGTCCATGTGGCATTACTCCGGGTGCTCCGGTTTCATGCATTAGGTTGACTGATTACTCAAAATTTGCCTATGACTTGTGTTTCGATATAACCTCAAGTCTGTCATGAATATGGCCACTGATGCTGATGTGACGTTAAATAAAACTAAAAAAACACACAAACAATGTAACCGAGTTGATACAGACGTAAGGGATAAACATAAAACCATAAGAAAGCCACTGCTCTCCAAAATGAACACTGATGCCCATCATGTGGCACACAGACAATCTAGAAGGCTACTGGAAAAACATTTTGTGAACAAATAAGACCACAACAGAGCTTTTTGGTTTAAAAGAAAAGCGTTATGTTTGGAGAAAGGAAAACACTGCATTCCAGCATAAGAATCTTATCTCATCTATGAAACATGGTGGTGGAAGTATCATGGTTTGCTGTTTTGCTGCATCTGGGCCAGGACGGCTTGCCATCATGGATGGGACAAAGAATTTGGAAAACATCAGGACATCTGTTTATGAACTGAATCTCAAGAGAAATCCTCCTGTTATCCCCATTTTATTGTTCCATGTCCCTTTTTCTCCTTTCCTTTCCTACTGCTGCATCGTCTCGTCTCTTTCTTCCATACCTATGTCGCTGTCCATCGGCTTTGCGCCTGCATGCGGGCCACCGACTTCCCTCTTGTAGGTCCTGACAAGTCTCGCTTTTGTGTAAGTGCTCCCTTCATGAAGCAGACCTTCTTAAGCCCATGGGGAGAGAGCCGGGGTGCAGGACTATTGTCTTCAGAGCTCAGCTAAGCCTCAGTGAGAGTTATATGTTTGATCCCACTAGAAACATTGAGCCTGATAATCGCTTGGTTGAACCAGCTGTAGTGTTAACTCTAGGCTCTGCATCCTCAGCCGTCCTCGTGTGGTCCCGGAACCAGCTCCATGTTCCACCTGAACGCCGTGGGACGACGTGGGACTCTCCTTATTCCTGTGTGGAGGCCAGTGAACATTCTGCCCTGCAGATGCAGATATCAGTGGACCGTCCGTGCGCTATACACGCACTCCTGTGGACATTCCGCATTCCAGATGTGGACGTCCATGTCCTTCCTGCCCTCATGCTCTAATGCTAGAATTCCAGACCCATTCCAGCCCAGTCCTGCCTCTCTCTCTTGCTCTCTCTCTCCCTCTACCCTATCCCAGGTATTAATTACCCCTTTTGGGGCTGAACCATAACAACAATGACTCTAAGCACGCCAAGTCATTCGACCAAAAAATGGTCAAAGGAAACAAAAGCTAATGTTTGGGAACGGTCAAGTCAAAGTCCTGACCTTAAAGGCCTTTTCACAAAAAATAGGTTTTCAAAAGTACATCAACTCCGTCCTTCACACAGAGTCCGAAACTGACGAACTGCGACACTGTGTAAAAGTTTAATCGGAGCCTGTTCTAATTTCTGTGGTAAAATCAGGCTGACCAATCAGAGCTCGGTCGCCGGGCAGAACAGCTCATGGAGAGCTTATAGGATGAGCAACAGGCTGCCTCTAAAAACATGGATATGAAAGAAAAGATCTGGTGGAATAGAACTAAAAAGCTGGAGAATGATGGAGATAAAGCTCACAGGGACTGGTTGGAAGCGTCTGATTATTTATCTAAGTGCATTCTGATCTGTTCATGATCACAAAAACCACAAACTAGAGCTTCCTGCACTCATCTCAGCTCGTTTTTTTGTTTCTTTGTTTTGTTAAGTTGATGATGTGAAAAAGACATGGCAGGAGACATTAAGAGAAGGGAAATTAAAGAAAGCAAAAGAGGACACGGAGTTTGAGTGTTCAGACAAAAAAAAATAAATCGGCGCTTTTGCGTAAAAATCGGACTCGGTGTGAAAAGGCCTTAATCCAATAAAAATAGAAAAGCAAGCAGTTCATGTGAAGCTGTTCTGTATGGAGGAATGGACTGAAATTATTCCAGGCTGATGTGCCAGACCGAACAACAATTAATGAAAATGTTTAGTTACAGTTGCACAAAGGGATCATACCAGATACTGAAAGCAAAGGTTCACATACTTTTGCCACTCACTTTTTGTCACATATATATAATATTGGACGATTTAAAAATCTAAAACATATGAGACCAAGTATAATATGTGACCTCATCAGTTTAATTGAGTTCTCTTTATCTACTTTTAGGACTTGTAGGACAATCTGAAGACGTTTTAGCTCATATTTACGCAGAAATACAGAAAAGTCGATAGCTTTTGATAGCCGGTGCATAAAAACACTATTTCCACACTTGAGGCATGCTCAGTAGCTACCATGGTAGTGCAAAACCATAACTGTGTCATCACACCTCCGGAAAAGAGAGGATGGGTTATCATTTAAAGGAACAGGTCCTCAAAACCGGCCGTGCTGAACAAGGCCATGTCTGCAGGATGAAAGCACACAGCAGACCCCAGGGAACTGTGTCAACTCATGGAAAAGTGATATGTCACCTATTTCTGCACGAGCACACAGAGGCTCATCAGAAATGAATGTACTGTGATCCTAATTTAATATAATGATGTAATCAGGTAGTCTATAAAAAGAAGCGTTAATCACATTACAGGTCATTTCAAATGCATCCTAGTATAACTGCACATCATTCTGATTTGTAATCAGGTTACATAACAAGGATTACAAGGAAACCTTATACCGAGCTACAAGAGTGAATAAAGCACGTGCCCCACTACAATCACATGGGTAAAAATTCAATTATATCCTTGATTTTTGAGCAGAACAACAGGACATGCTACGTAAATTCACCACAGGCACTACATTGCCCATAATGCCTCAGCATCTTTCCCAAAGCTTCCCAAAGAGTCTCTTTCGTTTTTGGGCGTGGAGTAATGGACATCCGCATGTATTTAAAAGAAAGTCTTAAAGCCTTACTGATTGGCAAACAGAAGGGTGCAGCTGTGCCCCTCTAAATTCTGCGTGTGCCCCAGTATGACACTTAGCCTAGCAACGCCCCTTGAATAAAGACAACAATCAGATATGACCAGAAACTGTTCCAACCGCCACATTAGCTAGACAAACATACAAATCAAAACTTGTAAGCGCTTCTTACCTCAATTAGAAAGTCTCCAGTTCGAAGCCCCGCCTCCCACGCGACTCCGCCTTCATCCACCGACTCCAAATACTGAAGGGCAGGGAAAGCAGGAGTGGGCGTAAACTCCTCGATGGGTGTGTCCGCTTTTTGTGTAGGGGGAAAGAAATAAAGTCAGTAAGTGTATCAGAGTGGACCTTTATTATTGGAACACTTTATTATAAGGGTAGGCAATCAAGCAAAAATATAAACGTGATTTTTAGGCTGGATCACGATTTATTTTTCATGTTGGTTTTTAAGACTAATTGAACTGAACACGGGAGGAAAACTGAAAAGCTTTGGTATACAATTTCACAAAGTCAGTATTGCCATCATGTTCTGGGTGTCCATGAATAACAGCAAAAGAAAACTAAAATATTAACTAGCTCTGCATTTCCTGAAGGAACTACAACAGCGCTTGAAATATGGCAATGTTGGTTTGTGTCCCAGTAATATTGGCCACATGTAGGTTTGTGTCCTAATACATTTGGCCATGTGCAAGTTTGTGTCCCAATATTATTGACCATGTGTGGGTGTGTGTCTGAATACTATTGGCCGCATGCAGATTTGTGTCCTAATACTTTTGGCCATGTGCAAGTTTGTGTCCCAATATTATTGACCATGTGTGGGTGTGTGTCTGAATACTTTTGGCCATGTGCGGGTTTGTGTCCTAATATGTTTGGCCACAAGCAGGCTTGTGTCCCAATATTTTTGGCCACATGTAGGTGTGTCCCCTCATACTTTTGGCCACATGCAGGTTTGTGTCCCAATATTTTTGGACATGTGTGGGTGTGTGTCTGATTGCTTTTAGCCACATGCAGGTTTGTGTCTTAATACTTTTGGCCTTGTGTGGGTGTGTGTCCCAATACCTTTGGCCATGTACGAGTTTGTGCCACAATACTACTGACCATCTGCAGGTTTGTGTCCCAATACTTTTGGGCATGAGCAGGTTTGGTGGTGTATTGTGTGTTATGTATTATGTATGACAATGCATGCCTATGGGAGATTTTTAATTTTTAAACTTAAATCTATAAAAAACACAGCGCGTGTTCATTGCAGAAATGTGTGGAAGGACAAGAACAATAAGTAGTAGTATGAGGAATAACAATAAATTTCAAAATAATAATAATAACAACAATCATGCTCTTCAAAGACAATATAAAGACTTACTAACTCTGAAACACAGTCCAATACAATAAACATGCATTCGAGTTACACTGCTATCTGAACTCCCGCTGTACCATTCACTCATTTTCCTATCTGCTTCATCCTGGGCGGGGTCGCGGGAAACCCGGTGCTTTAAATGAATTAAGATTCAACTCTTAGTCCTCTATCCAAACCACTAGTTAGAACAGTGACCCAAAAACACGATATAAGAAATCAAATTCGGCCCAGAGTGAGTGTCTCCTGCTGCTGCCTACAGCCTCCGCATCGGTCCTGCCAGTGAGGAAGCTGAATTTTATTCAGTGATTAATTATAAGTTAAAGCAGTAGAAGCAGCTCACTGTGAGACAGCAGTAAGGATGGTGCTATTTACAGACTGTGGTAGCAAAGAGCTTAAATCACACTAGCGATAGATGGACCAGGATTCACGTCTCAGCACTGCCACAGTCGGGCCGTTGAGCCAAGGGTTTAATCAGCAGCTGCTTGGACTGAACCTCATAAGACTGTATCAGTACGTAAGTCGCCCTGAACAAGACTGATATACACATAATATAATAGCAATTCTTTGGAACTGATAAAACTAATAATAATAAATGACAGAAAAATCGCTGAACTTAAATGACCATATATAAGCTGTAAATGCACCGTCTCTGTCTGCACTCCTTTTTAAAATAAAATAAATTTCTCTTAACAACAACATAAATATCCAGATAGCATCTTCTTCCTTCTGGGAAAAAATGAAAACACTGGCAAAGAAATAAACAATGTTAGAGCAGGGTTCATGGTGGCAGCTTCTTTTTGTTTTCAATCCCAGTTCCAGTTAAGAGCAGTAAGACATAATGCTGGAAGATTTCATCTTCTCATAAACTTTCTAGCCACTGGGGCGTCACTGGGACAGCAGCGTCAAGACTGAGGTCTGAAATTGCACCCAAAGACTGATATAGACATAATATATTAATAAAATAATATAATAGAATAGAATATGCATAAGATCGAACCCTAGTTCTTCTTCTTTTGGATTTTATAGTGACTGGCATATCATACTGGTGCATTATCGCCACCGACTGGTCTGGCTTAGAACCAGTTTAGGTCTCTCTCTCACTATCTTTCTTTTAGACATACACAGAGAGAATATGTTTATGTTGTTTATTTGCACTATTGTATTTTATACATTGGTTATTACTGCTTTGTAATTGCTTTGGCAAAAATGTATCTTTAACATTCATGCCAATAAAGTCCTTTTGACCTGAACTGAGAGAGAGAGAGAGAGAGAGAGAGAGCTCAGTCTCTGTATACAAAAAGCTGAGGTGGCAATCTGACACTCCTTGTACATCACACACTGTACTGTACCAGACCACACACATCTACTGTACACTCCCCAGCTCTCACTCTCTCTTTCCTTCTTTCTCTCTCACACAGGAATTAATACACACTCACTGAATGTAAGTTCTCTGATTGAATTTTTAGATCTTCATTCATCATTTTCTCTACCCAGATTTTAATCTATGGATTAACATCAATGATTATGTATTTGTTCCCAAACACCAGAGAGGACTGAGGCTCTGTGAGGACTGAACTCAGAAACTAATGCAATGTTATGCGGAAGCAAAGCTGACTGACGTCTGGAGGGAACTGGAAACCCGATTGGCTGAGAGACATTTTTCCGATGACATTATTGCCCAATAATGACACTCTGACCGGCGGTTTATAAGTATTACTCCGCGGCATACACACCTAACCTAGCAATGATGCCAAGATAAAAATCAGCTAAGTTATAACAAATATTTCCTTGCTGAAATGAGAGCTATAATTACTTTATAAAATCTACTGGTTTTTAAAATGATTTAAATTTGGAAGATGAAGCTATTAATGACCGACCTGAGCCAAAGCTTTATCACCTGTAGGATTTGGAAGCTGGAAAAGCCAAACAAAGTCAGATCTTTAAATCAAACGTCCGGCTCTTAATGGATTCACGGCTCGACTGAAGATCAGTTTTAGTCTCACCAACAAAAATGCTGAATCAGCTTCATCCCTCAAAGACGTCGTTTGCTGGAGTTAAACTCGGCTCTTTCATTAAACACCATCCGCGGCTAATCGGAGCTTCGTTCCTCTGACAGGTTTGTTATCTGTAAGTCCAGCTCTAACCCAGAGAAGCTGCTGATGCTCTGTAGCTCTGCCCTTACATTTCTGACTGATCAGATCAACATTAAGAGCTTCATCATACAGATTTATAATCACTAATCAAACGGGATCCTAGACTTTGGTTAGAACACCGGGATCTCACTCCGATCTGCTTCAGTCGGTACAATAGTGGATCTTAGTAACAGCTTGCCTTATAAACCCCACCCATTTTATCTGCTGAATGTAAATAACTTTCTTTTTAATGAATTAAAAATTACCAATCGATATATTTGTGTTTATGGTCTGTATAATAAAGTTATTGGTCATTCTGCTCCTCGACTTTAACGACTGAAGGGCTGGAACTATTTTACCTCAGGATACCTGATAAACAAATCATCCTGTTTTCTGTCCTCTTTATCTTAACATCTAACAATAAATGGTGATAAAGGAACTGTGGTATAATCACACTAATACACTCGAGGTCCTGCTTTAACGTGAGATATTGGCACGGGTGTTCTGATCTTTGATACTCGGCCTCATGCCTACGTCACACCCGTGCCAGTATCTCATGTTAAAGCACTCTCTCTGGTGTATTATTGCTTAAGTAAGCATGTTTTCCCTTTAATGTGGTCATCACCATCAAGCTGAGTAACAGAACTGAACAGAAGAAGAGGTTTTAAGAAGATAACCGTGACAAAGTTTGAGAGGACCCTTCAGAGACGGATGACGATCATGATAATGGTGTTGGTAAATTGAGGGAAATCTGGTCCTCAGCCAAGATGTCAACACTTGGGATTAAGGAGATGATCGTGTTGTAGTCAAGAGTTTGGTCGCTCAGTTACACACTTCCAGAGCATTCACCCAGCACATTACACACAGGACACACAAACTGCTTATGGGCACTACAAGAAAAAAGCAAAAGAAGCTTGTTTTGACCTGTCGGACTAATTAATGACTAGTGGTTGACCGATATGGGTTTTTTAATGGCGGATGCTGATATTTAGAGAGCAGGGTTACCGATGGACGATATATAATGCTGATCGCTTTTTCAACTGATAAAACCGATAATAATAAATGACACAAAATCGCTGAACTTAAATGAACATATTTAAGCTATAAATGTCTCTGTTTGCACCTTTTTTAAATAAAAGTTTTATTGCCCTTAACAACAACATAAATGACCAGATAACATTTTTGTTTTTAATCCCAGTTCCAGTTAAAACCAGCAAGATATAATGCTGGAAGTTTCATCTTGTCATAAACGGCTCTGCCAAAACAAAGTCTGCATTTTCTCCACTATTTTTGAACATCAGCCTCCTGAGCACAGATATCGGATGAAGCCAATTATTTCAAAATGGCATTAATCAGCCCGATTAAATCAATCCATCACTATTAAAGACATTCTGTTAAAAGATCGGCGTACTGAGAGTGACACTGGAGTCTTTTCACCAAAAATGAGTTGATTAAGCGAGAGTCTTGTTACAAAAATGCCAATAGGACATTAGAGCTATAATAAATCATGGTACTTTTACTTACAAACTTAAGTACAGCTAAAGGAAAAAAAACCTTTTGTACTTTTGCTGAAGTGGAGCACTAAAGGGAGGGCTGCTACTTTCACTGGAGTAATATTTCACCTTGGGTATCTCTACTTTAACTCAGGTTTGTGTACTTCCTCGACCACTAATTATTCTGGATTACTGAGAAGAGACAAAGCTAAACACTACAGAGAACAGAGATCTGGATTTCAAGCTAGTCCACATTATTCTGTTGCTGCATTATCAGTTTTATCACCATCATTACATCATCATCACAACTAACCAAACGAGCAGCCAATGCCACTTAGAACAGAGTATTACATACAGCTCTCACCTTCATCAAGCGGCAGTTGGTGCTCATTGGGTTACTGATGATGATGATGATGATGATGGTCATTAAGACCCCATTTCCACTTTCAGTATTTTCATGCATCTTGTCTGTTTTGTTTCCTGATAAGATTTTAACCAAATGCGTTAACACTTAACAGTCGAATGCATCTCCAGTCTGTCATATTGAAATCTGACTGCTGTAAGCTGGACCATCCACTTCCTGTGGTGTTTGCAGAGTCACTATAAGGTTGTGATTTTACACAAAATTTGAGGAAGCAACCACTCCATGAGCTCATGTTTAGAAGAAGATGCTCTTAAAACGTTTCACACAGCACAGACCCTTCGCTGTAGAGTCAAAGAGAATTTTCTTTTGAACAGTTGTATCTGTCCAAGTTACCAATAAAATGAAAACTTTCTTATATTCCCAGCCATGTACAGTACTGTGCAAAAGTCTTAGGCCACCGTTAGATTTGTTGTTTTAGCAGTGGTATAATGATTATACATATATTGTCAACGATGGAACCCAAATTTCAAATTTTTCCACTAATCTTCATGACCATCTTTGTGAGATTTCTTGGCTGCTACCCTTCCAAAAATCCCATTCCTGATCAAGCTTCTCCAGACTGTCCGAGGGTCAACTTTTCATCCCTTTGCAAAAATATATATATAACTAAATATAAAAATAAAATGTAATAATTATGAAAAAAAGATTAATATTAATTTTTTTTTCTGTTTTTTAATGCTGCATACAAAGAATTTTCTGGTTGTGTTCTAATAAAGACACTAAGAAATAATTAAATATGGTCATTATATCCATGCTAAAGCAATGGAATATCTAAAGCTAATGGTGTCCTAAAACTTTTGCACTGTACTGTACGTCCTGCATAATTGTTTGGTGCCATGCAGGGATGGAGTGGAAGTGGATTGAGTGATCAGATTTAAATCAGATATAAACATATGTTAGTTGATGGTGATGGTCTTGGACCTTGAGTTAAATGGGCTGTATATGAGGTCATGCTGATAATGGCCACAGCCCTCGGGTAAGTCGGGATGATGACAGGCATGTTATTAATTGAAGTCCTTGGGTTAGTTGTGGTGGTGATAATGAAGGTCATGGACCTTGACTTAGTTGTGATGAAGATGACGATGATGGTCATGTTAATGGTCACAGTCGTGGAGTTGGTTGTGGTGATAATAGTCGTTAGATTTGTGGTGATGATGATGACGGTCCTTGGATTAGTTGTGGTGATGATGGTGGTCCTTGTTTTGGTTGTGAGGATGACGTGTGTTTGACCTAAATCCAGATCTGTACACTCAGTGGTGTTTGGTGCTCTGATGATGGTGGGAACTGCATATGCAGCATTACTCTAATGGCGCTCTTCCACTATGTTCTATCTACTCGACTTGACACGATTCGGCATGGTCCACTACGTAAATCTGTTACCTGGTACCTAGAACGGGTACTTTACTTTTTTCAGTCCTTGCCCAGGCCTTGCCTTGTAAAGTTTTGTTTTTTTAACTTTACAGAATTTGTATTCTTTAAAACTTGTTGACTGGCTACTTTAAATGTTTGTATTGACAACAAAGCCAGTTTTTGTGTTAAAATCTGTAGGCAAGCAGCCCTTTAAGTGGCATTTAGTTCTAATTGGGTTAGTTGTGCTAATAATGATGATGACAACAGTCATGGACCATAGGATAGGTGATGATGACCATGGCCCTTGAGTTAGCCCCGATGATAATAATGGTAACACTGATAATGTCAACAAAGATGATGATGGTCATGTTAATAATGATGGACCTCGAGTTAGTTCATGCTGATGATGGTCACTGGATTAGGAATCTAATGATGATGACAGTCATGGACCACAGTTTAGATGATGATGACCATTACCCATGAGTTAGCCCTTGGGACTGTGGTGCTAATGATGATGATGGTCATGTTGATAATGGTCATGCTCCATGGGATAGTTGTGGTCGTGGTGGTGGTGGTGATGATGGTGGTCATGGACTTCGAATTCATTGTTGTGATGATGCTGATCATGTTGATAATGGCAACGATCCTTGGGTTAGTTATGATGATGATGGCAATGTTATTAGTCTCAAGTCCTTTGGTTAGCTGTGGTGGGGATGATGATGGTCGTAGACCTTCAGTTACTTGTGATGATGACGATGGTTCCTTGGGTTAGTTGTGAGGATGATGTTAACCTAAATCCAGTTCTGTACTCTCTGTGGTGTTTGGTGGTCAGACGATGATGAAGGTGAGAACTACATGCTCTATATTACTCTAAGTGGAATTTGGTGCTCATAAGGTTAGATGTGGTGATGATGGTTCAAACTCTCTAATGTGACTCGCTTGATCTAAACCCAGACCTCTACTCTCTGATGATGAAGATGCGTGTGAGCACTATGAGAACATGAGATCACTTCCTTATGGATTAAATGACATGACTTGATGGTGATGATGATGGTCGTGTAGCTGCTGATCTGAATAACGCGGAGACAGTGGAGACGGTGTGGGCGTCTAAAACCAGATGTGCGAGAGGCACGGTGACGATGATGGTGATGACGAAGGTGAGAACTTGCACTTACCTTTGGCTCCTCGCAGCACGAAGCCGAATCCCTCGTTCTCCTTCTTGTGCAGCACCACTGTCTTTTCGTCGATGGTGCAGTCGCTGCGGAGGAAATTGCGAACATAGCGTCCGTTATTGCATCCCATCATCCTCATCATGGCCACCGCCTTACGGCCCGAGTGCACGTTCATCATGGTGAAGGAAGGAAAAGGGCTGACGGACAGTTAAGGAAGGAAGGAAGGAAGGAAGGACAGACAGGGTGGACGGATGCGTTTCAGATTAATGGAGGGGCGAAGGCATCCCCTCTTTCCCTCCGTCCCTCGGAGAGCGAGTCGCCCGCCGAGGCCTGCCTGCTAAAAACAACCACAACCATCACCGACTCGATGAATAAATGATGAAATAAATGGTGAAGAGCAGCGGCGGCGGAGCGAGAGAGAGCGGAGGAGCGACGGACAGCGAGAGCAGCACGCGAGCGCCGGGTTCGTGCCTCTGTGTGTGCGTGCGAGTGAGCGAGCGGGCGGGCGCACTCGCGCGAGTGTCATCGGCGCCCAAGAAGCAACGGTGACATTTTCATTCCTGCGATCCTTTTGGCAGTGAGAAGAAGCAAGTGTGTGAGAGCAGGACTCTCTCTCTCTCTCTCTCTCTCCCTCCCTCTCTCTCTCTCTCCCTCTCTCTGTGGCTCTGGTTCTTTTACGTAACACCGTGCAAACCTCACTCAGCATCATTTCCAGTCTGAACGCGTCTCAGGCGAGCAACTAACCAGGCACGGAATGCTTCCATTATTTCACATTACATATAAGCACGATAACAACTGATGTGTGTTTTAGGAAGTGTGTGTGTAGAAGTGTGTACGAGTGTGAGCGAGTGAGACTTCTGCAGTCCTAGCAACAGCACAGAGGATGCTTAGTTGCCTTGGCAACCGAGTCTGTTTTTTCGGATGCCGTGCTGATTAAGGATCAGGCGATCATGTGATCTGAAGTGGACATCCAGGTGAAACGGGGGCACAGGTGAGCGCCTTCTAATATGAGGACATGTCCTGGCTTACAGCTATGGACCGGCGATCAAGGGGAATGGTGTCAAACTTTTGGACCCCCGAGGGACGCAATTACAGGTCAGTGCAAAAGTCTCAGGCGGTCTGCATTTTTCAGGTTATATTCTGCTTATTCTTTATTGCAGTTTGTAGTTCTACAATTACAGACTGTAGTCCGTCTGTTTCTCTACAGACTTTGTTCGTCCCCTTTAATGGTCAGTACCCCCACAGGACCAGCACAGATCAGGTACTATTTGGGTTCTTGTACTGGGATAAGGACTGTAGATTCTCAAGTGGATTCACAACTGTCCAACAGGCTAACCCAGGCTAAGCCAGGTTTGTTCCTGGTGATGGGACTATGGTGGCCTAGTGGTTAAGGTCCAGGGTTCAAATCCCTCCTTAACCCACAATTGCTTGGATTGTAAGACTATCGATTGGAGGTCGCTCTTGATAAGTGACATAAACACAATTGGCTGTCTGAAGAAGGAACATCGGTCAGGGGATCATCCCCCAGTGTTAACAATGGACTGATCAGGGCACCCTTATACCCTTGTCCTCTGGGGATAAGTTCCGGACCCCCGCGACTAGGACAAGCGGGACGTCTCAGATCTGCACTTCCTCCCTTATTCGGGCCACTGACAGTTTGCAGTTCATAGAAAATTTAAGAGCACCTTCTGTCGGTTTAAAACAAGACGAGAAGAAGAAAAAAACCCAGATGAATATTTAACACAGTGAGGAGTCGTCGTGTTTCAGCCCCCCCCAGGGGAAATTCAGCTCGAGTTTGAGAGAAAACAGGCTGAATTATCTCATTAAAATCCAATCTCACTGCAGCAGGAGCAGCAGGAGCAGCAGCAGCACATTCAGGTCAGTGCTGCAGAAGAACAAATATCATAAACGTCTGCACCAGACACATCAGCATTCTTACAATCCTCATGTCACTCTGAGTTTTGCAGCAGCAGCAGCAGCAGCAGGTTCAGTTCTGTTCATGGCTGACCATGCTGATGTGCAAAAAAAATCTCTAAGTATGCTTTGCAATAAAGCCAGGAGAGCCACCACTGGAAAACCACCATCTATATCTACTCTAACATGGATTTCAATCAAATAAACTGAATCAATTAAAGACTGAAAGGTGGGACGGTATGGAAGACGCAAAAATGGAATTGTTTTTTATTTGCGTTGTCCGTACCATCCCAGCTCATTCTGATTTAGGGTTCATTATCACCCCAGCTGACATTAGCAAAACGGGCACATATATGGTGACCAAAAGATTTCTGGGTGGTCCTGGGTGGCCTGTGCCTTCAACCTTAACCCCACCTCCACCCTGGCCTGAAACATAGGTATTTGTATGGAGTTTGGAGCTGATCACTATCAAAAGGGGTGTCTACATACTTTTGGTCATTTAGCGTTTTTGCTCTATTAAACTGGTGCTATAAATACTTCTCAGTACCTCTTTTTATGATCAGAATCGAGGTCACGCTCACCTGGAGGCGTCAAAGCTGTCGTACGAGCCCACTGTGTAATGCCTGAACAGTTTCTTCTTATCTGTACGATCTGCTCGGCTTTCTGAAAAACAACAAGAGTTAAAATGATCAGTAATCATTAACAGAATGTATTCATGACCTCACTAAGTTCTGTGAGGTCTTGAAAACTTTTGCTGAATCTGAAACACATCTAGTTCTTTTAAGGACAAAATGAAACACTGCAGAATAAGTAAGAAAATGCTCCCTAACTGTCCTTCGTCTCTGCTTCCTGCATGTTATGTCTGTGCTCTCATTATTTATTTCTTTACCAGTTTTACAATCAAATGAAGTTGGTCTATCAACATCAAGCAAAAAAGCAACACCTTCGGAAAGTCAAACCGAATCGTCCAACCGAGGACGTCCCAAACACGAGTCATTCACAGAAAAGTCCAAATCAGAATGAATTCTAACAAACTTTAAATCAATATTTTGTAAAGGTACAAATAAAAAACGTTTGCGATGTAGATGCTTATTTGATCCCTATCATACCGAGTCAACACTAACTCACGGGAATAGATCTACAAAATGGGTCAGCTAGCGCCCTCTTCAGGTAGGTTCAGCTATACCACTGGCTTTACAGATCTCGGAACTAAAGATCATCCTTCAGCAGGCATGTACATGTACACACTCATCCACGCAGAGAAGACTTAATCATGCATGACCTGAGAATCACTGCTCATCCTCTCCCACAGCAACAAACTCAGGCATGACAATAAAGTCCGATATAATCCAGGTCAGTGTGTGTCTGCTGTCTGTCTCTCTGTGTGTGAGTGCGCATACATGCACTGAATAATCCCATCATAATCAGATTTCTGCAGTTATCCAATTATTCAAGTGGTCATGTAATCAGCATACTCCGATTCCCCCGATCGGATTACGGCCTAGAAGCCAGACTAAGAAATCCGACAAAGAGAGCTCGAGTTCAGCTCAGAAATCGGACTTCTTAATGTCCAGTGGTGCATGAAAGTTTGTGAACCCTTTAGAATTTTCTATATTTCTGCATAAATGTGACCTAAAACATCATCAGATTTTCACACAAGTCCTAAAAGTAGATAAAGAGAACCCAGGTAAACAAATGAGACAAAAATATTATACTTGGTCATTTATTTATTGAGGAAAATGATCCAATATTACATATTAGTGAGTGGCAAAAGTATGTGAGCCCTTTGCTTTCAGTATCTGCTGTGACCCCCCTGTGCAGCAATAACTGCAAGCTAAAACGTTTTTTCCTGGTAGCTGTTGATCAGTCCTGCCACACCGGCTTGGAGGATTTTTTAGATTTGCCCATCCTCCGTACAGAACAGCTTCAGCTCTGGGATGTTTGTGGGTTTCCTCACATTAGCTGCTCGCTTCATGTCCTTCCACAACATTTCCCATTGGATTAAGGTCAGGACTTTGACTTGGCCATTCCAAAACATGAACTTTATTCTTCTGTAACCATTCTTTGGTAGAACAGCTTGTGTGGCTTAGCATCGCTGTCTTGCTGCATGACCCACCTTCTCTTGAGATTCAGTTCACGGACAGATGTCCTGACATTTTCCTTTTGAATTATCTGATAGAATTCAGAGAACCAATCGAAAGCAAAACAGGAACTGAATCCTCCAGAACACAGGCTGCAGTTAACTTAGCAGCTATGCTAGCACCCCAAGTTCATCAATAGAGTAAGTGTTTTGCTTTTACTTTTCACTTTCAATCCATTACTGACTAAAATGTATGAGATTTTTCAACACTATTATAAAATAAGCTTTGTGTTAATGATTTTGGCCAACTGTAAATAAATGTAAGTGTTACTGTGTAAAATGATCCTCTATGATACAGTACAGACTATATTAAACTCCTCAGTTCATGATCCATGTAACGTATGATGGATTTGTTGAACATACCCCCATCATAAATCAGGAGCTCCTGTACAATACAGCCCCATTAATGCTGATAATGCCTCATACAGGGGGATTTTCTAGGGGTCTGGAACCCATTCATTCACTTTACATTATTCCTTATCGGTATTCGTCGTTTGGTCATGAGGTACCGCTGTACAGGGATTGAGAGCTGCAAAACTTCACTAGCAGGTCTACAAGGTAAGGAAACACCAGCCGTGTGCAGGGGGCATGTATCGTTATCTACGCAACGCTCTCGGATATCTCGGTTCGAAATCTCTCCATGTAGAGAGCTGCCTACGTACGAACAAAGCAGCAAGGACACTGACTAGGTACTGAGACGATCCCTTAGCCTCTCTGACTCGCTCATGCCTCAGGATCGGCCTTCAGCAAATGGAAATGCACACTCAAAGTAAACACACACACACACACACACACACACACACACACACGTCATTTCATGAATAGAGCTTGTGTCCTAGTTCTCGTATGTCTCTGATCTTGCTGATACAGAGTGAAGGGCAAATTCACTGCCAAGGAAACCGAAAACACACACACACACACACACACACACACACACACACACACACACACACACACACACACACACACACACACACACACACGCGCGCCTATACAGTAGCCAGTTGATTAGATAGGATGTTCAAATTTTAAATTTAATTAACATGCTGTTCTCAAGAATTTCTCCAGGCCATAGAATGTACAAATTCTTATTTACTAATACTTTTTTAAAGAATAAATTCACTTCAGTAAATGTTCACTTTGTTACTCAGTGTCAGATTAAACTTACCCAAACCTTTTGTACCCTTCTGCACCAATGCCAACAATTCTGTATCTGACTGCATATATTTATTTATATTTAAAATAGTATATATAACAAATAAACAAATAAATATATTCATGTAGGGAACCACAGTAAAATAATATAATGTAGAAAAATACAAATATTCCAGTAAATATTCTGTAAACATCGGCCTGAAGACATTTCCAGCGTCCTTCACAGAGAGGCATGACCAGTTTACCCATTCTCGTTTGATGATTCCAGTTTATTTCATTGTGGAACATAGGGGTGGGCGATATGGTAAAATCTTATATCACAATATTTAAAGACAGTTTACCGATACACGATATTTATCATGATACATGTAATCACAGACAAAATGTATCAGTAGTGACAGATTCTCAAAAACTATCACTCAAATATTATCCCATACTTAGTAAAGTGAGGTTTTTTTTTTATGTGCTGCACTTCATCCAATTAAACAGGACTAATTACACTCTTTACAATGAAACATGCAGTTTGTCAGTGTTCTCTAAGCACCGATGAAATACCTGAATCTGCTCAGAGAACAAAATGTATCACGATACAATAAAATATCGTCATATTGCCCACCCCTAGTGGGACAGTTTTCATTATTTACAGCTCATTGTTTGAGGATCTACTCAAACAAACACATTCTACGTGTGTGGACTTACGGGGTCTGTCCTCGTGGGCTTTGCCGGGTATTTCCTCCACACAGTTAGCAGGAAACCAGCCGACCCGACCCCGAGCGCTGCCTTCCCAGTATCCTCCCTCTCCGATACTGAGGACTGAGAGGGACCATGAACAAAAGTACCTCAATTCATCAGTCATTATTACTTAATTACTCACACTGAATAAAATTCAACAGCTCAATGTCACACAACAACAGAACAGAAACTGTGACATCATTTCGGACCATGTTGCTATGGGGACCACAACCCTTTTGGTTATTGATGTGACTCAAGCCTAGCTGTAGTGATTAAGATCAACAACAATACTCTGCGTAAGACTGTAAGTACAGACTGATACCAGGACGGCTTAAAAGAACATCTGCATGTGTGTGTGTGTGTGTGTGTGTGTGTGTGTGTGTGTGTGTGTGTGTGTGTGCAGACCTTTAACCCTGTCGTTTTTGTACAGCGTGATCTCCCCCTCGGCCTGAGGCTGGTAGGGTCGCACCGCCACAAAATGACGTCCGGGGACGGCGCTGTACAGCTTCCTCCTAGACCCCGACCCATCGAGACTCGTGTTCGTTCTGAGGAAGATGAGGATGAGGAAGATTACTCTCACACTCACTCTATAGCAGTGCTTTGAATGGAGGGAGGGAAACAAATGATCGATAACATGCAAACATCTGAAAAGACGCTCAAACTTCAAACGCCAGTTTCATTCTGGAATCAGACCGAATGTGTGGTGGATGGATATTCAGGAAAAACAGCGCAATACCGCCCTCTTATGGGCATCTTCTGTAAACACATTCACATTGGGTCTATAAGTAGACACCTTCATGTTCAGAGTGACCAGGCTCCGAAATCAAAAATCCCTCTCCTGCAGGTAACAGAAGATAACGCTGCCACCAAATCGGTTGGCTGCTGAGGGATAAGAGATCCTACAGAGACTGGCTCACTGGTCTAAATAATGCTAAAAGACGCACTCCTATTCTCTATATGTTATATTAATTATATTATTATTATTATTATTATATTATTATTATAACTATTTAGACACGTTATAAATATCATTTATATACAGTATAAACAATTTAGGTCCTAGCACTGAGCCTTGTGGAACCCCACAAGTAACCTTTAACAAATCAGACTTGCCATTATTTACAGTGGTGCTTGAATGTTTGTGAACCCTTTAGAATTTTCTAGATTTCTACATAAATATGACCTAAAACATCATCAGATTTTCACACAAGTCCTAAAAGTAGATAAAGAGAACCCAGTTACACAAATGAGACAAAAATATTATACTTGGTCGTTTATTTACTGAGGAAAATGATCCAATATTACGTATTAGTGAGTGGAAAAAGTATGTGAACCTCTAGGATTAGCAGTTAATTTGAAGGTAAAATTAGAGTCTGGTGATTTCAATCAATGGGATGCCAATCAGGTGTGTGGTGGGAAATTCCTCCAAGCCGGTGTGCAGGACTGATCAACAGCTACAGGAAACGTTTAGCTGCAGTTATTGCTGCACAGGGGGTCAACAGCTATCTACTTTTTAGGACTTGTGTGCAAAGGGTCACATACTTTTGCCATATTTATGCAGAAATATAGAAAATTCTAAAGGGTTCACAAACTTTCAACCACTGTATCTGTACTTATTGATATCTATTATCAAGATAACTTTTTAGCTATGAGTATGCTATCCCTCCAATACCATATCTCTCCAATGTCTTCATTAATAAGCCATGATCAGTAGTAATCAAATGCTTTTTGTAGTCTAAAAACACCTCCACAGTATATTCAACGTTGCATTAGATATCTCTTCTACCAGTTGCATCTACCAAGCTTTGTTCTTCACTAATGCAGCATTTGAGCTGGCAGAACGTTGCAAGACGTGACTTCTAACTCCGCCCCTGTTTAATATGTACAGCTGCATTACGTTCTACTGAACTAAGTGTGACTACCAAATCCTCACCGAACCGTCAGTACAGACAGACATAGGTGGGTCTTCCCGTTGCTATAGTAACCTTTACACTAAATGATGATGGATTGGATTCCGTTTAGTGAATGTAAATGATTTTTTTCCAGAGTTTAGTGTCAGTAGAAAGAGCTGATGAAAATCTCTGCATATAAGGGCAGAGTACTCCCTTCCTGAAACGTAACCATATTTTAAAAAGCACAATAACACAAGGAACAAATGGATTAATAAGACTGTGTGTGGCTTCACAATTCACATTTCGACAGCGTGTGAGACACACCATATGTCTGATTTTAATCTACACGGAGGTTGGAATGTCACTTCTTAATCACTTCTGAGGCTGAACTGTGTCCTCAGCAATAAAGTCTCCACACACACACACACACACACACACACACACACACTAATCCCCTTGAATGACGACAGATTCTGAGTCGGACTGATCTGCCATCTTCATTCACAGAAACCAATTATGCATTCAAAACGGAGCAGGACTCTCAGACTTGCAGATTAAACTCCACAGCAGCTGAGTGTGTGTGTGTGTGTGTGTGTGTGTGTGTTAGATGAGATTACTTCATCCCAGTGGACACTTTAGCTCCAACTCCACTCATTTCCAATTATTCCTTTAACCCAATGTCTTCAAACTCATACATTTAATAGGCATTGATATCATTGTGGGGGACGTCTAACTTTATGTCCTATTTACATGAATTATTCAAACCCATGGTTGTGGACCAGGTATAACCCTTCATGGCAATGATGGCAGTGGGACCCCTGATGGCAGTGGGATCTGTCAGCAGGATACTGCATCCTAATACTTGGATTCCTACTTTGCAACCAGCCAATAATCCCCTGAAAGATCGCTCAGAACTTCAAACTTTACTAATGAAATAATGAAACGCTTCATTTCCTTGAGCATATCAGAGTTTCTGCTGGGATTTCTTTCAGCGGCGGCAGCAGCCCTCCAAACAAACAAACAAAAAAATCCACGCTATGATTTAAATCCATTTGTAAACATGGCATCTTTACCCACAAAGATAGCAGCCTGGCTTTGAGCACTTCATTTTTCGTGTTTTTAAGGAGGGTCCTCTCATAAGGAAACTCTCCCAGAGGTGACTTGGTTTCAGCATCACTTATCATGCTTGGTTTAACCCACGACCGCAGCACACCAGTGCCTGTACCTCTCGTTATAGCACTCCCTCATATAATATCCGAGCGCTTAACAGGAGATTTGTAAGAAGATAATCAGTGTTAATTGTAATTCAATCTGTGAGAGGTCTGAGAATGCTTTGGCTCTTCGACTCGGGTTTGTGAGCGTTGTGCTCATGTGATCGGTGATTTAAAGGTGTGTGTTACCTGTGCTGCAGCCGGTGCTGTTCCTCTCCTAATCGGCTGAGTGAAGGTGAGCGGCTGCGTGGAGTGACCCTGTTCCTCACTGTGCCGTTGGGGCTGGTGGTGTGTGTCTGTGTGTGTTTGAGGGGCAGCTGGAGGTTGTTATCGCTGTTGGAGCGCAGCAACACTCGTGGAGGCGTCAAATGGTGAGGGGGGCGCCGCCGCCTGGAGTAGGAAGGAGTCTCGTGGAAAGGCACTGAGGGACAGGAGATATTCATATTAGTTTCCATTTTTTTTGCCCCAGCTTATGTCGCAGTGCTGGGGATAATCCCCCAACTAGCCTCCTCCCACTCAGACACTGCCAATTGTGTCTGTACAATTCCCAACCTGTCTGGAAGGCATTACTGGGAATCAGACCTGCTGTTATTATTTCTGTTTCTTCAGGATGCCACTCATACTCCTCTGACTGCTACCATCTCCAACAATGAATCACATTCCTCTGCCAGGACAAGCACTTTCTTCCCATTTTTGGATTCTAAGCTAATGATCATGACGACGTATGTAGCCTATCCAAAGGCTTTGCAACCACACTATTAATCACCTGCCAACCCCACAGCACCGCAAACAAATAGATTCTAGATTTTAAGGGATTTCCATATTTCTCCCTCTACAGAGCATAATATCATTAAACGAGTCACGGAATCTTGAGGAATTTCAGCATAAAGGGTAAGAGCACAAGCCTAAACTGAAGAGGGGTGATCTCTGCTCCCTCAGATGGCACTGCATCAAGAACCGCCATTCATCAATAGCTGGTAGAACCACATGGACAAGGGATTTCTTTATCAAACCTTTATCAAGCTCTACAATACTGAGTTACATTCACAAATGCCACTTAAAATGTTACTGTGCTGAAAAGAAGCCTTATGTTATAACCATGTCCAGAAGTGGCCTCAGCTTCTCTGGGCTTGGAGGATCTGGGATGGACCATCACACAGTGGGAACGGGGATTGTGCTCAGACCCATCAGTATAACAGATCTTTTTTGGAAGAAACGGACACCATGTGCTCTGGACCAAAGACAAGAAGAAAAGGAGCATCCAGACTGGTATGAGGAACAAGTCCAAAACCAGGTCATGGTATGGGGTCGGACCAGGGCCCTCGGTAAAGCTCATTTCCACTTCTGTGATGCAGCATTAATGCAGAAAAGTACACTGAGATTTTAGAGCAGCCTGATAAACCAGGGACCCCTGAGGTGGGATTTGAACCCTGGACCTTTTGGTCTACAGTTCAGTACCTTAAACAGTCCCACCTGTTATTGGTTAATTAAACCAGAGCTTAACCTCGATACTTGTGCTACACTAAAGCCAACATTATACAATAAATACATGTTGGTTAAATGACAAAGAGGAAAGTTGTGTACTTGTTATGCGTTTCATTGCTTTTTTTTTCCAACACACCAAGTAATCTGATGATTTGCTTAAGAGCCCTGTTACACACAGCTAATATCCACACACATCATCAGTAAGGAGTGAGCGGAGGTTCACACCGCACTTCGTCTCTTTGTTTACATCATTAGTCGTTCACACCAGGAGCCGCTGAGCTCTAATGAAGTTTTCCTCAGCACTGACAGACACGATACTGACCCACAGAGGCGAGTTCATTTCCCATCGGATAGATGGAGTACACACAACACGCAGCACGGATAATACGCCATTCCATTTAATAATACCAACAGGGCTTATGAAAAGTTAAACCATTAGGATCAGGGAGGCATATTTCTTCATTAGATCAACACGCTGACACTACATACACAGAGGAAAGGCAACACAGGACACAGAAGAAAAGAGAAGGACTGAAGAACTGCTTAGAAAGCGCCGTTCAATGACACAAATCTAAGTCTATAATCATGGCTCATGTGAGCAATCAATAATAACATTATTTACTGCATGCCATTAAAACCCTTCGGTTTCTGTGTTTGTATGTTATTTAGGTGCATCACTATAACACTGACACCAGCACAGAGCACAGAGAGAGAGAAGTGTTGGGCCAAAACGAGGAGGTAAGTGGTGTAGAGGAATTATGACGACACAAACATGTTTAATACACCTGCTAACTTCTAAGATCACAATTATTTCTAAACAGCAGCATAGTGATGATCAGTCTGACTGCATAAACTAAAAGCTCTGTTAAGACAGATAACCTTGTTGATGTTAGTTTGCCTTCTGACGTTAAGGGACGCAGACCAGATTTCATTTGAACTCCGCTAGTGCGTAATTATTTTGATAAATTCCCAGAGTAATCTGATCATATCATCGTGTGCAGCTGTGTGAGAGGGAAACATGATTAGTTCCTCCTCACCCTATGGAAGTTGTAATCTCTCTCTCTCTCTCTCTCTCTCTCTCTCTCTCTCCCCAACTGTAGGTTAATGTAAGTGTTAATGTGGAATCGGCTCCTCTATGATACAGTACAGACTATATTAAACTCATCAGTTCATGACCCATGTAACTTATGATGGATTTGTTGAACATACCCCCATCATACATCAGGAGCTCCTGTACAATACAGCTCCATTAATGCTGATAATGCCTCATACAGGGGGATTTTCTGGGGGTCTGGAACTCATTCATTCAATTTACATTATTCCTTATGGAAAAAATTTGCTCGCTACTTGTTGTTTTTGGTTCTCGACAAACCTTCTGGAACGAATTAGTGACAAGAACCAAGGTACTACTGTAATAATACATAAAGATGCATAATAAATGTCACCTGTAAGAATTCCACTGTAAAGCTGATTTGTCACTTTGGCTCAATAAGAAGTGGCAGTTTTATATGAATTACTAAACTTAAAATAGTGGAGTTTGAAAGCACAAGATGCTGTGCGTGTGTTGGAGTGGGAAGCTCTACAAATCTACAAAAAGGTGGGACACTACAGAAGACGTTTGGCAAATACTTCTCACATTCATATCAGGTTTCATTAAAGCAGTGGTTCCCAAACTTTTCTGTAACTCGTACAAAACTGATTTCCTGGACTTTTTTCCTCATTTTGTCTCTCATAGTTGAAGTGTACCTATGATGAAAATTACAGACCTCTCTCATCTTTCTAAGTAGGAGAACTTGCACAATCAGTGGCTGACTAAATACTTTTTTGCCCCACTGTATATACACATGAAGTGGCAAAGAGATTTGCTTTGACCCTGGAGCGACTGTTTTCTAAACGAAAAAGAACCACTTTTGTCTTCCTTCTTAGGATATTCCCTGCAAACTCTGCAGAACCTTGGGTTCAAAACTGACCGATGAACAGAGTGTTCCCTGAGGGAGTGAAGCCTCGGTTTCACTTTGGATTGTCCTGAACGTCTCACTATATGACGTCGTTTGTCAGCAGATAATATAATTGGCTTGTTCTGACTGAACGCGCGAATGGATAAGCCCGTTTGCTGCATGAAGAGGGGTTAAATATTAAGTGAATGCGATTCAGTCATTATTGCTGAACCCAGAAAACCAAATCACGTTTAAAATGAAACACCTTGCTGTGCTCCTCCCCCAGTTTGGGAACCACTGCACTAAAGATTAACCCCACTTCTCCTGCTCAGGGTTGAGACCATCATGGAACTTACTCGGCACAGGCAGTGGTAACATTTGTGATGCAACTTCTCAATGAGATGACCTGAACTCACATTTCCTATTTAGTTCACAGCTCTGTAGTTAAAGCCTTTCATTCCACTGCAGCGTTTAATCCGTGTGACGAGCAATTAGGAGGAAGTACAAAGGTGCAGATTGGGGCCACGCCGAGGTCCTCCTCATGCATCTACGCAGGTTTAGAGGCATAGCGCTGTAGCAACTTATAATCTTGAGATTTGTGCAAAATCTGTCCAAGCTCAAAGACAACACTCTGCTTTATACCATCTGTAGCAATTAAAAACGAGAACCAGAACGAGGACGATCATACCATAAGGCGACTGAATTATTAATCATTGAGAATCTCTTGGTGTAAGATTTAAATAATGAGAATAACAACAGCTTTAACGCACCTTTCCTCGTGCAGCAGGCAGACCCCATGGCCATTCGTGTAAATTCCCATCACAGATTAGGAAAGATCCATAAGCAGAAGATGGAGAAAAAGTGGGGAAGCAAGAAAGGAAGGAGAGTCCTGATGGACTGGAAGGACGGTTTGATCTCCATGATGCAGCTTGATCAGAGTTTAAATCTCTTTGGCTGCAGCTTTGTCTCATTTCACCCACAGGACAGCTGTGGAGCTCGGATTAACGCTGCCTTATTTATTTCTTTTCCCCGACTCGCTGTGTATATCTGTCTACAGTCGGAATAAATACAGGGAACAAAGACGGAACCCTTTCTGTCTTTTCGGTCTGTTCTTTTCTCCCTATAGTCCTGTTCTGGTGGCACGTCTGTGATTAAAGTTGTGCATAACGAGTGGGTTTCCGTAGATCTGAAACTGATATGAAGTGGGGGCACGCCTGGTCCGCGCCCCACTTCTGGTGAAATGGACAACACAGGACCTCTACTGGTCCCCGCCAGAGCCATTGCACCCACACTCGTAGGTCAGACCAGCGCCACCTGGCCCAAGAACACAAAAACTGTGGTAGCCTAGCGGTTAAAGTGCTGGACTCTGGACCTGACATGCTTCCGCTCTGCCAGAGGCTCCCCCGAGTCTCAGTGCTCCGATATTTACATTTGGTCATTTAGCAGACTTACAGGACCAGTCAAAAGTTTGGATACACCTTCTCAGCCAGTGTTTTTCCTTATTTTTAATGTTTTCGACATTGCAGATTAATATTGAAGACATCAAAACTATGAAAAGTGTCTTAAAATGTCTTTTTGTCTCACCTACGTCACTCTCTCGATGATTCTTGATCAACTCAGCCAGCTCGAAGTTTCCCGCGATGATGGCCACCTGATACAAATTTCAGAGTTAGTGGGACCTTCACACCGAGTCCGATGCGGTTTTTTGCCTAAACACTTCCTGTCCTCTTTTACTTTCTTTAATTTCCCTTCTCTTAATGTGTAGGAAATTTCTCCGTGTCTTTTTCACATCGCCAAGTTAAAAAACAAAGACATGAGTGAAGATGAGTGCAGGAAGCTCTAGTTTGTGTTTTTTGTGATCATGAGCTCTATCTCCATCATCCTCCAGCCTTTCAGTTCTATTCCACCAGATCTTTTCTTTAACATCCATGTTTTTAGAGGCAGCCTGTTGCTCGTCCTATAAGCTCTTCATGAGCTGTTCTGCCCGGCAACCGAGCTCTGATTGGTCAGCCTGATTTTAACACAGAAATTAGAACAGGCTCCGGTTAAACATTTTACGTAGCGTCACAGTCCGTCAGTTTCGGACTCGGTGTGAAGGAAGCATGTGTTCTATCCACATCAAGTCTGAGTGGATAAAACACCCACTCATCAGTGTCAACAGGAAGCAGATCTACCTGAAAGGGACTCTGGCTGTTGTAGTTCTTCACCTCCTTATCGGCCCCACGAACGAGCAGCACACGAGCACAGTTATCCTGCACACACACACACACACATAACAGAGTCAAGCACGGGAAAGGTAGTCCGATCAACGTCCGATCGCTTTAACTGGTCTTGAAATTATAAGAAATTATAATAGGAAATAAAAATCTCTTTTAACTCCAGTATACAGTTCTGAACTCTACTGACCATATTATAATGAATAGTTATAACAGATTTCTATGTTAACTGCGTATATGTGTAGGTTCCTGTATTTTCTATAATTATAATGAATTGTTGTTCGCTAAAAAGGCAGGTGTATCATCTGCACGCAGTTTTCTTGTGACAATACCCTTTATATTTGCATCATGGCACCTCGTACGAGTTTAAGCACATCCGCCGAGTACCGAGCAAACGACAAGAACCGAGACAGATGTTTGTAGTCAAAATGCATCTAAAACTAATTTCGACAAAACTACAGTGAGGCAAAATAATAAAACACAAAGCTTATTTATTTATTTAATTTTTATTATTTATTATACATTATAGTTTTTGTTTTTCACTTTCAATACATTATTTAATACATTATGTGAGATAATGTGAGTAATTAATTACATTACATATATATGTATATATATATAAAATTTAAATTGTGGAGCAAAATAATAAACTACAAAGCTTGTTTATTTATTTAATCTTTATTATTTGTTAAATATTTTATATATAATATATTATATAGATTTTTATATATTTTATTTCATAAATTACTTAAATAATATATAATAATAATATATAATAATAATAATAATAATAATAATATATATAATAATAATATAATAATAAATGATGAAAGAAATAGTGTGAGGAGGAGGGAAGAAAGGGGGGAGCCCCCAAAATAATGAAACGACAAAGCGGGGGGAGGGAGTTAATCTGGAGTAGGGGGGAAATATGTGAGAGAGAAGAGAGGAGAGAGAGGGGGAGAGAGGGGAGGGCAGAAAAGGACGGAAGAAGAGAGAAGAAGAAGGAGAGAATAATAATAATAATAATAATAATAATATAATAATAATAATAATATATATAATAATAATATAATAATAAATTACTTAAATAATATATATTATTATTATTTAATAAATTGTGGAGCAAAATAATAAACTACAAAGCTTGTTTATTTATTTAATCTTTATTATTTGTTAAATATTTTATAATATACTGTATATAAAATATACTATATATAAATATATATGTATATATACACATATATATATATATAAAATAAAATAAATAATATAGTTATATAGATATAATATATTATATAGATTTTTATATATTTTATTTCATAAATTACTAAATATCTCACAATATATTTAATTGTATTAAAAGGGAAAAACAAAACCTTTTATTAATTATTTATTATTTAACTTTTATTATTTATAATATATTATATATTTTAATATTTAAAAAATTACTAAATATCTCACATTATGTATTGAATAAGGTACTGAAAGTGAAAAACAAAAACAATGACCGATTCCTCTGTCAGCACGAGAGGGCACAGGAGGGTATCATTACTGCGCATTTCCAGACTCAGGGTTCTGTAATGTGTATCGTAAGTCGGACCATGGTAACACGGGGAGCACTTGTACAAGCGCTCACACTCTGTTGTGTGTCATTAGTAGTGACACACACCTGGTTGTAGAGAGCACAGATGTGCAGCGCAGTGTTTCCTGATGCGTTCTGGGCGCCCATGTCCGCTCCGTAAAACAGCAGGTGCTCCAGATGCTGGACGTGACCGTGCCGACACGTCTGTGCACATAAACACACACACACACACACGCACACACACACACACACACACAATGAATAGTTTACAGATCATCTTAAAGCAGACAGTAGATTTGTGTAGTGTGCATATCTTTCCGGTGGGGAACGCTGAAATTATACGTGCTGTTTACTGAGGACTGTGCTGATTTCCACAACATAAAGAATACGAACAGCACCTGTGGACCTAAAAATGGATTTTGAGTACAGGTATGAGTCTTTATGGAATTGTGATTGTCATTCTATAATCGGTGCTGAGTTTATCTAACATCCCTCAGGGTAAACACAACTCAGGTGAACATTGTCGGATTGTACCTCATGTGGTTCGGATGACAGGAGCCTATTGCCATTATGTCCTATGAGAAAATCCCTACCCGGCTCCTGTATTAAAAACAAACTCCTGCCTGTATTCATTGTGTGCTTAACATAGTGCAGCAGGAGACTTTCTGATTGGTCCACAGTTTGCCAAAACAAGTCAAAAACATGCCTTGTGTTCGCACTAAACACGCATGACTGAGGTTAAAAATGAGTGCACAAACTGCACCAGGAGACAAAATACATACCACCAGCCTCACAGTCTACATTGTTGGAGGCGGTTTGGCTTTAAAAGATGGATGTTGGTCAAAAGACAGCGATCTGCAATTGATGATGAACCATCTGCGGACTAACCACTGTGCAGAATAAGAAGGTTATGACAAACTTCAGGAGTCAGCTGTCCATGACAAAGTTAAACCAGCCAAAGAAACCACCACAAACACAGACTCAGCAAACCTGAGAGGAATCATTCCGAAAAAAAGTGCCTTACGAAAAGAAAAGCACCAGGTGGCACGACAAACGCTGTCGCCGATTACATCACGAAAGACAGAGAGACGGGTTCAAACAACTTTTAAACACTGCCAAAGTATCGTCTAATTATCATTATGGACAAAACCCCAGGAAATATAATTTTAGAAGATTTTGGCTTTTTTTGGCACTATGACACACCTCTACACTGTATGAATGCAATACATTTACATTTATGTCGTCCCTTAGTCCAGTACCTTAACCGCTAGGCTACCACAGGCCCGTGGTACGGCACACTAAGCAGGGTTCAAAGTCTTGAGTGCAGTCAAACGTATGGACACACACAGATCTAAATGTCTATCAGGATGGCCAGCTTCATCCAATCTTTGTTATCCACACTGTTTTCTTTTGGTTCCGTTAACAGGCTCATGCAACTTCTTAAGCTTTGAAGGAATCATAAGGCCCTATGATTTCTGTCACGCACAGAACCAGCACAGTGCTTTTACTAATTCAGAATACAGTTCGTGCATGGAGCTTTAAGCACGGCTCAGCCAATGACTTTTTAGTGCATCTCTGCTGCATCTCTCAACTGCTAAATTCAGGGCACAGCAGTGTCCTAATAATTTAATGTCATTACCAAAAGGACCTTAGGTTTGTTGAAATCAAACTACTTAGGTCACAAATTGCTCCTTTATTTACACTTGCCAAATGTGCACCCTGAACGTTTCCTGATTTGTTTTCACAACTTTCATTTATATCATTTTCGATGTTGCTAAATGTTACAGCAACAATTTCACTCAAAACAAATGTGCCATTTTGCTATTGTTTGTTTGAGTGTAGTTATTTTCTTACAGAAACACTGTTAAAACTGTTAAAAAACTAAAAATGACTCATGGAACGGTGAACGAAATCCATAAAACACGAAAAAAGGGGAAAAAAATCAAACGGATTTCATAAGCCTGGATTCAGAACCACCAGATGGCAGCATGATGTTGTGAAAGCTGAAATCTCACACGTTCATTTTTCACTCTGACACCTTGTCAGATCCAGATTAAGAGCACATCTATCAGCTGTTCAAAAAAAAAAAAAACACAAACAAACAAAAAAAAGATCCATCTATCAGTTGACACAAACTCATCTCGGAGTTGATGTGTCACTATATATCATTCTCCGGCTGTAATTCTGTCTTATATGCATTTTGTTGTAACTACTGTAAATAATCAACACATGACTCAATATCTCAAAGTGCAATATGCATGCTGCTACACACACTTTATCAGTTTATCTATACCTTTCATACCTTCATACCTTTTCCATTATATTTTACTATTTACACCTTATTTATATTGCTTATATTTTGTCTTCATTTGTCGTCTTGCATTAAAGCACCTTCAGAATTGCCACGTTCATTTTGTTGTATTCTGCGCAATGACAACAAAGGAATCTTATTATCGTATTTTATCTACAGGGCTGGCTTAGCAATGCAGAATAAACCAAAAATATATATTTTTTGATATAATGCATGCAGGCAGTGGAGACAGAGGAGAGTTAGGGAGCATCAACTTGTAAACTATTGTAGCAGTAACTTAACTGTATCCTTAATGTTAACCATTTATTTATGTAACTATCTTAAATACACTTTAATCCCTCAGAAGGCTGTTACGTGATATGTGTGCTTCAATATTATGAGTAAAGTAAATATACTGTCTGCAGTGTGTTGATACAGTGTCTAAAAAAATGACTAGGTCATACTGGTCTGGCTGGACATTTATATGGTAACGTTTTAAATGTTTTATATAAAGACAAATCTAATATATTCAACACAATATTCAAAACAGCTGTAGGCCCCTTCTCTTCTAACTGTATAAGGCTATTTTTATGAGTTATTTATATTACATATGCTCAGCACCACTCATTTACAGCACTAATGTCATTTTGTGCAGTTATCTGACATGATTTAACCTTACAACAAGTTTAACTTTAACAAACCTCCAGCTTAACCGTTAGCTAAAAAGAACACAAAAACAAAATAAGATTTTTTTCGCGACTAAAACACAGTGTTAATAATAAATTATAATTACAACCCAAATTACAATTTACCTCAGCGACCCAAACCTAAACAACTCACGGTTCTCTCGGAGCTAAATTGAGGTTGTGTTCCAAATCTCACAACACACTAATTAGCATGCCAAAATAGTCATCGTAGTGCACTAATTAAACACTTTATAGTAAATTAGTGCAGTTTAGGGCGCAGCCTCAGGTTTTCCCGCCTCGTTTTGTCACGTGATATAAAGAGTTGCTCTCAGCACTAATCGTTCTTTACATTTGTAGTCACTGAATTCCAGTCAAAAATTAAGTTATAAACTTGTGGGGATTAACATCTTTTAATGACTGATATTAATCTAATCTGACTTTATTATATTTCTAACAATTCATGTCAACTTAAACTATATTTTTATGGTCTTTAATAAAGCTAATATCAACAACATAACTTTTATTGTGTATCAACGTAAATCTAATTTTATTTGTTTTTAATTACTGATATCTACCTGAAACTGAATTTACAATCTTTATAAACACATATCAGCTTGGTAATACAACATATAGCAACATAAAACTGATGTTGTAGTCTAACACCGATATAAAACAAATGTTATCATTGCTATAATTGCCAATATTACCCTTAAATTGATTTGACCATCTTTAAAATTGTTAATATTAACTTAAAACTGATTACCAACTTACAACATTTTTTTGTCTCATACCAAAATAGCATTGATTTCATTAGCTGTAAATCCCCTGATTTTGGCGTAGTTTATTGTGTTAACTTCTTAACCACTGACAAAAACATGATCACTGATATCCACTTGAAACGATTTTATCTTTATAGACACTTATTTCTACATAAAACAAATTGTATTACTATTATAACCACATATAAAAACAAAACTATTGTTTATATACCGCACTGATATTTACCATAAACTGATATTTTATCTTTATTTTATTGTAACCAGATTTCAGCCTGAAACTGTTTTTTGAAATCATGTTTATAATCACAAATATCAACCTAAAGCTATATTTATTATCTAAATAACAGATATTAAACTAAAGCTGAATTTATTTTCATTTTGATCACTTACTTCAATTCTTATAATATTCTGCAGACATATCTACTTCACACAAATGATTAAAAAAAAAGTCATAAATAATGATTCAGGATAGATATTACTACTCAAAGTTTCACCCCTAGTCACCCGTCGCCCCTCCACCCCTCCACCCCCTGTAGACAACCGCATTGAAAGTCCATCTAAGTCATTCAGACTGGAGGACAAGGAGAAGTAGATGTGATATAACTCTGGGACTGTAGTACAGAAATACCATATTTTTAGTCCTAAGCTAAGATCTGACAAGTCAAGATAAGATTTTTCATAAATTCATGTTACAGAAGCAAATCCTATCAGAATTTAGGAATTGGGTATCTTATCTCACGGCATCTTATCTCGAGTTACAAAATCCTAATCTATTCAGTTGAGGTCGACAATTAACTGTCATATCTGTTACCAAGTAACTGAAAAAACACTTGCATTCAGCTGTTTTAAGCTTTAAAAAAAGTTGAATGATGTTGAATTGATGAAGTGGAATATTTGATGAAGTTAGGAACTGTAATTCTGTAATAGGTCTGTAAAAGCTTCTGTCCTAAAGTCAGTCCTAAATGAAGTCGTCATGGTAACTACAGAGTTAAGAAGTTTCTGTGATATGGCCCATGCTCTCCGAAGGCAGAAATAAAAAAGAAGCATGGTATGGAGGATTTTTGCTCCAATAAACAATGATGAAACACCTTACTCAGATTGTACTCAGACTTTACTAAGACTGTAAAACACTTTACTCGGTGTACTCACACCTTACTCAAACTTTACTCAGACCGTACTCAGACTGTACAAACACTTTACTCAGACTGTACTCACACTTTACTCAGACTGTACTCAGACATTACTCAGACATTACTCAGACTGTACAAACACTTTACTCAGACTGTACTCAGACTGTAAAAACACTTTACTCAGACTGTACAAAAACTTTACTCAGACTGCACTCAGATATTACTCAGACTGTACTCAGACATTACACAGACTGTACTCACACTGTAAAAACACTTTACTCAGACTGTACAAAAACTTTACTCAGACTGCACTCAGACATTACTCAGATATTACTCAGACTGTACAAACACTTTACTCAGACTGTACTCACACATTACTCAGACTTTACTCAGGCTGTACTCAGACATTACTCAGACTGTAAAAACACTTTACTCAGACTGTACTCAGACTTTACAAAACTTTACTCAGACTGTACTCACACCTTACTCAGACTTTACTCAGGCTGTACTCAGACATTACTCAGACTGTACTCACACCTTACTCAGACTTTACTCAGACTGTACTCAGACTGTAAAAACACTTTACTCAGACTTTACTCAGACTGTACAAACACTTTACACAGACTGTACTCAGGCTGTACTCAGACTGTACTCAGACTGTACTCAGACTGCACTCAGACATTACTCAGACTGTACAAACACTTTACTCAGACTGTACTCACACATTACTCAGACTTTACTCAGGCTGTACTCAGACATTACTCAGACTGTACTCAGACTGTAAAAACACTTTACTCAGACTGTACTCAGACTTTACTCAGACTGTACAAAACTTTACTCAGACTGTACTCACACCTTACTCAGACTTTACTCAGGCTGTACTCAGACATTACTCAGACTGTACTCAGACTGTACTCAGACTGTACTCACACCTTACTCAGACTTTACTCAGACTGTACTCAGACTGTAAAAACACTTTACTCAGACTTTACTCAGACTGTACAAACACTTTACTCAGACTGTACTCAGGCTGTACTCAGACCTTACTCAGACTGTACTCAGACATTACTCAGACTGTACTCACACCTTACTCAAACATTACTCAGACTGTACTCACACCTTACTCAGACTTCACTCAAGGGCTGTACTCAGACATTACTCAGGCTGTACTCAGACCTTACTCAAACTTTACTCAGACTGTACTCAGACATTACTCAGACTGTACTCAGACATTACTCAGACTGTACTCAGACATTACTCAGACTGTACTCACACCTTACTCAGGCTGTACTCAGACATTACTCAGGCTGTACTCAGACCTTACTCAGACATTACTCAGACTTTACTCAGGCTGTACTCAGACATTACTCAGACTGTACTCAGACTGTACTCAGACATTACTCAGACTTTACTCAGGCTGTACTCAGACATTACTCAGACTGTACTCACACCTTACTCAGACTGTACTCACACCTTACTCAGACTTTACTCAGACCTTACTCAGACTGTACTCAGACATTACTCAGGCTGTACTCACACCTTACTCAGACTTTACTCAGGCTGTACTCAGACCTTACTCAGACTTTACTCAGACTGTACTCAGACTCTACTCAGACTTTACTCGACTTTACCAGATGTCTGATGTCACCTGGTGAACTTCGTGCCAGCCGTTCTCGTCCTGAGAGCTGATGCTGGCGTGCTCGTGGAGGAGGAGCTCACAGCAGCACGAATCTCCTCCCACCATGGCCGTGTGATACAATGGCGTCAAACCGCGGCTGTCCTTATAATCGGGCGACGCCCCCAATTCCAACAGAGTCTGAGGAAAACATAACGATGCCGTTACTGATTACAAAAATAGAAACATTACAAACATAAAATCTATTTTAGCGCCTGATTTTTATTTTACTTTCTTTCTTTTATTGCTCTGATTTTTTAAATCTTTATTCTTTCTTCAATTTTTCCCTACCTTACTATATTTATTTTCACTTCCTTTATACCCCTCTTATCTTTCTTTTTTCTTTCTTTTATTTTTTACTCTTTTTTGTTTGCCCGTCCACCCGCCTTCCTTTTTCATTCTTTCTTCTTTCTATTTCTTACATCCTTCCATTTCCTGTATGTTTCATATGAATTAATTTAAACCTAATAATCTATTTTCCTTCCCTTACTATAATTATTTTCACTTTCTTTATCCCCATTTCACCTTTCTTTTTCTTGCTGTATTTTCTTTTTCTGTCATTCTTTTGTTCTTTCTTTCTATTTTAGTCTTTCCTTTCTTTCTTCGTTATCAACTCCTTTCTTTGTTCCATTGTTGCTTTTTATGCACTTTTTCTTTCTTTCCTTCTTTCTTTCCAATGTAACCACTCCCCTTCTCTATTTTTTTCTTTCTTTATTTTTAGATTTTCTATCTTTTTCCATTTTAACCACTGTCCTTTTTATTTCTTTGATTGAGTCATTATTTTTACTTTCATCTATTATTTCTTTAAACTATACGTTTCTCTGATTCCTGTATTATTTATTCTCTGTCCTATAACCCTCCATCTCCTTCCTCTGTCCTTTCTTTTTTCTTTCTTTACACTCTCCATAATTTTCCCCTTTTGTTTAGTCCTTTCTACATCCCTTGGTCTTTTTGTTACCATCAGTGCTTGTTTGTTGTTAGTGCGAGCAGCTCGGTGTAAAGCCGTCATGCCATCTTTAGCTCTGAAGTCCAGGTGAGCTCCTCCATTCTTCAACAGCTTGATGATCTCAGAGACGTCCTCCAGGTGAGCAGAACAGGTCAGGGGAGTCTCTGACAAAAGAAACACACACACACACACACACACACACACACACACACACACACACACACACACACACACACATTAAAGGAATACTTATGCGTTTTTACTGAAAATATAGTTTGTTCATTTAATTTTTTTTTTGCCCTGTATTCATGCACCATTTCCACATCACTTTTCATGTAATGCAACAACACAAAGTCTTTCACCTGAATCAGCAGCTCCATCTCTGCAACAATAAAGTTATCTACAATACTCTTGTTCTGTTCAGCTCTGTGTTTTTACCCCCTGTTTCTGTATCGTGGTAGTTTGGGTCAAGGCCTTTGTCCAGCAATTTGGAGAGTTTCTCTAACTGGTGACTTCGGATGTAATCCATGAACTTCCTTAAATTGGCCTACAGAGAGAGAGAGAGAGAGAGAGAGAGAGAGAGAGAGAGAGAGAGATGAACGTCTGTCCCTTTCCAGGTCAGTTATAAATAGGTAACTCCCGAAACACTATTTAAAAAAGCGGGAGAAAGAAGAAGAAAGAAAAGCAGATGAAGGTCAGGAGAGAGAGAGAGAGAGAGAGAGAGAGAGAGAGAGAGAGAGAGAGAATATGGCACCTACACTAATTTTGCATTTACATGACTTAGCAGCAGATTATTCAAAAAGTAATCCATCACAAATGACTAATTGCTTCTTTCAGTCTGTGGTACTTTGATCATTACTTCCTGAAAAAAGTAATCCCATTGCTTATTACTAAAATCTATATTAATCTGTAATAATAACAGCCAATAGACCTTTAAATGTTTATTGAAAAAAAAAGAGGGTTCAAGTTCAAATCCAAATTGTAATTTTTTGGGTTCTCTTGAGGCAGTTGCGCAACTCTGACCAGCAGATGTCGCTAAGTCATGGGGTTTCGAGTGTTGAAGAACGCAGACATCAAGTCCCTTTTAAAAAGCGATTGTTTTGAATGATTCAAAGCCTCATAAAGCTAAATTAAATTAAATTACAACTCACTTCATAATTTTAACACTTTATCTGGTTAGTAACCTGCAGTATTAGTACGAACTTCAGTGGCTCGGCCAATCAGATTTTAGATCCAGGACGATCTGTTTCATAAAATGGCATTAAGAACACATATGCTGACTTACCTTGGTGTGTAATTTGGTGATCTGCTTCTCTTCTAAATTGGGCTGTTTGTACACTCTGCTTTTATACCGAAACTGTAACAGAGAGACAGAACCATAAAGGGCTTTCTGCTAAATTAAACTCATCTGATTTAATAACACTAGTCTGTAGACACCTGATTTAAGAAACAATTAGGTTGGTTGCCAGTTTTTCATTTCAGGTTTAAGCCTGTTTGCAGGGGATTTGGATTATTATGCTGATCTGGCAACCCTGGGTTTAGTATTGGACAGAATTTGAAGACACTTTGGAGGATGGAGTTTAAAGTGGATGTTTGTTCCTGTGTAGGCTGTACTGGTGAACACCGACAGATCCAGGTTATTTCTCTCTTTACCTCCAGAGACGGGACACCTTTACTGCTGGGTTGTGGATATTCACTCAGCAGTCGTTCTTCATCCAGGAACTTTCCATCTCGGCCGTTACTGGCTGGCTGGTAGAGGCCATAGTTCAGCACGTCCTTCAAACTCTGATTCAGAGTGCAGAGGACCTGCTGCTTCGCCGCCCAAACCGACGAGTCTCCATCGAACCTCATACACTTCTGAAGACGGGAATAGATTTCATATAGCTGTAATACATTCAGTGTGTTAACTGTTTTAAAAGTAGGATATAAAAAGAAAGGGAAATGGCAAAATTTTATATATACAGTATATATATATATATATATATATATATATATATATATATATATATATATATATATATATATATACACAGAAACATAAGAGTGGATGTAAAAATAAAATGGAAAGATTAAAAAGTAAGGTTACTGAAAGAAGAATGTATAGGTGAAACAAATAGCTCTGGGCATATGAGAGAAAAGAGCTAGGAGTGAAAAAGAAAGATAAATATAAAGAAAGAAAGAAAGGAAATAAATAGTTGTGATAAAAGTGAAAAACAGGGGTTTAAAGGATGTAAGAAAGAAAGAAAGACAGAAAGAAAGAAAAGAAACGTAATCAGGTATGAATAGCTCCAATAAAAGTGAAAAATGGGGGTTTAAATGAAATAAGAAGGAAAAAAAGAAAGAAAGAAAGAAAGAGGAAGGAAAAAAGAACATAAATCTGGTATGAATAGCTGTAATAAAAATGAAAAAACAAAGGTGTTTAATGGATGTAAGAAGAAGAAAAAGAAAAAAAGAAAAGAAGAGAAAGTGAAATTATTAGTAAAGAAAAGATAAAGATTTGAATAGAAGATGTGAAAAGGGTTGAATAGAAGATGTGGAGGAAATAATCGGAAAGAAAGGATGAAAGAGAAAAAGAAAAGCACTGTATGTATTAACAAAGAATAGCCAGAATAAAAAAAGTAGTGACAATGCATGGATAAGAGATCTACATAAATTTAAAAACCTGAAAAAAAGATGAACACATTAAAGGATATAAACAATGAGAAAGAAAGAAAGAAAAAAAGAAAGTGAGAATATAAGAAGCAAAGAAGAAAAGCAAAATAATTAAAGCTCATGTAATTCCATACCTACACCTACTCATAATCCTAACCCTAACCTCAGTAACCAAAAACAAATCTATAACAAAGTGTCAGTTTTTGTTTTAAAATATTTGGTCCACACAATGATATGCAAACCTGACCGAACCTCAAACCCTAATGCTCCCTACACACACCTACACACACCTACACACACACCTACACACACACCTACACACACACACACACCGTTTGCTGAAGGTCTGGAATGACGACCCTGACGACGATGTCGTTGCTCTGAAGCTCCTCCATGTATCCGAGCGGTGGCTCCTGCACCAGCCTCACCCTCTCATACCCAGCATCCTCTTTAGAGCTCTCTGAGATCGACTCATCGGAGTAATCAGAACAACTCTGAGCCATTTCATCCTCACTCGACGTCGGACTCCGGGGCATAGTACACAGCACACACACACCGGGTCACCTGGAGAAACACACACACACACACACACACACACACAGGAAGTCACATTAATGAGGAGTTACTGTGATATCCAAAGCCGACCAAAAGGTTCACAAACTTTTCCCAAGCAGGACTGATCTAAATTTTTCTATCACTGAAAGGTGATGATCTGATTATTATTGGATGTTTACCTGTGAGATTGGAAGCCTTCTTATCACATCGATTATGACATGCACTAAAATTTGCACAGCCTAATATATAGAGTTTTGGCACCACAGTAAGATAAGGACATTCTGATCATTTTCTAACTGTCAAAAACTTAACACAAATTCTGCAGGGACAAACTTACTTGCTTTTAAAGCATACATTTAAAAAAGTGTACCTGTTTATTTCCTTTATGTCACATTAGCCATTGATGATCCAAAGTGATTGGAAAGAAAAAAAAGAACAGAACAGAGATGGAGGGATATAATAATGAAAAAGAAACAGAGAATAGAGAAAAAGAGAGAGCATCCAATAAAAGGAAATACAAAACTAATGACAGAAAGAAAGAAAGAAAGAAAGAAAAAAAGAAAGAAAAAAGAAAGACAGAAAGACAGATAGAGATTCAGGGATATAATGATAGAAAGCAATAGGGAATAGAGAAAGAGAGAGACAGAGCATGCAATAAAATGAAGTACAAAACTAACATAAAGAAAGAAAGGAAAAAAGAAAGATAGAAAGAAGAGAAAATGAGTAGTGGTGGACATCATAAAGAAAAAGAACAAAATGAAAGTTATTTAATGATCTAACAACAAGAAATTAAAAAGAAAAAAGAAAAACAAGGAGAAATAGAGATGAAGGGATGAATGTAATAATTAGAACAACAAAACTAAAAAAAGAAAGAAAAGCAGGGAAGGCAAGATCTAGGAAAGTGAAAGAACAAAAAAGTGATTGAAGGGTGTAAAAATGTGAAGAAAGAAACAAACAAACAGAGATGATGGACACAATAAAAATAAATAACTAAAGAACTACAATGTTCCAAAATGTAAGACAGAAAAAAGTTAAATAATAAAGAAGGAAAGAAAAGGAAAACATGGATTCAGGGGTAAACTAACAACAATGGGGATGAATTGATGAATGTAATAAGTAGAAAGATAAACAAAAGAAAGAAAGAAAAGTGACTGAAGGATGTAGGAATGAGAATGAAAGACAGACAGACAGACGGGATGGAGTGACATAAAGAGAGAGACAAAACAATCCAAACCATGAAAGAAGGAAAAATATTGGACTTTAAGGTTTTTTACATAAGTCAATACACATTCCTCTCACTTCTTTATTATTTCTCTGCAGCTCTGTATTAGGGTATGGTATTATATTAAAATAGATGAGTTCTGCTCATGACCTGGCGGATTGTTCCTGACAGCTCAAATCAGCAGCAACCGGTGTCAAACACGCAGCACAGACTCATGGGAAATGTCACACAAGGTCATCCCAGATGAAACTCATTCATCTAGGACTGAACATCAATCAGCCTGGGCTAATGAAATGTCCAGCACCTGAAACCTGCAGCATATGGTCCACATGCAGCCGGACTGGACATGGAAAGATGGAGAGACATGGAAAATGCAAATTTAAGTATTTCTTACATGAAGTTTGACTTTTATTTCATTGCAGACAGTATGACCCAAGATATTCCTCAACAAATGCATGAGAAAATTAAAGAAAGATTGGAAGGGATTTCCATATTTCTTCCTCTACAGTCCATAATATCATTAAACGATTCAAGGAATCTGGAGGAATTTCAGCATAACGGGTAAGGGCACAAGCCTAAACTGAAGAGGGGTGATCTCCGATCCCTCAGACGGCATTGCATCAAGAACCGTCATTCATCAATAGCTGATAGAACCACATGGGCAAGGGATTCCTTTATCAAACCTTCATCAAGCTCTACAATACAGAGTTACATTCACAATTGCCACTTAAAATGTTACTGTGCTAAAAAGAAGCCTTATGTTATAACCATGTCCAGAAGGGGCGTCAGCTTCTCTGGGCTCGGAGGCATCTGGGATGGACCATCATACAGTGGAGACAGGGATTGTGCTCAAATCAGTATAACAGATCTTTTTAGGAAGAAATGGATGCCGTGTGCTCCAGACCAAAGAGGAGAAAAAGGAGCATCCAGACTGTTATGAGGAACAAGTCCAAAGCCAGGCTCTGTCATGGTATGGGGTCGGGTCAGGGCCCTTGGTAAAGGTCATTTACACTTCTGAGATGCAGCATTAATGCAGAAACGTACACTGAGGTTTCAGAGCAACATCAGCTGCCTTCAAGACGACACCTTTTTTGTTTGTTTGTATAAATATTGCACGTCATGAAGTCGTTTGAAGTTTAATCGTATTCGGCAGATATTTCCAAGCTGCACTTTTAAGGTGACGAATAACAAAGTTACAAGAAACTATGAACGCTACGAAAAATGGCTATAATGGTGATGTTTCAGTTTGCAGTAGGTGGGCAGATGATTCCTCTGGGTGGGCCATGTCTGATTAGCCGGATCCAAGTCATGGGCAGCCCTTGTGTATGTTTTCTTAAAGTTTGCAAACAGTATAATGGAGCCACACAATAGCTAAACTGACCTCTATAAACTTTACGTGCGAAACTAAAGTAGCAAACGGCAGACACCCAACACATCCTGCCAGATCTCCTTCGTTCAGAGCATTGTGTACTGTCCCTTTAATACAGTATTGGGTCTGCGACGATGCACTGCTGTGTGTGTGTGTGTCTCATCATGACTCACAAGTCTGAACAAAGGTCATAAGTCACTCTCTGACATTCACGTTTCGAATTGCCGAGCAACGCGCCGTTCCGTCGCCATGGCGCCGGACTCAGGCGGAGTTTGTAGCCGAGTCTGATTGGTGTCTGGGGTCTCGGCGTTCCAGTCTTATTCGTTTTAGACGTAGACGACACACCAGCACAAGACGGAGACAAAGAGGAACTTTAAGACCCCCATTCACTGCTCTTCTTGTTTCATTGAGAGCGAAATAATACAGCCTGAACTTTACAACAGCCACATACAATCTATAAGGACTGACTCAGAAAGAGAGCAAAGTTATTTAATTATTTAAACCCAATCAATAACCTGAAGAAAGACTCCACACACTCAGCGGTCTGGTGCCATTTTCGGTTGGTTTTGTTCGCTTTTGATTTTGCTGTGTTTATATGAAACCTTTAAAATGTCATCATGTAAGTGTCTGATATCGATACGACCAAACCAGTATGACCTGAGAATGAGTTTGTGACTTAGACACTTTCTACACGGTGCAGCCAGAAAACACTACAAACATGCAAAATGGAGTCACATGGTTAAAAGTGTAGGTAAGACAGTTACACAAAATTGCATTCTGAAAACAACAACTCAGAAGGTCCGGGTTCAATCCCAGATGGAGCGGTCCTTTGTGTGTGGAGTCCTTAGTCCTAACTGTGGTCCTTAAGGCCTTTTCACATGAGTACGATTTTATGCAAGAAAAAAACAGATGCAATTTTTTAACATAATGAAACCTTCAAAACAAGAAACTGCTTCCATCCAGTCCCTGTGAGCTTTATCACCATCATTCTCCAGCCTTTCAGTTCTATTCCACCAGAGCTTTTCTTTAATATCCATGTTTTTAGAGGCAGCCTGTTACTCGTCCTATAAGCTCTCGATGAGCTGTTCTGCCCGGCGACCGAGCTCTGATTGGTCAGCCTGATTTTAACGTCCAGACAATTCAGTAATTAGAACGGGCTCCGATTAAAAAATTTATTAAGATTAAAAATTTAACGCAGCTTCGGAGTCCATCAGTTTCGGACTCGGTGTGAAGGAGCTTGATCTGCAAAAATCGGACTCTGTGTGAAAAGGCCTTGTTTCCTCCCACAGTCCAAAGATATGCTTTAGGTTAATTAATTACGCTAAAGAGCCCCTAGTGTGTGAGTATGTGTATGAATGTGGGAGTGTATGTGCCCTACGATGGATTGGCGCCCTGTCTAGGGTTGTTCCTGCATTGCTATCTTTGCCAACGGCTAGGCTCCGGCTCTCCCGCGACCCTGACCAGGATAAAGTGGATAAGAAAATGAATGAATGAATTATACTAAATGGAAGAGACACTACATTTGGGTTCTTTCATTGGGCTTTTCTAATAAAAGTTGAAGTGTTTGTTAAAAAAGCAGCTGTAAGTTGCAGTATTTCTAAAAAAAAAAAAAGAAAAGAATTGTGTCAAAATTCCAGGTTTTAATATCATTGTAATGACGTTTGGTCCTCACAAGTATAGCAAGACAAGGTGTACACACACACACACACACACACACACACACACACACACACACACACACACACACACACACACACACACACACACACACACACTGATTACTAATTCGATCAGCATGTGTCCTGATTAGTTTAATAATAATAAATAAAGGAGATTATGAGGATGACATGGATCTGCATTTTGTTGTGTCGTACTCAGTAATCATATCACAAATGACAAACACACACATTAAATATTTCACTGTTCTTTCATTTATCTAAGCCTTATCTGACAGGTGATGCTACATGACCAAAAGTATGTAGACGCTACCATTCTACCATTCTGCTTTTGTCAGTCCCTCTCTCAAAGTCTGTCAACTAGGCAAAATGTTTGATATACCAAGAGGTACACTACAAAAAAGTATTCCCCTGAGAGTCTTCTATAGGCCAGCGTGGGAAGCACTTTTATGTCCTCTTGTGGCAAGACCCAGTGTCTAGTCAGATCACACCTGTAATCATTTACACATCTGCCCGAGACAGAACTGCTTGATGAGTTTTGCAGCAATCAGACATTTCTGCCTGAGGGTTTTTGTAGTTTGTTTTTTGTAGTTTTTAATGAGTGTATTTAGTGTGAGAAGTGTTAGATATACTGTATTTCACTAGCTAATTGCAGTCCCAATCAAGTCAGGCTCGGAATAAGCCCATGTCCCATTTAATCAAAGCCTCGCTCCTCTTGCGCTCCTGACATAAATCCTGATTTTCCTGATCACTCGGTGCGTTCTAATCAAGACTAGAGCCAGCCCATAGCGTTCCACCTCAGCCATTAAACCTTCAGATGGCTAAAACTCCACCGACGTTTAGGATCTTATGGTGTATTCACTTCAGGCTTGAATAAATGGAGTCTGGATGGACTCTGGGCTTCATCATCACAGGTTGGTTTTTGACACAGAGCTTTGAGGTCTTCTCAGAAAGGAATATGAATAAGTGATTTAACACTAACTTCATGAAGGCCTGAACGAAAGTCTTACGATCTGAAATTGTGATTTTTAAACTTAAATATTTTCTGTATGTTCTGTTTGTATCTTACTAAAGAGATTGAGACATATTTATAAATCATCGTTACATCAAATCCGGCCTAAGACTTTTGCACAGTACCATATGTGTGTGTGTGTGTGCATAGATAGACAGACAGGTAGACGGAAAGATAAATGCAAGGTTAATTAGATTTTTTGTCGAGGCATCACTGAAAAAAGTAGAATGTGAGGGGCATAGGGTATAAAAGTCTCCAACACGGCTAACTCAATAACTGCAGAGTACAAACACACAGAGAAATAGCACACACACACACACACACACACACACACACACACACACACACACACACACACACCATGGGTTTCCAATTGAACAGTCGGCTATTGGATCCATCATGCTTAGGAAAAAGGATGGGGAATGTCCTCAGAATCGAGAAATCCAGTAAAACTAGTCTTAACCAGTTGATTCGGTCCCCAGTGAACCCCGAGGAACCCAGGTTCATGTTCAAATCCCAAGTTTAAAACCAATTACAGCCTCACACACCAGGTGCAGACCACTAGCAAACAATAAACATAGTTCTGCATAATTACAAAGCCCTTGACTAACAACTTCATTTCTCACTACTGCACACACCATGATTTCCAACCAATTCCTGTGTTAATTCAATCATGGTATGTACAGTCAAGCTCGGTTCTCCAAATGCAGCTCGTTCCAGATTATGGTTTGGATAACAGGAGCTCTTAGGGTGGCCAGATGTCCATTTTTACATCTTACATATATAGTATCATTTAAGCCACCAAAGGAGGTCGGGTCCCTTTTTGAGTCTTGGTCCTCCCAAGAACTTTCTTCTTTATAACATTTAGGGAGATTTTCCTTGCCACTGTTGCCCTAGGCTTGCACAATTTCATATTGGCCTTAGGTATTAGAAGACCATCTGAAATTGTAAATCTGCTTTGAGACAAAGTGTTCCATTGTAAAAAACGATGTTTTAGAAATAAATATGACATGACTTGATCAGTATTATTTGTCACTGGCTCATGCAAATGTAAAAAAAACACCTTGTATTTCACTGGCTGACAGTGTCATGTGACATTGTAGGACACAAGGATCGCCCTGCCCTCTAAACACTAGTCAGTCAGTAAGTTCTCATATCTCCCTCAGCGATGCTGTGAAATGCCAAAAGGGACTTACAGTTCTGAGGGGTCAGAACAGCATCCTTTCATTTCAAAGAGCAGACCAGATTTGCATGCCTTCTGTACACGATGGCATCCATACTCAGACCTGACCGTCATCGGACCCCAAACAGAACCTGGATTCGTTGCTAATGGCGATACAGTTCCAGATCATAGCTGTCCAGGTTACAGGGCAGTGGGGGAAGACTATTTGTCTAATCAGACCACACCTGTAATCATTTCCATATCTGCCTGAGACAGAACTGCATGAAGAGTTTAAAGAAATTAGACTTTTCTATCTGGTATATGAGTATATGCTCATTGTACCATTGCTAAAACAACAAATCTAACGATGACTTTTGTGCAGTCCTGTATATTCAGGTAACAGGGTCTGACTACGTTGTTTTCCCAGGATTGCAGACCTTGTCGCCGGTGGCATCGTTTCTCCTGTCAGTAAATTTGTTTTTCAAACTTCGCCTGTCTAAAAGCCGCTTTAACTTGGTTATTGGTGAGTCACACGGATTTGTCTTTGTTTTGCCACAATATTCTACATATCGAAAAAAAAAATCAAACTCTGCTAAAGATGGAAAACTCGAGTGCTGTCAAAAATCTGCTGATTAGTCAAGAGCTCAGAGGGGGGCATCCCACGATCCTCTGCACCGCGAGGGGGATTGTTATTCTTTGATGAGCCTGAATGTGTCATTGGGCGTCACAAACTCCAAAATTAAACGCTGTTTTATAATATGTTTACTTTGATTGCAAGAGAGGGTGAGCAGGAAGAAGTTTTATGAAAGGGAAACAATTATCAAAAACAGCGATTAGTAAACAATAGGATCTCTTGTTATGCCACGTCTCATTACACCTTTGGTTCTGCAGTGAACCCCTTTTGTAGCACTCCACTGGAATTAATTTTAAACATTAATCCATACAAGACTGAAACTTCTTATTGAACAAAACAAAATAGAGTGACAAATCAGCTTTACTGTGTAATTATTACCAGTGACATGCATTATGTATCTAAACATGCCTGATCCATTTACCTCGCTGTAAGAACCCCACTTCGAGAACCACTGCATTACACAGACATGAGCTACGGATTCACCAAACAAATCCGAAATCCAATGCATTTAGGTATCCTTTGCATACAGTTTGTTGTGGAAATACCCTTTATATTTCGTTATAGTAGCCCAAAAAGGCTTGGTGACTATGGTAATGTCCAGTTAGCGTCCAGTTCGGTCAGCAATCTGTTTCACAGAACTTAATACGGACGTTAAACGTTTAGCACTTGTTTGAGCCAACTGCGATTTACAAACCCACATTCTCAGCAGGGGGCGCTGCACTGTGTGTTGTGGCACATTCCTCTTGTAACCAGCATTAAACATTTCTGTGACTTGTTCCACGGTATCTCCTCTGTCAGTTTGGACCAGACAGGATCGCCTGTGTTACCCTCGCACCTTGATAAGCCCTGGCTGCCAATTCCTGGTTTGCCCTTATTTGGAACACAGTTGGTTATTTACTGCTGCTGACCGGGAGCACCCCAAAACCATGTTGATTACTAGTTCCTCTGACCCAGTCATCCCAGATCTGTCCCTTGTTGACATGGCTCAGGGCTTGAACATTTCTCCCACATCGAACACGTCCACTGCGAGAACAGACTGTTCACTTCCAGCATGTGCAGAGATAATCACTGATCTTCATTATTCCATCATTATCCCATCTGTGATTCCATCCATGACAATATGTAGTTTGGGTTCAGCGTAATATCAAATGAATCCAAGATATTTAGATTAGCGCCAAACATTTTCAAAGACTGATTTATCAAAACACCTTTAACTGTCACTCCCTAACAGCACGATGCCAAACTGCCTACACAAACCAGAGCTTACTCCACAGGGTCTGCAGACGCACATCAATAAGTCTGGGTGGTTCCAATATTTGCTGAACAGCAGATCATCTACAAACAAAGTCCTGATTCCTGACAGCTGGAGAAAGCTCAGCTTGTGTGTAGACGGTGTAGAAATGAGTTTTAGTACAGAGGAAATAAAACTGGGTCAGTGTGAGTGGAACAGAGCAGAAGAATAAAATGTACTTGGTCAGATTCAGATCTCTGCGCTCAGAGATTTTCTCAGATTACCTCGGTAAACTCTGCATCCAGATGCTGAAGCAGGTCAGAGAAATCCTCCGAGAACGTCTTCTCCCCTCACTGACCATACTCGCTTAATCCAGGTCAGGCTTGTGGGATGCCAGGACCTAACCAGCAACACAAGCCTGAGGGAAGGTGAGAAAACCAACCCCATGCAGGGCACCAGTCAATGGACACACTCACTCACACGGGGACACTTTAGAGATGTCATTTGACCCAAAGACTGTCTTGTGTTACCACATAAGGTAACCAGACTAATATGATCTGATCGTTCTTTTTCCCTTAGACACACTAACAAGCTGGATAAGAACAAGAAGAAGAACAAACCAAATTAAAAATATATGATTTGCTTTACTCTAAATGACAAACAGAGAAAACAAAGCTATTCCAAAACGTGCTAAATGAGCAGAATAATAAAAAGACCAATCCATTCCACTGAACTGGGAGAATTAGCTGAATACAGAAGCAGAAATGGAGGGGGAAAAAAAATTTAATTACAAGGTTTTATGAAGGTGATAACAGCTGTCAGATTGCCTCGTTCCAAAAAGTGAAGGGTAATTTTAGGGTTGTGGTGTTACCGTATGCCTCCTCTGTGGAGAATTTCAATTATACATACTGAATTCTGTCTCATAATGCAGAGGCAGCTGGTAGTTTTTACAATAATGGAAGCAGATATGATCACATATGAGTAGAGTTTAAAAAAGCAAAAGAAATACTGCAATGAATAACCAAACTAAATCAAACCAAAGACATTTTTACTTACTGTAGTCATTTTTGCAAACAAGCTATGGACAATCATGCCACCAAGTGTAGGGCAGCTTAAAAATTCACAATATTTCATAATTGTTCAAGTGTAACAGTGAAAAATAACATGTACTGTATGCTGGTAGGCAGTGGACCAAACCACTGTGAGGAATGTGAGGGGGGAGGATTAAAATGTTTATAAGGGCTTCAGGGAAGGACAAACGAAAACGCTCACTACCCAATAAACTGCAAGATTTTTTTTCTGTGCAAAAAGCAGGTGGGACTCACTGATGCTGAATTCAAAACCATTTGTTCAATTAGAAGTACTTTACATGTTTTCTATATAGACTCTCAGAGACTCACAGGCTTTAGTGAATGTCTATTAGGTCACTTGCTTTGTGACTCTCCTAGATTCTTCCTCTGTTTGGTAAGGTAGGCTGTTGCTTAAGTAGACTATCTGCTTAGATCTGCTAGTTTCAGTGCCACTCCAGAACTACAAAATGCTTCTATATGGTAAGTGGAATTGATAAAATGGACAAGTATAGGTGTACCCAATAAAGAGAATGGGTTATATTATCAAATCCTTAGCCATAAACCTGCTTATCCTGCTTTAACAGGAACATAACGAGCCTATAATTACGCTCTGGTAATGAGATACAGTGATGAGAGTGATGTGGAATAGAGAAACCTGACAGGCCTTCATTCAGGATAAATAACAGGAGCAGATGCTGATGATCATATTTAGCCATTTGATGTCTTTTTTGCAGTCGAGCTCTAAATTACCACCTGTTTTTCTAACACACCAATAGAGTTTCATCATTGTTTACTCTTATACAGTAGATGCGTGCAGTGTGGTGGAACTGCCATATTTGGATTCAAATAATACAATTAATTTATGTAGTGTTTTTAACCATAGACAAAAACTTGAGTCTATGTGTCTAAGAGCCAAACAATCAGCCAGAGGTGAAATATAGTTTTTCTAATCATAATAATAATAATAATAATAATAATAATCATACTTCTCAAATGACTACTTGCGTGTTCAATTTAAACTCAGCTCTGCAGTCGATGTATTTAGGACACGCTAAATAAAGAGCGTCTAAATGGAGCGCTGCAGTTCTCCGTCCTCCTTCCCTGCTTTCACTTCCACTCCATCCCTTCCTTATGTCCTAACATAAGAGATCATGACTCATTAGGATTTTTGCTTACAGTGTCCCATAATGACAGAATGACATTAACTGCCCTGTGTAGGCCATGAATGCGTAAGAAAACTTACTACTACTACTCTTACTATTACGTTTTGTTTTTTGTGTGTCTGTGCATCTGGCAAAAAAAATGACAGGTCTGGCAATTCTACATGTCATCATAATACACTGCAATAACCTTCTGAGCCAAAATGATTGACATTATGTGTGGGTGTGTGTGTGTGTAAGTGATAAAACCTTATTTTATCTACCACCTCCTGTGATTGTCCCCTTTCTGTATTTCACTGTCTGCTGATAAGAAGACATCCTGTCCATCGCCACAATACAACACCACAGAAGCAATCAGATTGCTTCCGTCTGTCTTTCTCTCTCTCTCTCACACACACATACAGACACAAGCTAAATATAAACAAGGAAACCACATACATTTTGCTCTGTACTCCTTAGCTTTTATATGTTTACCATTAACATTCTATAATAAATCAATAAAATCCACAATATCAGACCACAGCTCTCACCCCAGTAACCAACCAGATCACAGCTCTTACAATATTAACCAACCACAGCTCTCATCATAGTAACCAATCAGAGCACAGCTCTTATCATAATACCCAATCAGAGCACAGCTCTTATCATAATAGCCAATCAGACCACAGCTCTCATCATGGTAACCAATCAGGCCACAGCTCTAATCATAGTAACCAATCAGACCACAGCTCTCATCATAGTAACCAATCAAACCACAGCTCTAATCATAGTAACCAATCAAACCACAGCTCTAATCATAGTAACCAATCAAACCACAGCTCTCATAATAGTTAACCAATCAGACCACAGCTCTTATCATAGTAACCAATCAGGCCCAACAGCTCTTATCATAATAGCCAATCAGACCACAGCTCTCATCATAGTAACCAATCAGGCCACAGCTCTTATCATATAGCCAATCAGGCCACAGCTCTTATCATAATAAGCCATCAGACCACAGCTCTCATCATAGTACCCAATCAGGCCACAGCTCTTATGCATAATAGCCAATCAGGCCACAGCAAGAGAAAAAATTTTTTTTCTTATCATAATAGCCAATTTGACCACAGCTCTCATCATAGTAACCAAAAAAAAAAAAATCAAGCCACAGCTCTTCATCATAGTAACCAATCATGCCACAGCTCTCATCATAGTAACCAATCAGGCCACAGCTCTTATCATAATAGCCAATCATGCCACAGCTCTTATCATAATAGCCAATTTGGACCACAGCTCTCATCATAGTAACCAATCAAGCCACAGCTCTTATCATAATAGCCAATTTGGACACACAGCTCTCATCATAGTAACCATCAACCACAGCCTTAGCATATAGCCAATCAGGCCCCAAGCTCTTAGCATAAAAAAAAAAAAAAAAAAAAAAAAAAAAAAAAAAAAAACAAAAAAAAACAAAAAAAAAAAAAAAAAAAAAAAAAAAAAAAAAAAAAAAAAAAAAAAAAAAAAAAAAAAAAAAAAAAAAAAAATAACCAATCAAACCACAGCTCTTATCATAATAGCCAATCAGGCCACAGCTCTTATCATAATAGCCAATCAGGCCACAGCTCTTATCATAATAGCCAATTTGACCACAGCTCTCATCATAGTAACCAATCAAACCACAGCTCTTATCATAATAGCCAATCAGATCACAGCTCTCATCATAGTAAATAATCAAACGACAGCTCTTATCACAATAGCCAATCAGGCCACAGCTCTCATCATAGTAACCAATCAGACCACAGCTCTCATCATAGTAACCAATCAGACCACAGCTCTCATCATAGTAGCCAATCAGAGCACAGCTCTCATCATAGTAACAAATCAGACCACAGCTCTAAATCTAGTAACCAATCAGAGCACAGCTCTAAATCTAGTAACCAATCAGAGCACAGCTCTAAATCTAGTAACCAATCAGACCACAGCTCTAAATCTAGTAACCAATCAGACCACAGCTCTAAATCTAGTAACCAATCAGAGCACAGCTCTCATCATAATAGCCAATCAGGCCACAGCTTTTATCCTAGCAACCAACAAGAACATAGCTCTAATCTTAGTGAGCATCTGAACCAAAGTTTTGGTGCCCTGTGTTGGTCTAATCAGATTTATGTTAAATAAGTTAAACATTCCATTTTATAGGTTTTTGGACTATAACATTTCTTAAATATTTAATCACTTAATGTATCAAACGTGTTCTGGTTCTCCATGTGTATCTATGAGGCAAGCAATGCAACATAACTCACTGATTGCTCCTAATTAGTGCAGATTCATCCTGAATGTGTTAATGAGGCACAGAGTTCATACAGTTCAAACCTGAAACTGCTTTTTAATTAACATCAGAGCTAACGTTTCATCCTAACCTGCATGTATCTGTTTAAAATGTCACCTGACTGTCACAACGTAAATTGAAATTGCATTTCAAGTCATGCCAGCATTCCCCATACACCTTGAGAAAGGACATGAAGATATGAATATGTCACATTTTTGGGACGACAGCCATTTAACAAATAACCTCATAAAATAAACGCATCATCTACTTTGATGTTACTGGTGATCTCAGGGTCTCACGCTGGTTTACTTTTACTTCAAAAACATCAAACACCTTGTCTTGTTGGCTCACATATTAGCAATTGGTAAGATGTTGCATTAAAATTCAAGATCAAATGCCAAAACAGCAGCCAAACTACGAAGCTCGTTAAAGACACCTGGCTTCCTGAAGGGTTCATGACTCATTTTTCACTTCTTCTCTGATAATCCTTATCTCACCTGTTAAAAGTTCACATTTAATCCATTCCAGCACCTGCATTATCACGCAAAAACATCTAAATCTTAAAATGAAAGGTGCACAGTGTTCCAGTTACACGAAGTCTCCATTAAATTACTTGAAATGTTAGAAAAATAAATATTATAAAGTAATAAAATGGATTCTACAAGGTAAATTCAGAGCTGTTTTAACATCTGGACATACATTACTCAGCAAAAGTCTTAGGCCACCACAAGATTAGATATACTGCTGTTTTAGCAATGGTATAATAACCATATATAATTATTATTCAGTCTCTTTATTAGAATACAAATATGCAATGGTAAAAACTGAACTAAATCAGAAACAAATGACTTCTTTGGGCTACAGTGGTACATATTTAGTCTGACCTCCCCTTACACTTGAGCAAACATCACCGGCATTCATCAGGATGCCAAGTTGATCTTCCTACAGTCCAGAGAAGCTTGATCAGGAATGGTCTTTTTGGAAGGGTAGCATCCAAGGAACAGGGTGGGCTAAGATATGCTAAAAGATTTTAAAACAGATTGTACTGGAGATCAGTGGAAAAGAGGATTATGGAGTGACGGATATACGGTTTTTGTGTCCAATCATCTGCATTATGTTATACAGTACAGCGGTACCTCGGTTCTCGACCACCGACCATCTCGACTGAATTGTGACCAGTACATTTTTTCTAGTTTCTTGTCATTTGCTCGGCACTCGGAAGCATTTGCTTAAACTTGTATGAGTCAAGCTGAGTGAGTCATTTCAGCTGAACTCGATTCATGATTCAGTACACAGTGATTCAGTGATTCATATTCACAATATCTCTTGCTCAGTGAAGATCTCCGCTGTATTTATGGTGTTTTTCTTTATTTTTACATCTACAGTACTGTACTCTTAGTGCAAATAAATCTCCATGGATCCTAAAAAGGTTAGTTTATAAGAGTCAACTGAAAGCAAAACGTTACCTGAATTCTCCAGAACACAGGCTGCAAGCTTAACAGCTATGCTAGTGCCCGGAGTTCACCAGTAAAGTAAGTGTTTTGCTTTCACTATTCACTTTCAATCAATCACTCACTAAATTACATGATATTTTTCAACACTTTATAATAAAATAAGCTCTGTGTTAATGATTTTGGCCAACTGTAGATTAATGTAAGTGTTAATGTGTAATCGGACCCTCTATGATACAGTACAGACTATACTAAACTCCTCAGGTCATGATCTATTTATCTTATGATGGATTTGTTGAACATATCCCCATCATAAATCAGGGAGCCACTGTACAATACAACTCCATTAATGCATATAATGCCTTATACAGGGGGATTTTCTGTGGGTCTGGAATGGATTAAATCAATTTACAATATTCCTTATGGGAAAAATGTGCTCGGTACTCTTCGTTTTCGGTTCTTGACAAGCCTTCTTGAATGAATTAATGACGAGAACTTAGGTACTACTGTATGAGGATCAAGGATTGAATTCAGACACAGCATCATTCATTTTTCCAGTTTCTATACCAGTTAATCAAATTCAGATTCAGCAAGGCACCAGTACTTCTTTGTAGGACTGGGTACAAGTTGCTGTTGCAACGCTGAGGGATTATCACCAGACCAGCCTCATCTCCTTCAATGGACTACATATCTTACAGCTACACCTAGTGTTGTTTGAGACCGGCACTAGGAGAACAGCCCCAGCAGCTGGGGTTCTATAAACACTCAACATATACTTTACACTGCACACCACAACCAGGACTGAACCCAGGCCCTCTGGCAGCATCTGGCTCTACCCACTGAGCCACCAAGGCTGCTATATGTTATCGTAGAGTACTATTCCCAAAATAGACACGATTTTCCTCTCTACGTTAAGCACTCTGTTGTAACCTCTCACGCTGGCACTTTGGATAAGACAGGGTACAGCGGGGTAAATCCTGATTGGCTGCAGGCTGCCACCATGGAGGTTAAACATGTTGAGGCATATTGGCTTATGTCCTCCTGCCTTCTCTTTCATTTTCACTCATTCCCTCCCTCTCTGCATCTCGCAGATAATCCGAGATCCCGCCAAGGTTCGTATCTCCATCTCAGCTGCCATCTGCCCCCGAAAAAGCACCGAGAGAATCATCTCTCATCCGAGAGAATCATCTGAGTCATCTTCAGCTACTTCCCTAAACTCAGCACCTGCTTCACTCCAAATGGATTAAGTGCACTTGAGAGGCAGCCTGAGGGGAAAAGGTTTGAAAAGCGCATTATGAGCTACTTACAGAGAGGGATTGCATTGCATTTATTCATCTTCAAGTCAAGTCAAGTCAAGTCAGATTTATTTATATAGCGCTTTTTACAATGGAGCATTGTCTCAAAGCAACTTTACAAGTTTAGATTATCTCCTAATAACTACGTCCAATCCCAAATTGAGCGAGCCTAGGGCGACAGTGGCAAGGAAAAACTCCCTAGTTCTAGGAAGAAACCTTGGGAGGACCAAGACTCAAAAAGGGACCCAACCTCCTTGGGCGGCGTAGATGATAAATCTAAGAGCGAACTAAAGTCATGGAGTCAAAGTTCGAATAGAATGTGAAGTAATGCACATCGACATTAAGTGGCCGGGGTATGATGATAAATCTAAGAGCGAAACTAAAGTCATGGAGTCATGGTCGAATAAAATGTGAATTATGCACAGTGGAGCTCCATCAGATGTACATCATGTGTGGGGCCGGAACTGCCGGAACACAGCTCTCGGAGAGAAAACAGAAAATGTAATTAGTTTATTGATTAAGAGCACAGTGTCTATTAACAATCCACTGATGCCATGTCAATCACTGATGCCAAGTGTAGCATGACCCCCCGGACAGCATTAGCTATAGCAGCATAGCTAGAAAGCTAGAAAGAGGAGAACTGGAAGGAAACACAGCCAAGAGGGATCACATGAGACATTGGCACCCCCCACGAAAACGGCAGAAGACAGCAGCAACCCAACGTCTCTGATCACCATAAGACTCTTTTATGACTATGAACCCCCAGCTCTGCCCTTATTCTAAGGCAATGTTTGCCATGAGTCCAGATCACGAGGACCCAAGCCTAGTTCAGCCAGACCGCCCACCCGACACTCCCCGGCAAGCGGACAAGGCAGGCAGGCCAGACATGACTTCAGACTCCGGCCTCAGCAACCCAAACCCATGCAACCTGGTCTAAATCTAGTCAAAAAAAAAAGCCTGTGTAAATAAGTATGTCTTTAGCCTAGACTTAAAACTTTGGAGGGTGTCTGATTCTCGAACGAAAGTGGGAAGTTATTCCACAGTTGGGGGGCCATGTATGAGAAAGCCTTTCCCCCTGCTGTGACTTTTTTAATTCTAGGAACTAAAAGAAGTCCTGCACGCTGTGAATGAAGTAGACGAGTTGGATTGTAAAACTCTAAGAGTTCACTCAGGTAATGTGGGGCCAGGCCATGTAGAGCTTTATAAGTTATAAGAAGTATTTTGTAATCTATGCGGAATTTGACTGGTAACCAGTGTAGTGATGATAGAATAGTAGTGATGTGATCAAATTTTCTAGTTCGAGTTAGCACCCAGGCAGCTGCATTTTGAACTAACTGAAGTTTATTTATAGATTTACTTGAGCATCCAGTAAGTAACAGTAATCCAACCTTGAGGTTATAAACGCATGAACAAGTTTCTCTGCATCATTAAAAGAGAGGATATTTCTAAGTTTAGCGATATTACATAATTGAAAAATAGCAATTCGAGTGATGCTGCTAATGTGCGCATCAAAGGAGAGATCTGAATCAAATGTGACCCCTAAGTTTTTTACAGACGGACTGAGCAATACTGGAGAGCCACCTAGATTTAGGATAGATGTAGCCAACCTGTCTCTCATAGCCTTGGGTCCCACTAATAGAACCTCAGTTTTATCTGAGTTAAGTAAGAGAAAATTAAATAACATCCAATCTTTTATTTCCTTTACACAGTCCTCAATTTTGTTGATTGTAAGGCTGTCATTAGGTTTGGCTGATATGTACAGCTGTGTATCATCTGCATAGCAGTGGAAACTAATGCCATGTTTACGAATAACTGAGTCTAGTGGCAGCATGTACAGAGAGAATAAAAGCGGGCCAAGCACTGACCCCTGAGGCACGCCATCTTGCACTTTTGAGAGCTTAGATCTTACGATTATTTAATGAACAGAACGGGTAACCAGAGAGGAAAGAGGGAAAAGGGGGGGAAAAGAAAGAGGGGGGGGGGGGGTAATGAACAAACTGGTACCACCGGTCCAGTTAAGTAGGATTTAAACCAAGAAGTGCTGATCCCTTAATACCTACAGTATTTTCTAGTCTGTTTAGAAAACATCAATGATCTACTATAGTGTCAAATGCTGCACTTAAATCTAACAGAACAAGAAAAGAAACACATCCCTTATCTGAGGACATTAACAAAGTCATTAAGTACCCTAATTAATGCTGTTTCAGTACTATGATGGGGCCTGAAGCCAAACTGAAATGTTTCATAAATTTCATTCCTTTGGAGGTGACTACAGAGCTGTTGATAGACGGCTTTTTCTAAGATTTTGGACAGAAACGGTAGATTTGAAATTGGTCTATAATTAGATATCACACAAGGGTCAAGATTGGCTTTTTTAATCAGGTGGTTTTGATAACAGCAGAACTTAAAGGATTCGGGCACATAACCTAAGGTAAGGGATGAATTTAAAATAACTAACGCTGGCTCTATAACACTAGGTAATACTTGTTTTTGAGTAGACGTGTAGGAATTGGATCTAACAAACATGTTTGATGACTTAGACGAGCTGATCAGTGCGGATAGTTTCAGTAATTAGTAATCGGGGTAAAAGATTCTAAATCTTGATTTACGGCTAATTGAACAGATGTCTTCACTAGTGGCTGCATCTGGAAGGTTGCTGAACAGTTTGGTGATGTGATGAGCATTTGAGTTCTGTGGCCGAATGTTTTCTATCTTATCATTAAAGAAGTCATGAAATCATTACTGTTAAAATTACACAGAATGGGAGAGTCACTTTCTGTGGGGTTTTTTTGTTAATTTGGGAGACTGTATTAAAGATAAATCTTGATTTATTCTTATTTTTTCTCTATGATTGAAGAGAAGTATGCAGCTTTTAGCTTTATTGAGGGCCATGCTTATACTCTGCCATGCTGTCCCTCCAAGCAATCTTAAACCCTCCAATTTACTATGTCCCCTCCACTTGCGCTCTAAATGCCGTGTTCTTTGCTTTAAGGGTACGGGTGTGGTCATTATAACCAATGGTGCTAGCCTTTTTTTTTTTTTCCCTAATACGTTTGAGCCTAGCAGGGGCAGCGTGTCCAGGGTTGAGCGAAGCACACATTCTAATTGCTCATTTACACACTCAAGATGATTTATCTCCGTAGGTGTATTAAATTTTAAGTCTGGTAGGTTTTTAAAAACGCAGCTGGAGTAGCAGATGTGATAGTGCGCTTGGTGTGATAACGAGGCAGAAGGATTTTATTTATTAGAGATAGCTCAAATACTAAAAGATAGTGATCTGAAATCGAATCACTTTGCGGGAAAACATCAAGGTTATCTATATTGATACCAAACTGTTAATATTAGATCTAAAGTATGATACAGCGGTGGTTTGGTCCCCCATCACATTCTGAGTGATACCCATGGATTCTAAGATGGACTCGAAAGCAATTTTAAGTGGATCCTGCTCATTGTCAAAGTGAATATTGAAATCACCTACAATTAAAGCCTTATCTGTTGACAGTAGTAGCAGGAAAGAAAGTTAGCAAATTCCTGAAGAAATTCTGAATAGGGACCAGGAGGACGGTAAATAGTGATAAGCTGAAAAGAGTGTGGTTTTGACTTCCATAACGATGGATCAGTCACATTAAGAATCAGTATTTCAAAAGAATTAGCCTTGTAATTGGGATTTTAGCTGTAACACCTAAGTCTTTGTCAAAAATTGTGGCTATGCCCTCCCCCCCGACCATTAGGACGAGGGCAACTAGCATGACTGTATCCAGGAGTGAGGCTTCATTTAAGGCTAAATATTCATCAGGTCTAATCCAAGTTTCAGTGAGACACAGAGCGTGTAAGCGTTTATCAGTGATCATTTCATTTACAATCACTGCTTTGTTTGTAAGTGATCTAATGTTAAGTAGTCCTAGCTTTAGTCTAATGTTGTTATTTCTTTTGCAGCTATCTGTGTTTATACTAATGAGGTTATTAAAACAGACTTTTTGAGAGCGTTTACGTTTAGGGCAGATGCGGGTAACAGACACAAATCTTCAGTAAGTGTGGTGAGCGTTGGGTTTAGTCTAGAGTCCAGAAACACAGGTGTCTCGAGTCAGGTGTAATAAGCACCTATTCTAAGCAACGCATGCGTGCTAGGGATTGTCGTCGCACATTTACCACGCCATCGCCGCCATCTAGTGTCAGGTGGCGGAAATGCGTGGTTTTTAATAAAGACAATCCAAAACACGTAAAATCAGAAAACGTTAGGACTGAAATCCCTTCCAGTCTTTCTTTGAGGAACATTGTTTTTAAACATTTCAATGATTTTGTAATCATTTGTTGATAAGCTGGAGATACTCTGGCCATTTTTATAATTAAATAAAAGTCAAAGTAAATGTTAGGAACACTGTGGGGTGTTTTTTATTTACATTTTCCACACCATCCCAACTGTTTCTGATTTGGGGTTGTAAACCGACTCTCTAATACTTTTCCCACAAACAATCCCTAATTGACTAATACACTTACCGATGGAAGAACCCTAACTCCCTAGTGTGTTTTGTATATAAATAAATCCTAATTCCTAATAAGTTGAATTTATTTCTCCCAGAGAGAAACCCTAATTCACTAATGCTGAAATCTTTCCACAATAAGAGAGACAGGCTTCAACTCAGGGGTGGTAAGTGCCCAGTAAAGCTGTCTATGTAGGGAGCGTCCCTCTGATTGGAACACAGCGCTGATCTATATCAGAGCAATACACAGTGCAGAGTGTCAGGAATATTATTAAGAAAATTGGGACGCTTTGCACTGTGGTGTATGAAATGGCACATTCTGTTTCATACAATCACACACACACACACAATCTCACACACACACACACACACACACACACACACACACACACACACACACACACACAGTACTGATTCTGTACTGTACGCCAAGTCTATTTCAAGCAGAGTGTCTTTTGAAGAACGGGTGCAGTATTCGAAATGCATGAATGTATGAATGTGTGTGTATGAATGTGTGTGTGTGTGTATGTTAGATGATATGGGTTATAGAGGGACAGATGGCGAGGCCGAGACACATGCACACTCACCAGAATATCTGTTGAACCAGGGCCAACGAGCTGTGTGTGTGTGTGACACCTCGACACACTTTCATACAGGCTTTCAATATGCTAACAGCTCACTATAGTGTTCACACTGTAAATATGCAAAAGTTTTGGCATCGTCACAGATGAGCCACAAGGCCACGGGCTTTTTTAGATCTGAATCCCAGTGATGTTTAGATCATTCTGGATCTTCAAGCCTTTCAGGGCGTTGTGTTGACAGTCAGCAGTCATGATCTCATCGATCATCTCCTTCTCAGAAGAGGTAACAAACAGGTGTGTGTAAAATATTATACGAATATTTATTTCAGTAAAGTAAAATCAAAAACATCATCCATTCAAAATGCTACTCTGCTTTTTCCTGGTTGCCACAGGAGGCATATCTGACTGAGTGCTACTAACCCATCAGAACTGCTCATTAGAATGCGTTTGCATGATCCTGCTGATGATAATTTGAAAGGTCTGGTAATGTAAATATTAACAAACAGACAAGATATCGGACCAATCAGATTTATGATATTTACGAAGGGGGCTGGCCCGTACCGGTGTAACCCCTTGTCGAAGGTGCTAAGTATTCATCGTTCATAGATAAAGTCAATGTCTATGCACATGCTAATTTGGCTTAGATAACATCAAATGGCGACTTGCAAGGAAAATTGCAATAATTCAGCAATAACTCTGCCTACAACAGTGGTGGATGGACTTTATCTTAAAATAAGCCTAACGGACTGGTGAGTTTGGTGTTTCCTTAATATCTTGGCTGCCCCTGGCAGACTGTGTACAGAAGAAATAAGAAAATTAAGCTATGTGGTAAACTTACTACCCACTAACAGTATTTGTGCCAGTCCCGGTTGGCTAACGTGTCTCAAAGCCTGCCTGAAGTGTTTTAAGCAATCAGATGTACATTGGGTACACTGTAAATGTGCCTTAGTGTATTTACACATCCATTTTATGAGTCTTTTCCCCATCCATACAGTCCTGTTCCTCAGACACATAATATCTCAAGAACTGTTAAGCATGCTGGTGGTTCTGTTATGCTTTGTGGAAACAGAGGGAAGAATGGCTTACTTAAAGACAGCAAATCCTGGAAGATCCTGAAGCTGAAAACAGGTTAAATATCAGAAAAAAGAATCAAAATCAAACTTCAAGAAAGAAAGGATAAAGGTTCTTGAATCTCATGTCTGTTTGTCATGCTGAGCTTCTTCACTGTTCTTGTTTTGGAAGCGCTGTTGTCTTGATTGATCGTTTTTCTGTTATTGTCTTGCTCAACCCCCAACCGTGTGTGTGTATCATTTTATGGACTGTTACAGGAAGTCCGGTGTCACTGATCAGCCCCTGGTGTTTGTGTTCATTATCTTGTCCATCATCCTTCATACAGGATTGACAGGCGCGACAAAGATGAAAAACAACCGAGACGAGAGCCGTGAGACGAGCGACTGATGAAAAATGACAAGAATAAAAACTAAATAAGATATAAAACAGCTGCGGTGACATTTAGCCTCTAAAATCTTGACTGAATTAATCATTTTTGTGTAACAGCATATTTTAGTAAAACTTAACCCTAATGAATTTTTAAGACCTTACACAAGTGGATCATCAGGGATGGGGCACAAACTTTTGCACATTTTTTCTGGATAGGGTTTTTTCTGGATTTTTCTGGATAATTCCCTGAGCAGTCTCCCCTCCCTCAGGCATGACCGGATTAATGGATTCAGACAGAAATGTAACAGGAGAGTTATACAGCATCAGCAGCTTCAATGGATCTGTCACCTCTGCTCTTTCTTATGTCCTTCACAACACTCACAGAGATGTCATTTGCAGGTGTTAAGCTCTGCCTCTTTCATTAAACACCATCCACTGCTGATCGGAGGCTCATCCATAGACCGGTTAAGTCCAGCTCTTAAACCAACAAAGCTGCTGATGCTCTATAACTGTCCTTTAACATTTCTGACATAAAAGATCAACATTAAGAGCTTAATCTAACAAATTTATAATCACTAGTCAAGTAGATGGGCTGTCTAGTAGGTGGACTGTGATAGCCTAGTGGATTATAAGATTGTATAACCTTTAAGTTGCTCTGGGGAAGAGCGTCTGCTAAATGCTGCTAATGTAAATTTAAGTAACGGAAATTACCATTGGACAGTCGAGCTTGGCTCGACTGGACCCACCACTCAGGATCAAATCAAGACGCACATCAAGACTTTTCAGTGGCAGCCTGGTGATGGAATGAATATATATATTTCTGCAAACTGAACTGCTGAAACAAATCTGGTGTGTGCAAAAGTTTATGCTACTGTTTACAGTAAGGTCTTTTCTGCAAACAAACATTAATGGTGCACTAAAACGTGGGCTCACGCTGTGGTTATGTAATTGCTTTTCACTTAGGAAATCAACAACCACTACAGCAATCATGGGTGCTGAAACCTTATTAGCTGGACACATTACACTTATAAACCCACCTCCAGCTGAGCATGATGGGTAACACACACAGTCTCTCAGCCACCCGTAATAACAGCGTGTAGACAACCAGCCATAGATCAAAGCCTGGGATAAGAGCTCTCAATGGAACGGATAGTGCTTATTCCATTGTTAGAGACCGGATATAATTACGAGTTAGTAAGGAATGATAATAATTAGCAGCATGTCAATGCATGACGACTTCACTCTAATGAACGCTCATTAACATTAGTTATCGTTAGCAGGTGAGGACATGACGGTTTGTCTCACATGGGCATGGCTGCGTGTGAATAATAGATAATCATCACAGCAGGTCAGTCACAGGACGAAACACAATCCACTTTGCTCCTACTGTCGCTCACGTCTGAACAAAGACTAAAAAAAGGACACACGGCTCTCTCACTCCCTCATGTTTACCCCCGGGGGGTTCTACCGCTGAAACTCGAGCACCTGTGTGACCATGAAAAGTGATAACACCAAACACACCTCACAGACGACTGGAGATGAGAAAAATCTCCTAGAAGAAAACCTTCACCCTTTTTCAGTCTTCTGCTGTCGAGACTCCCTCCATATGAACAGGGCTTACAGACAGGAATGATGGACGATCTCATGGACCACATCCATCTCAACAGATCCTGTTCCATTTTATAATAAGTAGAAGTTTAGCCACAAGGACAGACTCCAGTCCCCAGTCTGTGACTCGTGCACATGCAATCTTGGCTGTGCGACGAGGCTGGGGGGCTGTGCTGGGACCCAAACCCGGGTCACCGCAGTGGTGGCGATTAATTTCCAGCTGCAACACCTGAGCTCATATCTGGATGTAAAGACACATGCCCACACACACATATTTGACCCTTTAGAAACACCAACTGGCCTAACATGTAGCTTTGGAATGTGGGAGGAAACTCGGAGGAAACCCATGCAGAGATGAGGAGAACATGCAAAGTCCAAACATCCTGCAGCCAATCCGGAATCTGAACCTTGAATTTTGGTTGAGAAGGCATCCAAGAAATCTTGCCCATCATTGACATTCAGTAAATTTCTAAATGATTAAACATTAACCTGAGTGTCATGAAGGGGCACCTACAGTCCGCTTATGCTACTACAGACAGCCCCTTAGACCCAGAGAAACTCTGATCTGAAACTCAGCAGATTGAAGCCCCTGGCTAGGTGGAAAACACAGAGGAGACAGACGGATCCAGAACTGAACCGTTAAGAGCATGACACCGCTGACAGAGATTTGGCGATCAGACATTTAGACCAAAGTCAATCCAAGACAGGCACTGAACGATGGAGTGTCGGTACCAATGGAGACAGGTAACTTCTGCTGAGTGGAACTCGGCAGCCTTGCCCTTAAAAGAGGGAACTCCTTGGACCCTGCGCAATGTGAAAAACAGACCAACCAGCAGACAGGAGACTCGTATCAGGAGCCAAAGAATTTGTGATTCATTTGTCCGTTTCGCCAAGCAGGAGTTCCCAGTTCATGTCTCCATTCTACTGTGTAAGAATTCCAGGTTCATTTCTTCGTTCCATTGGATAGGAGTTCCCAGTTTGTGTCTATATTCCATTTGGCAGGAGTTCACGGTTCATGTCTTCGTTCCACTGGGCAGGTGTTTCATATTCATGTCTTCGTTCCTCTACAGGAGTTCCTGGTTCATGTCTCTGTTCCGCTGGACAGGAGTTCCAGGTTCACGTCTCCTTTCCAGTGGACAGGAGTTCCCTGTTGCTGTTTCACTGGGTAGGGATACCTGATTCATGTTTACATTCCACTGGGCAGGAGTTCCTGGTTCATGTCTCTTTTACAATGGATATGAGTTCCCAGTTGTTGTCGCCGTTCACTGGGCAGGAGTTCCTGGTCCATGTTTCCATTCTACTGGGCAGAAGTTCCTGGTTCAAGTCTCCATTCTACTGTGTAAGAATTACAGGTTCATTTCTTTGTTCCATTGGATAGGTGTTTCATATTCATGTCTTTGTTCCTCTATAGGAGTTCCTGGTTCATGTCTCTGTTCCGCTAGACAGTAGTTCCCGGTTCATGTCTCTGTTCCACTGGGCAGGAGTTCCTGGTTCATGTTTCTTTTACAATGGATATGAGTTCCCAGTTGTTGTCGCCGTTCACTGGGCAGGAGTTCCTGGTCCATGTTTCCATTCCACTGGGCAGAAGTTCCTGGTTCAAGTCTCCATTCCTCTACAGGATTCCAAGTTCACGTCTCTGTTCCACTGAGCAGGAGTTCCCAGTTCATGTCTCTCTTAAAATTGATACGAGTTCCAAGTTCATGTCTCTGTTCCACTGGGCAGGAGTTTCCAGTTCCTGTCTACGTTCCACTGGGCAGGAGTTTCTGGTTCACGTCCCTGTTCCTCTATAGGGGTTCCTCGTTTATGTCTCCCTTCCACTGGGCAGGAGTTCGAGGTTCATGTTTCTGGTCCACTGGCCTGATGTCTGATGGTTTTCTGTGGCATCCCAGTGTAGGATCGAGTCCCATACTGCCTGTCGTGGTTGAGTCTACATTCTGCCTTCTGAATTTCTGATTTCCTTCAGGTCTATGGAGCAGACCTCCACAGGACACTCTGCAGGAACAAACTTCTAAAGATCTCAGAGTTCTGCATAATTTAGCGGCACATTAATGAGAGCTAAGTTCTGAGACCTTACAAAGACACGAATGTAAAGGTGCTCAGACTTTTGTATACTTTATGTTTCCAGTCTGCTGTAATTATATGCATTGAAATGTGTACCATTAAAGTTCCTGCACAGGTTGTGTAAGTGGTATTACTCTAGAAAATCAACAAAACGTATAACTGAATAAGGGTGCCAAGACATTTGCATAAAACTGTACGTTTGGTGGTGTAACCCTGGACATATGGGCTAGCTGTGAGTAATGGAATGGCTCTTAGTATGCAAGCGCACACACACACACACAGAAATAGTCCATTATAAACGATGTACAGGTGAATTTCTCCAGCACTGAAAGCACATAATTAAAATCTGGATGTGAAATCCTTAGATCAGACAACAACGCACACCTGGAATCTACACAACATGACAACTTGCCACAGTTACACAACCAGCCTTAGAGGGAAATAAACAAGGACAGAACGGTTATAAGTGCCGAGCGTAGAAAGCATCACACATAGCTTTGATTTAGAGCAGACAAACCACCTGCTGATGCGCATTTTGGGAGGAAGAAACCAAGCCATGTGGAGAACATACCAATATTCAAACAGATAGTAACAGGAGGCAAGGGTTGAACCTGGATTTTGTTTGTGTGATCTCCTGAAGCAGTATAGCCCATCTTTGGAAGATTTTCTCTACAGACATGCAGGGAATTGATTTGTTTTTAAGCTGGAATATTCAAAGTTCTTCTCTGTTTTAGCTTCTCTTATAATGATTTGATTGACAGATCTGTACCAATTCTATTTTATAGATTTATAGGTAATTCCCTTTAAATCTTTTATAAGTACATTTATATATAACTGTTTAAATAAAGAAATGTATGATGATGATGATGATATTGTTATTAAAATTATAGTAATTATTGTGGTTGCTGTTATAATAATAATAATTATTATTATTATTATCATCATTGTCATTTCTTCTTTGTAATTAATTACTTACAATTAATTACGTCTTTGTGATTAATTACCTACTAAGCATCAGAAAAAAAATGTACTGACTATATAAACAGCTATGAGTGGAGTGTGGATTTAATTTCTCATATACAAGCACGTACATTCATTTTATTCTCCTTAATGCTTTTAAAAGATGTTAGAGGTGAAACATTTGCTCCAGGATTTTAGAACCTAAAAGTGGAACCTGTTTCATTGGAAACCATGTCCCCAGATCCATAAAAAACAAACACAAGTGTAAATGAAGTCTATATGTAAATACAGTGCTGTGCAAAAGTCCTAGGCCACCATAAGATTTGCTGTTTAACCTCCTGAGACCTCGCGTTTCGAGACATGACGTTTCGGGTTTGCTGCTCCTCATACTTCATTCTGCTTAACTCATTCCTCATTTGTAGACACTCTTGAGCAATTAACAAAAACAAAAATACCTTCTGTTCAAAGATGGTGCTCAGTTTTTATACATAAAAGAATCAGAGCTCCGAGGAGGGTAAGGAGGTCTCAAGAGGATAAGCAATGGTTTGATTTCATAAGATACAAACAGAACATTTGTTCACAAATATGTATTTAGTGTGGCTTTCCCCAAAAAGTGGTTTCTTGGCTGCTACCCTTCCAAAAAGACCACTCCTCAGACTGTAGAAGGGTCACCTTGGCATCCCAGTGAAGCTGCCAGATGCTGCTATTACTCAAGTGTAAGGGGAGGAAACACGAAATACTTACCACTGTAGCCTATGGAAGCTGTTTTTAAGACTGCTTACAACCTTCCTGTATTTTCTGGTTGTATTCTAATAAAGAGACTAAGAAATAATTATATATGGTCTTTAAACAATTGCTAAAACAACAAATCTAATGGTCTCACGATGGCCAAAGACTTTTGTACAATACTGTAAAAATGTTAATATTTATTAACAAATCTTATTTGTTTATTAACAAAACAGCTGTGAAATATTAGTTAAACAAATTACTTAAAAAAAAGATTATTAAATAAGTTATTTACTCTGTATACAACCAGTTTCATGGAGCATTACGAATATTTCTTCATCCAAAACAAAATCAAAGAAGCGTCTCGTTACCAGAGAGCAAAAAGCTCACGTGAGGGTAAAGCATCATCCTGTTAAACCAGACTGATCCACATTTCCAAACTTCTGCTCAAAAATAATCAAACCCCGCAGACAAGACAAATTCATGATCTAAATCTAAACCACGCAACTTCAGAACTGAAATAAATTAAAAAATAAAAAGATTTGATCCATTTTACCTGAGACGACTCCACCTGCTCCTGCTCCTGCTTTTCTCTCCTCTGTCCTTCCTTTCTCCAGAGCTCCTGCTTCATTCACAGCCCGCAGCTCATCGTCTCCCCTCCGTCTCTCTCAGGTCTACAGCCAGAGAACCGAGCGAGACAGAGTGGAGACAGAGGAGGAGGAGAGAACGAGGAGAGGTGGAGAAAAGGGAGGAGACAAAGAACGTGGAATGAGGAGGAAGAGCAAAGGGACATGAGGAGGAGGAGGAGGAGGAGATACAGGATGGGGTGGAAAAGAAGTGAAATTAAAGTAGAATGAGGAGAAGAAAAAATGAATACTATGACTAATGTGAAGAGCAAGCAGGAGAGAAAATGAACAGGGAGGTGAAGGGACAGGGAATAACAAAGGCATAAAGGAGAAAAGAACAAGGAGGAGTCAATAGAAGCAATAATAGATGTGAGGGAAGAGGGCAGAGGAGAAGGAGAGTACGGATGGAGAGGATGAGGTGTAGAAGGCAAAGAGAGGGAGGACAGGAAGAAAAGGAGGTCAAGAAGCTGGTAAGGGGAGGTGAGAATATTCAAACTAGGAGCGTCATCAGACCCACTTTACTGGGGCACGTGTCCCACTAAAATGTTGCAGGACCCCACTAAAATTACAGCAGTAAAAAGTCAATTTCATCCTGGATTGCTGAGCAGAACTACAGGACATGCCACTCAAATTTAATACAGGCACTACGTTTCCCATAATGCCCCACCATCTTTCCAAAAGTTTGAGCAGCTAATGCTTTCAGGGAGAGCCCGTTTCTTCTTGTTTTTTTTGTATGGAGTAACAATCATCTGCGAATATTTAAAAGAAAGTCAGATATGCTTTACATAAGGTAATGGCCCCTTATTACCGCATAACCTACCAAAGGTACAAATTAGAGCACAAAAGCAAAGGCTTTCATTAAACAAACAAAAGCATCAGTCACATTAGGACGAAAAAGTAACACTACTGCAGATATGAGGAGGATGAGGAGCAAAAAAAGACAGGGAAGAAGAAGAAGAAAAATAAAAGGAGGAACATCAGAGCTGAGAATGAGGAGGAGAAAAGGGAGGAGCTATAAAAGAAACAGGAGGTGAGAAGGAAAAAAGGAACAAGGGAAACGAGAAGCAGCAACAAGAGGATAATACAGCATAAGAAGAGGAGAATGTGTGTGGGGGAGTGTATATGAAAGAGGAGGAGCCCCGTCTGGTGGGAGGAGACAGGTAGTGTCTGAAATGCACACCTGACAGATGGATTGCAGGTGGGTGTGGCCTGAAACAAACACCTTCAGCCAGCAAACCGAGATGCACGCACTCAGATAGTTAGGTGTGGGCGTGGCCTAGAAAGGCGACAAGAGATGTGGCGTGCACGCGCACACACACACACACACACACACACACACACACACACACACACACACACACACACACACAGACAGTCAATTAGCATGTGCAGAAAAAACAGAAAGTAATTACAGTGGAACATGTCGGCACACCATGGCAACTAACCTGTACAGTAGAAGAGGTGTGAAACACTCGCAGATTCCTCACCAGATGCCCACTCTCTCTTCTCACACACACACACACACACACACACACACACACACACACACACACACACACACACACACACACACACACACACACACACACACAACATGTATATGGATTTCAGCCAGATAAACTTCATTTGCATCGTAATAAAAAGCATGTTGGCTGAGCTCCAGACTCCCACATTATTTCAATTACAGTCTTTTGCAAACGTTACAGCACCCAAATAATACAACTTATACATGCATAATTAAGCAATATAACAGGAGCAGAAGTGTATTTAATCTTAATAATATCACAGGTACCTGTTAAAGGCAAGTGCCATAGATAATCACAGTCGAGATGTTACTCATCATAACACACAACCTCAAGTGTTCTTTTGCTTTTATACAAGGTTTTTATTCAAGCTTATAACAAAATAAAGAAACGAAATAACAATATCTACCTCCTAAAAATAGGTCCACAACAAATGAGCTCTTGCTACACAACGGTAACAATTCTCTTCCCTGCCTTAACACAGAATGTTATAAATGACAAGGGACACTAACAATTCAGCAATATGTGCAGGATGTCCTGCGTTTCCTCTCCTGACAGGGCTTCCAACTGACATGTTTCAGACCCATAATGCTCACGGTCACACAGCAAGGGTTTCCCAGGAATGTCTCCGCCAGTTTGGAACACTTCCTTAGCCTGTCCGGTTGCCAGATTTATCACCAATCGAGCATTTATGGGACAATCCAGGATTCCAGCTTTGGCAAACTACGAGTGTGTAGGATCTACAGACCAACCTGTAATGTCTGTGGGCAAATGTGCCACAGGATGCCATACAGAACCTGTATGTCTCCATGCCCAACCGCATCTCAACTTGTATCCAGGCTAGAGGTGGCCCAACAGGGTAACTAGAGCCTCCTTTCAATTGTAGTTTTCCCCAATAAAATTTCGCTCTAACATGGTAATCACGTACATCAATGAATCATCACTTTCATTTGAAACCATCAATTCCTTCTTGGTGCGTTATATTTTTCAATGAGTGTATAAACTGAATCTAATATGCACCTTTGTGTCCTGGTGGTGTCTTCCATCCAGGTTTGGAATCACACAGATACAACAGGTACTCTCTACTGTGGGAGGGAATGCTGGATTGCACTGCAACACTTCCACCTGAAGCCAATGAATTCCAAGATATACCTGAGACCTAAATAAAATAAAATAATAAATACAAATTTTAATGACCAAGCTCACGGAGCACTACGTAATAAATACTGTGTGAAGCTTGTTAAAAGCAGCACTGGTAAAGCACTTAATAGTACGTAATACTTCATTTGGAATGCAGCCCCAGCATGGTGGCTTGACGGCCAACCAGCTGAACCAGTAAGCTTATACTGGCACAACCAGAACATGACCAGCATTAAAACGGAGCTGTTCTTTGCTTCTTCTTTTTTTTAAGAAGAAAGGGGTAGAAACTGTAGAAAGCCCATGCATGCCAAACTACACACAGACGGTTGTGGATCAAACCCGGTTTCCTGCAGCTGTGCCACCCGAACAAAGAGCAAATATCTCCAAAATAAGTACAGTAAGAACATGCTTCATTAATATACACCACGAGAACTGGTACTGACCTGATATTAGCACAGCATGATGGACTTTCAGTCTTTGATGAGGCGACTCTAATTCAGACGCATTTGCGCTGAAAGCTTCAATTTTACACATTTCCCTTCCCTCTGATCTTTCGTCTCGGCACTGTTCTCCCTTTCTGATCATCTCCCATCTCTAAGCAGAAAAACCTCTTAAAACATATGGAGTGTGTTTCTATAGAGGTGAAACATCAAAGCATGATAGGTAATGTACAGCAGAAGCATCCTGAATTATGGGGAATAGTTTATAATTAATACTTACTCTTAGTGACCTCGAAAATGATTTTTTGTATAGTATTATGCCAGTCCATCAGAAGGAGGCTGGATGATCCCCACGTTTAATAGAATAAACAGAAGTTTGTTCTGTACCAGCATCAGTTCTTCTGCTTTAATGTGTTATATTATTGTGGAATTCCAGTGGAGGGGACAGATATTGAGAACGAGGGTGTCAAGTGGATTCACCATATATATATTCACCAAATTCTGAAGAGAATTTCTTGAAGACTGGCATGTTTGCCAATGCTGGTAGACTGTATGCGTCGATACATCTGCAAATTCAGCTACTTCCTTCACATTATGTCCTTTGGCACACCTTTTTGCCAATCATTAACATCTGCTTTGCGACCCATTTTCCACACATTGAATGAGACTTTTGCTGGCACTGTACCACCTCTTCTCAATCTCTAAATCCCATCGCACACTATTTACAACCTGACATGTTTGTTTAAAATTTGATGGTATAATTCAGAATTCACCAGTCCATCATGGCAAGCCATTCTGCCCAGAGGAGTCAAAACAGGTCCAAACCATGATACTACCACCAGTATGTTTCATAGATGGGATAAGGTTCTTATTCTGGAATGCAGTGTTCTCCTTTCTCCAGACAGTTAAACCAAAAAGTTTAATTTGGTCTCATCCATCCACAAAATGTTTTTCCAATAGCCTTCTGGATTGACCACGAGATCTGCAGATGGACAGCAATTTTTTTTTCAGAGTAGTAGCTTTCTCCTTGCAGCCCTGTCATGCCATTGTTGTTCAGTGTTCTTCACACAAACATTAACCCTAGCTAATTGGGTTCCTTTGAGACATTGCAGACTATTACATACCTTGCTCTTGAAGTGGTCAACCGAGTAAAAGACTGGACTCTAATTTAACCTTCAAATCAACTGCTATTCCTAGAGTTTCACATAGTTTTGCCATGGACAGATATATAAAATTGAATCATTTTCCTCAACAAATAAACGACCAAGTATAATTTTTGTTTAATTGGGTTCTCTTGATCTGCTTTTAGGACTGTGTGATGATGTTGGACAACTTTGAATGAGGATTCACAAACTTTCAAGTACCACTGTCACATTTAGGCCAAACAAGGAGTTTGAGTTCCTTTTTTGAGTCTTGGTCCTCCCAAATTTCTTCCTCATCACATTTAGGGTTTTTTCCCTTACCACCGTTGCCAGAGGCTTGCTCAGTTAGGGCTGTGGGCCTAGATACATCTATGTTTAAAGCTGCTTTGACAACGCTCTAATGTTAAAAGCTCTATATAGAACAAAGTCTGACTTTCACTTTGACCATCCAGTGTTTGGAAAGGGTCGCTGTTACAGTGCTAGAGTAAATGCAGTGTCATACCGGCTTTTTGCCACTATGTGGTGTCCACAACAGGCTGTGGCTAATTTTTTGAATCAATAGACATGCAGAGTGAGAGGTTACATTGCTATGATGCTTCCTTCTGCTGCTGTAACCTCTAACACACGTGTGTGTGACAGAGAGGGGAGTGTGACGTTCCTAAACGTTCTCCTTAACAAATTTATACGAGTCTCCGAGCTCCGACTCACAAGAGACAGACCTCGTTAGAAAGTAGGCCAGTATGTAGGACATAGCAAACACACACACACACACACACCACAAAAAGGTCAAAGTCATCCATACTAGTAATTAATCTGCTTCATGCCTCCTGCTTGTCATGTGAGTGTGTTTAGGAGTTCATCAATAACACGTGAACAGTCAAAAGCTTTGGAACACCACACACACACACCTCTACACAGCACCACTATTTCCAGTATTATGCAAAAGTTTTGGCACCCCTACTCAAATCACATGCAAAGAAGAGATGTTACCAGCGGCGTCATCAGACCCACTTTAAAATTACACAGTAAAATGTTGCAGTACCCCACTAAAATCACAACGGCAAAAAGTCCATTTTATCCTGGATTGATGAGCAGAGCTACAGGAAACGTCACAGATATATGCCACAGGCACTACATTTCCCATAATGCCCTAGTGTCTTTCCAAAAGCTTGAGCTTTTTTCCCGCCGGATTAATGACCATCTGCAGATATCTATTTTTGCGCAGTTGTGCCCCACGACTGTTTGGCAAGCAAAAGGGTACAGCTGTGCCCCTCTCACTTCTGTGTGTGCCCCAGTACCACAATTATTCTAGAAATGCCCCTGGTGCTGCAGTCTAATACGCTACCCCTCCACTGAAGGGACCCAGAGGAGGTCAAATCCCATCAGTGCCTTTTGACAAGGTCGGGCATCATATGCAGACTCAATTATCCGTGTCTAAGGAACAGGAGAACCAGTGTATCAGAGTAAATTTATTCTCCTGTGATTTTTGACACAGTGATTTATGATCATGTCGGATGGAACTGCTGATGCTGCGTAGGGATTCAGTTTCCATTTTAGTGCTCACTGCACTTCGTAGTTCTACAATTACAGACTGTAGTCCATTTGTTTCTATACATACTTTGTTCGTCCCCTTTACTCTGTTCTGTAATGGTCAGGACCCCCACAGGACCAGCACAGATCAGGAACTATTTGGGTGGAGGATCATTCTCAGCACTGCACTGGCACTGATGTGCTGGTACAAATGGATCAGACACAGCAGTGCTGCTGGAGTTTCTAATCACCTCAGTGTCATTGCTGGACTGAAAATAGTCCACCAACCAAAAATGTCCAGCCACCAGCATTCTGTAAGCACTGACCAAGAACTAGAGGATGACTAACACAAACTGTACAACAACAGATGAGCTACTGTCTCTGCCTTTACATCTACAAGGTGGAGCAATAAAGTAGATTTGCATAATAGAGTGCACAGTGAGTGAACAGTGTTTAAAACTCCAGCAGCACTGCTGTGTCTGATCCACTCTAACACACCACCACCACATCAGTGTCAGCGCAGTGCTGTGAATGGTCCACCACCCAAATATTACCTGATCTGTGCTGGTCCTGACTGTCATTCATTCATTTTCATACCTGCTTAATCCAATTCAGAGTTGAGGCCTAACCAGCAGCACAGGGCACAGGGCAGAAACTAACCCTAGACATGGTGTGTAACGTAAGTGAATTATTAAAACGAGAAATTAAATAAACGTTAAGTGTTTATTAATATAAAGATAATAAATGTTTAAATGTGTTAACTGTAATAAGCCTGGAGCTTAAACTTTAACAATAGAAATCGGCAAAAACTGAAAGCAATAAATAAATATATACATATATTTAAAAAGACGTTGCATCGCTAACAAGCTGATTAAAATTGCTGAATTGTACAGAAACTAAAACAAAAATGTTAATACATAAATAAATAAAAGGAGTCGAAATGAGCGCTGTTGTGTTTTTAAATTCATTTCTTTAACGTATAAGGAATACGGGTATGATTTAAGAAGCCCTATGAGCTTACTATAAGTTACTAGATCAATGCTCCCACCTGGTGGTCACGATTATGAACTACAGCTTCCTTGAGGCATTACTGTACATGGCAATTCATATTCGGTTGTAATAATTGTAATCCCCTATTCAATTTAACTCATTATTTCGGCTTCATATATTGTATCATAGCACATCAATCTCCATAAACAACACAACGGCTCAGTGACTTTCACATGGCTCTTTTACAGGATGCTAGCTAAATCTTAGTGGCCACTGTGATGTCTGGTAGAGGAGGAAGACTGACATACCGTTCGGTTTCAGGTTTTGATGGTTTGAGTTTGGAACAATGCGAATAAAACTCGACTGTGCTGAGTGAATTTGTACCAAAGTTTATTGCATTTGGAATTAAACCACACAGTTGAAGTGTATTTACAGATCTGTTGCGCGGCAGCGTGTTTAAGTGTGTGTGTAGATGTGGGTGGTGTTTAGAAGCACTTCCTGTGGACGATGGAAGGTCCGGCTTCTTCATACTCATCCTTGCTGATCCACATCTGCTGGAAGGTGGACAGAGAAGCCAGGATGGAGCCTCCAATCCACACCGAGTATTTACGCTCAGGAGGAGCGATCATCTGTGTAACAGAGAGAGAGTGAGTTCGTTTGGTAATGATGGTTTAATCACCTGATCGTTAGGTTAGTTGATTAATCGATGCGGTCCACATTACCTTGATCTTCATGGTGCTTGGGGCGAGCGCTGTGATCTCTTTCTGCATCCTGTCTCCGATACCCGGGTACATGGTGGTTCCTCCTGACAGCACGTTGTTGGCGTACAGGTCTTTACGGATGTCGATGTCACACTTCATGATGCCGTTGTAGGTGGTCTCATGGATGCCAGCCGACTCCATACCTGAGGATTATGACGTCACAGGACGGTTCATGTTCAGTAATTGATCATGGGTGTGTGAGCCAATAGGAACACAGACAGAGGATGGAAATTTGAGCTGACCGATGAAGGAGGGCTGGAAGAGGGTCTCCGGACAGCGGAAGCGCTCGTTTCCGATGGTGATGACTTGACCGTCCGGGAGCTCGTAGGATTTCTCCAGAGAGGAGGAGGAAGCGGCCGTGGCCATCTCGTTCTCAAAGTCCAGAGCCACGTAGCAAAGCTTCTCCTTGATGTCCCTCACGATCTCACGCTCAGCTAATGAGACAACGCAGTGTTTTATTTCGACAGAAATTTTAATATAATTTGCTCTCAATTCGGCACGTCCAAATCCCCAGTATTTTCACAGCTCCTGCAGCAGGAATTGGACTCTGTGTAGCCCCCGGTAAAGCCACAAACACAGGTCTACGTGATAGTGGGATACCATTTACACCTGCTGCGCCACCCGATCTCATATTCATTGCATTTTTTATCGTAGCATGTCTCCAACGTATTTATAGTGAAACACACAAAAATGATATCGTGGCAAGTGAAAACATCTCTACTTATGGGTTTATTATAGAATTGTTTTAAGACAATTAAACCTCTTTCATGTCATTGTCAGAAGAATGCCTGAATAAGTAAATACACCCGCAAATGACGCGAGTTTGTTTAAGGGCTAGAAATAGGTTGAATTATCGGATACTAATTTATAATCATCACATAAGAACTGATACTGTAAAGTAGAGGAGTAAAGAAAAAACGATGTGAATCGGTAAATCCTCTAATATACACTCCATATTTACACTGAATATCTCTATTATACCGGTACATATGTAGGAGAACCGAGTTATGGCGACATCTAGGGGACAAGTATTAAAATGGCAGGACCGATGTAAAAGATATTCAGGACAGGATCTCGATGCTCGCTTAACCCATTTCAGAGTCTACATTTTCACTCACTCAGACTGGGACAATTTAGAGATGGCACTTGATCTAATGCATGTCTTTATTACCCGGAGATAACCCAAGCCGACACGGGGAGAACATGCAAACTCCAAACAGGCATCTTTGGGCCAGGACTTGTATCATGAGGCCACACTGATGCTAAACCTGGGTGGTACATCTATAAACTTATATACCAGTGTATCCAGGAACAGATCATAACAGAACTGTTGTACAGGATCACACTGTATGGCGTTTGTTTACACATGATTCTTGTTAGGAAGTGAGGTAATAGTGCAGGGTGTGATGTAATAACTCTGACCTGTAGTGACAAAGCTGTAGCCTCTCTCAGTCAGGATCTTCATCAGGTAATCGGTCAGATCACGACCGGCCAGATCCAGTCTCATGATGGCGTGAGGAAGAGCGTAACCCTCATACACGGGGACGTTATGGGTCACACCGTCACCGGCGTCCAGTACGATGCCTGCACACACAAAACAATGTCACCCATGTACGTGACAGACCTTTAGGGAAATTGCTTATCTGCTTATCATGTCTGTATATATTGCTTAAATTCCCTGAGCTCTTGAACTCTGATTTTGTCTACTCCTAAGTGAATAGTGACTGTTATTGTTAATAGTAGTACTAGTTGTAGTACTAAATGCTCCAGTAGCACTAGTAGGCTCTGACGGTCTGTTGTTGCCATAGGGATGTCTAGCCCCATTTTACGTTGAGCTCCAGCACCCCTAATAAAAGTAAAAAGTCATTTTATATCCGCTTTTTAAGCAAAACATTGTATTTGATAACCTGAAAAAATGTTAAAACCTTAGAAAGTATATGGTTCGAACATACTATTTTAAGTACGAAAATACAGTACTCCCCCTTGCCTCGCGAATGGTATGATCCAAGTGACGGTTTGTGGCTCGCAGGTTTAGCATTAAAGGATGTTTTCTCACATTTGTTGGTGTCTTTTGCAGTCATACCCCCCCCAAAATCAGATGTTCTTCATTCACAAGTGTAGAAATGAGTCCAAAAATACGATAAAAGTAAGTTTAAAAAAAAAAAAAAAACGCTATGAGGCGTTGGTGCTCAGCACACCTAAAGCTCTGATCCTCGAATCTGTGATACATATTTATTGTGGTATAGATCTAGACTGAAAGCTATCGGCCTGTATGAGTTCATTTTAAAAGTTAGTTAAATAAATGATTAATTTATTGTATAAAACAATATTTATGTTATCTATGTTGACTGGGTTGTGAGTACTAACCACAATTATTCACCCAAATCAGGCAGTCAAAGTCTAACTTATTTCTATAGTGCATTTTAGAGTGAAGTACTGCCTCAAAGCAGCGTTACAAATATCTAGGCCCAAAGTAATAACTGAGCATGCCTGGGGTGACAGTGGCAAGGGAAAAAAAACTTAAATGTTATAAGGAAGAAACCTAGGGAGGACCAAGGATTCCAACCAAGAATTGTGTGTGTGTGTGTGTGTGTGTGTGTGTGTGTGTGTGTGTGTGTGTGTGTGTGTTCGTTCTCACCAGTGGTACGGCCAGATGCGTACAGAGACAGAACAGCCTGGATGGCCACATACATCGCAGGAACATTGAAGGTCTCAAACATGATCTGCACAGAGACAGAAAAAGAGATAGAGGGTTTTCTTAGAAGAAAAAGAGATACACTTTCTTCTTCACAATTAACATGAGAAAGTTTCACAAACACATGGGAAATTTTTCAAAGACTCCAGATTTAAGTCATTTTGGCAGGTTCTGGCAGATATCAGTTTTTAAAACTACAGTAGCACCTCGGCACTCGACCACCTTGGAACTCATTGAATTTGCTTCTCTACACATTTTGACTAGAAAAAACGTCTTGGTTCTCATCGTTTGCTTGGTACTTAGCACACTTTCTAAAACTTGTACGAGTCGAGATGTGCGACTCGTTTCAGCCAAAACTCTATTCACGATTCCTGATGTAGTACACAGTGATTCACAATAGCTCTCGCTCAGCGCAGATCTCCACTATGTTTATCGTGCTTTTATTTATTTTTACATCTACAGTACTGTATTCTTAGTGCAAATACATCTCCATGGGTCCTCAAAAGGTTCGTTTATAAGAGCCAACCAAAAGGAGAACAGGAACTGAATCCTCCAGAACACAGGCTGCAGTTATCTTAGTAGCTATGTGTTTTGTTTTTCTCTTTCAATCCATTACTCACTAAAATACATGAGATTATAAAATAAGCTTTGAGTTGATGCTTTTTGCCAACTGTAGGTTAAGTGTAATGGTTTTAAATATTTACTTACTTATCATTACTTATCATAGGTTCCACTATTATACACTATAGCCCGCCCAAACACTCGTTAGACTCTCAAGTTCATGATACATTTATCTTATGATGGATTTGTTGAACATATCCCCATCATAGATCAGGGAGCTCCTGTACAACAGAACTCCATTAATGCTGATAAAGCCTTACACAGGGTGGATTTTCTGGGGGTCTGGAAACGATTAATTCAATTTACATTATTCCTTATGGGAAAAATTTGCTCGGTACTCGTACATTTTGGTTCTCGGCAAGCCTTCTGGAACGAATTAATGACGAGAACCGAGTTTGGGAGAATTCCTTACCTAACCCCCTTACAAATCTTGTAAAAAGCTAACCTTCAACAGTGCGGAAATGCTGTTCAATTTTATTAAGTTACACTACCTTTAAGGGACGAATTACATATGGATTTGTTTATGTGCAAATGTGAAAATGGCCTTAATGTGTGTGTGTGTGTGTGTGTGTGTGTGTGTGTGTGTCCGCAGAAGATTTGCTTTAGGATACTGAGGTTTGGGTTAGGATTAGGTGTAGCATTAAATAGCTACCATATTATTATATCAATGGAAAGTCTCCACCATTAAAGAAAAATTATTTGTGGTGTGTGTGTGTGTGTGTACCTGTGTCATCTTCTCTCGGTTAGCTTTGGGGTTGAGAGGAGCTTCAGTGAGGAGGACTGGATGTTCCTCAGGGGCCACACGCAGCTCGTTGTAGAAGGTGTGATGCCAAATCTGGGACAGAGGTGGGTTGATACATTGGTTTTTCGCCATAGTTTTGTTGTTTGATAGGGGTGTAACCAAACACTAATTCGATTTGATTTGCAATATTGAGTCCAATATTCAAGTTTTTCATAATTATTATGGATTTTACATTCGATAAAAAACATTCCTTTTTTAATTCTGAAAAATAACGATCCAAAATAATGTGCACTTTTCTTAAAGTATAAAAATCTTTAATCCCCTCAATTAAAATAAATTAGAAGGAGTCTCACAGAGAATAGAAGATGATTGTCTGTGAGCGCCCTCTGGTGTTAAAAAATACAATTGCATCAGATGGCCTAATAAACAAGAACTCATCGTCTTTGAAGCCCATCGTAACACTGGATCACGATGCATCGTACCACCATATATCGTTACACCCTTATCATTTGATGTAGATGCCTGCATCATTAATGCCGCTTTACCTTCTCCATGTCGTCCCAGTTGGTGATGATGCCGTGCTCGATGGGGTATTTCAGGGTCAGAATGCCTCTTTTGCTCTGAGCTTCATCTCCAACGTAGCTGTCCTTCTGACCCATACCCACCATCACACCCTAAAACAGACATATTGCATCACATCACGTTACAAATACAAACAATTGATACCAGTACTAACACACACTGTAAGAGTTCATTCAGAAGGAATGGAGGAACCTGATGACGAGGTCGGCCCACGATGGAGGGGAACACGGCTCTGGGGGCGTCATCCCCGGCGAATCCTGCTTTCACCAGTCCAGATCCGTTATCACACACCAGAGCTGTGGTTTCCTCTTCATCACACATCTTGACTTACGCAAATCTGCACCTGCACACAAATGGATACACACACACACACACACACACACACACACGTTTGAATGTCTACTGGCATAATATTACCGTAGCTAAACATCTCCACATCTCAGTAGATGGTCCAGTTCTTTTCGTTTTTTTAAATAATGGTACCGGTTTCTCCCCTGCATTTCAAGAGCTCCAAAAAATATGTTACTGTGGTAGCCTAGTGGTTAAGGTACTGGACTATGGACCAAAAGGTCCAGGGTTCAAATCCCATGTCTGCCCAAACTGCCACTGTTTGGTCCTTGAGCAAGGCCCTTAACCCACAACTGCTTGGATTGTAAGACTGTACCAATTGTAAGTCGCTCTGGATAAGGGCGTCTGCTAAATGTTGTAAATGTAATGTTAAAATCCCAATCTGTGTTTGATTTCATCTCCAACACACCGCATAAAACAGCATTGATTTTAATCGGTAACTACAATGTTACTGCTCTGGAACAACAGCAAAAAACAATGTCAGGTGCTCGGGTGACCCAGCCATCAAATAAGCTAGCTCACCACTGCAGGGACCTGGGTTTGAGTCGTGCTGGTGCAGACAGATGCCCATATTTTATGGTTTGTGTTTTACAAAATGTTAGCAGAGTTCATTAAAAGGTGCTGAATGCATCGCATTAAGGTTTTGTTACCTACACAGACTCATTCATTCATTTTCTGTATCCAGTTCAGTGTTGTGTAGGGCCAGTCCAATAAAAACACTCAGGAACACTTCAGAGACACCAATTATCCTAAAGCATGCCTTTGGAATGTGGGAGGAAGTCGGAGTCCCCAGAGGAGATCCATGCAGACACGGGGAGAAAATACAAACTCCACACAGGCCAGGACTAGAACCCAGGTCTCAGGAACTCAGCACTATCCATTGCGCAAACTGTACAGAATTCATGACAAGGTAAAAGGAGCTCAGGTGGTGCAGACACTTCTGGCTGGATCGGGTACCACAGGCTGGCACAACTGGCTGTGTCTGAGGGAGGAGAGGACAGTCGTGCCCCAATGCTTTAACACTGATGGACTGGAGTAACATCCAGAGCAGACTTATGTCTGCACAACAGCAAATGTATTCACATTTATGTTATTTAGCAGACTCCCTTATCCAGAGCAACTTACAACTTATACAGTGCTACAATCCACTTGTGGTTAAGGGCCTTGCTCAAGGACCCAACAGTGGCAGCCTGGCAGAGGTGGGTTTAGAACCCTGGACCTTCTGGTCCATAGTCCAGTACCTTATCCACTAGGCCACCATAGTCCCACAGTCCTTTTTGGGATGTAGAAAGAAGAAAATAAGAAACAGGGAAAATAATTTAATGCCTTTAATGCACTGGTTCTCAAACTTTTTCTGCCCCCCTTTTATAGAAGATATTTTCGGGCCCCATCACACGTTTACGTATTTTGACTCCAAACCTCACTGAAATTTGTTTTAAACCTTGTAATCCATACAAATTGCAAAACATCGTATTGAAAATGAAAATGAAAATAAAGTGACAAATCCCCTTCACCATGGAATTATTACAAGTGACATGCATTTTGTATTTAAAATTTTTATGGTAATTGTTAGTTTTTTTAAATACATAATAACATGTAGTTTTAAGTTCTAAATCAGGACAGCAGGACGTGACCGATCCTCATAAAAAAGTACACTTTAAATAAACTTGAAGATTTTATTTTTGAAAAAAATAAGTAAAAGAGCAAAAACATTTCAAACATGTTTCCAAACCTAGGATTAGGATCAGCTTCCGTTTCTTACCTACTGTAACACGTACTCAGCGGACGTGTGGGACGCCATCTTATGTTAGTTTGCTAAAAAATAGTTTGGTTATTGGCTGTAACATCCAGTCTTACTTAAAAGTTTAGGCACCTCTGGTCATATTATGTTTTGTTGATTCTCTAAATGAAACAAAGTCCTGTTTATGATGTGTAAATCAGATACTGCTGATCTCCTTAAGCAGCATTGCCCAGCTGAAGCTCAGCTAGTGGATGTTTTTAATGATATCTTAAACACTAAATTCTGGAATGTTTTACTGGGAACGCTCTATAGCTCTAAAAGTGCTTTTATATTCAGATAACACATTAGTTTTACATTCAGTTTCAAATCATTTATTTCATAATGACTGAGGATTGTTTACACCTTGGATTTTCCTCTCATATTAAATAAATGTGCTGTATAAATATTATTATTACTTTCATTATTATTATTATTATTAATATTGATACGAGCTCACCTGGTAATAGACGAGGAGAAGAGGCTGTGTGTGTCCAGCAGAAATCGAACCACGCTGTGTTCACCTGCTCTGTGCATTTATACCTGCACCTTTATCCACGCCGGACCTTTTTTGGACACAGTGCACCTCGGCCGTCTCTCATCGTCCCCCTGCCCATCTGTGTATGTGTATGCATCTCGCTCTCTTTCTCTCTGTGTGGACAGATGAGTTTCTTCCCTGCATGGAAGGAGACAATGTGCAACAGTTAGTTAATATTAGACTCTGGTTTATTAGGCAGTGAGATATTTGAGGGGGGAAGGTCAGCGCTCTCCACTCGGGACTGTAGCACAATGTGTGTGTCCATAATGGAATCTCCTGAGTCAAACAGGTCATGGAGGGTTCAAATACCGAGTGCTGGATCATGAAGCGCCGTTGGATTCCGGAGCAGTGGAAACACTTTTTCACTGATGAATGATGGATTAGCCTTCACATTCCAGCAGTCTGATAGAGCAATCTGGGATATGTGGACATCAGGAGGCCCTGCAGCAGTGCCAACTGTAATGTCTGGTGGAGGAGGAATCACAGAATAAAGGTCTGGTTCTGTTTTAATGGGTGGGACCACACCGACAAGTCAAAGTCAGATTTATTTATATAGGTCCTTTTACAATGGAGCATTGTCTCAAAGCAGCTTTACAATTGTCTGTTATTATTTTCTAATATCTAACGCCAATCCTAAAATGACCAAGCCTAGGGCGACAGTGGAAAGGAAAAACTCCCTAAACGTTATAAGGAACTAACCTTGGAAGCACCAAGACTCAAAAAGGGACAGCTTAGATGATATTAAACAAATTTATATAATACATAAGTTATATAATAATGGTTTAATAAACAGAAGCTAAATAAATATTAACAGAGAGAACATATTTAAAAATATAATAACTAAAATAAAATATGATAATATGTAGACTAATACTTTAGAGAAAATGTCATCAATATAGTAAGAATAATATAATAAACTAGAGAATATGAACATAGCATTTAGGACAATAGTGAAAATACACTCATTGACAAAAAATAATGCACCCAGTTGCAAACCCCAGCACCCAGGGGGCGCTGCACTGTGTTGTGATACATTAACTTTTCTAACCAGCATTCCACATTTATGCTACTTCTACCACAGTGGCTCTTGTGTCAGTTCTGACCTGATGTTATATTGATTAACCCTGTTGCTGGTTGGCGGCTGGTTCGTCCTCGGACCCCTGTCAGTAGATACTCCGACCCCTTGCCTTTTCAGAGATGCTTCGATCCCAGTCTTCTAGCCATAATGTTTTGACCCTTGTTAACATGGCTCAGATCTGAACTCCTGAACATTTCTCCCACATCCGAGAGTGGCAGAATTATATGACTCCTGTACTCAAGTAAAAGTACTACTAATCTGATAAAAATGCAAGTATTACCAGACATGAGAAATCAAAATATACAACATACTTTGGATTTTTTAAAATATAAATTCTGCTAAATCTCTCATAACGAGACATGGTAATATATATGGTAAAACCAAACAACAGTTGTTATCGACTCTCTAAAACACTAACTGCATTTCAGTCAAACAAAATGCAGTTTCACCAAATTTTAGACCATTTCTAGGGTTCTAGGGTTTGAAACACTCCACTACACTGCATAATTAAAAAAAAACTTTCAAAAATATTATATAGTTTGTTTTACCAGACCTCTCATATTAACAGAAATAGAATTCACTGTTCCACGGAGATGAGAAAACTTCTAGTGTCCGATTAATAAAAGCAGTGTAAAGTGTATATAATTATGTTTAGGAGTAGAATGCATGATGCTGAACATTACAGTGTTAGAAAGACTTTCCAAGTTTTATACTTTGAGTGTCATGCATATCTCAACACACTTGGGCTTCTGCTGTTGCAGTATCTCTACTATGTCTCATAGATGTATCATTAAATGCCTGTAGATGTGTACCTGCTCTGCTCCTTCAAAGCAGCTACAGATGGAACCACTGTGTTTGCGTCAATTTTGGCATGTGCACCATCACACCAGTTGTACCGTATCAAGTATAAACCTAGGATTCAGATTTGTGCTTCCTTAGGTGCCGGGATAGAATTTCCTAATGAAAAATAAAGAAAAATAAATAGGTAGATACAACAGATTTATAAAAACTAAAGTATTAAGCCAGTTGAAAACCTAGTGAATAAAAAGTACAGACCAGTCTTTTGAAATGTGGGAAGTAAAAGTATTAAGTTACAGAAATAATCACCTACAGTACAGACACCTAAAAATACTTAAGCACAGTAACTAAGTACTTGTACTTTGTTACTTGCCACCTCTGCCCGCAACCAACACATCCACTATGAGAACCGACTGTTCACTTAGTGTCCTAACATATTCCAGCACTTAACATGCGCACCTGTAATGAGATTATTGTTTTGTCTCTGAATGGTCCGACTATTTTACTGGTCAATAGTTATTATTTTTTCAGTGTTATTTAAGTAGATACTTTCCAGTGAACAACCTGAAATGGTACAAAGGTAAGTAATAAACAAAGGGGTGTTACAATTCAGCATTACTACTATCAAACACAATGTAAATACCCACAAAAATGCTAGGGGTAGGCTTAGTGGATGCCTGTAAACCATCAGGAAAGGGTGCCAAAACTTATGGACATTTCATATTTCTTCACTCAGAAAATCAGCAAAGCATGCACTAACTTTGTTACTGTATCTAGAATATCAGTAATATTAATAATAATAATAATAATAATAATACAGCGGGGCCCATTTAGGGCGTTTCCACAGACGTTGCTGCACATTGAACAATTACTTTTGACGTTTGGTTCCTGAAATATGATTAAAATTGGCGGACAGGTCACTTTGACACCCGGTGGTATGATGTCAGGCTCCGCCTCCACCGTTGGAGCGTTCTCCCTTATTCGGAAGCTTCCTCCTCCACATTTCCTTTGAAGGTGGTGCGTGTGCAGGAGCTTCCCTGCAGTGCCACAGCGTGCATGGTATTTCTGACTGACAGCTCAGGTCTGGACCTCTTATTTATAGCCTCTCTGCGTGTGCCTCCTGACTGACAAATTCATTCTTTCAGCACGTTATTTCTGGACCTGCGGTCAGCTCCTGAATTATTGGCGCCCTTGGTAAAACGGTTATAAAACCTGCTTCCTCTCTTTGCCAGCATAACAGCACGGAGTCACCTCGACCGAGCCTGGGGAGAATCTGAGACAAATCACAAGTCCCAAATCCTTTCTTCAGAAATCTCCTCTTCAGCTCAGGTTCAGTAGGATTTCGATTTAGAACTACGATGTTCAAGTTTTTGGATCTTCGTCCAGCTGGAAGATCCAACTAGGTGTAGCTTCTGCTCAGATTAAAACCTAATCCTGCTTAATGGAGTCATGATTTCCTCAGTGTTAGGGGGTAATGGTACAAATAATGCGTCACTAATCTACAGTGGTGCTTGAAAGTTTGTGAACCCTTTAAAATGTTCCATATTTCTGCATAAATGAAACGTAAAACATCACCCGACTGTTAGAAGTCATAAAAGTAGATAAAGCGAAGAACCCAATTAAACAGTTGTGATCACAATATAATATTTGGCCATTTATTTCTTTATTGAGAAACATGATCTGATGTCACATCTCTCTGACAGGCAAAAGTATGAACTAGGATTAGTATGAACTAGGATCCCTCTAGGATTAGCAGTTAATTTGATGGTGAAATGGAAAACAGGTGTTATAATCAATGGTAAATTCAAAGAAAGAACAGGCGTCTATCAAAGTTGATGCTCATCAGACTGGAAAAGGTTACAAAGCCATCTCTAAAGAGTTTGGATCCAACCAATCTACAATCAGACAGATTATGTAAAAATGGGGGAAATTCAAGACCATTGTTACTCTCCCACTTAGGAACTAAAAGGCCAACTAAACAAGAAAGCCAGTTCTCTCCAAAATGAACATTACTATCTTTTTGCAGTTTGTTGAAGACCACATGGACAAGCCGCACTGTTATTGGAAAAAAGACAGATGATATCAAAAAGCTTGTTGGTTTAAATGAGAAGCTTTGTGTCTAGAGAAAGAAAAACACTGTAATCCAGCATAAGAACCTTATCCCATCTGTGAAACATGGTGGTGGTAGTATCATGGTTTGGACCTGTTTTGCTGCATCTGGGCCAGGACGACTTGCCATCATTGATGGAACAATGAATTCTGAATTATATCAAAGAATTCTAAAGGAAAATGTCAGGACATCTGTCCATGAACTGAATCTCAAGAGAAGGTGGGTCATGCAGCAAGACAACGACCCTAAGCACACAAGCCGTTCCACCAAAGAATGGTTAAAGAAGAATAAAGTTCAGGTTTTGGAATGGCAAAGTCAAAGTCCTGACCTTAATCCAATGGAAATGTTGTGGAAGGACCTGAAGCGAGCAGCTAATGTGAGGAAACCCACCAACATCCCAGAGCTGAAGCTGTTCTCTATGGAGGAATGAGCTATAATTCCTCCAAGCCGGTGTGCAGGACTGATCAACAGCTACAGGAAACGTTCATATAATATAGAACATTGTAAAGGATTCCCAACACTGTAGTCAAGTCAGATTTATTTCTATAGCACTTTTTTTTTTTACAACAGAGCATTGTCTCAAAGCAACTTTACTATTTTAGATTATCTCCTAATATCTAAGCCCAATCCCAAACTGAGCAAGCCTAGGGTGACAGTAGCAAGGAAAAACTCCCTAAACGTTATGAGGAGGAAACCTTGGAAGGACCCAATCTCCTGTAATTACTTTTTCCTGCAACAAAGTTATGTAACATATTCAAGTTTAAGTTCTTCTAATCACAGTACAGTTACAAATGAGTAAAAACAGTTTTACAACAATCCTCTTTATATCAACTGTTCAGTGCCTGTCGAGTGATGTTAGAGATCTTCCTGAAGCTTTGAATCATTATTTCTAATTATTACACAACGCTTAGAAACCCTTGACTTGGCAACATCTGCTGGCCAGGCTTGTGCAACTGCAGGCAGATGAGATGTGTAAATAATACCGGACACGTCTGGGCTAGATGTAAGGCTGCTAAACATGCTAACGCTAATGACTTAGCCAACAGGCTAACGTAACAAACCCGAACAGTAATGTAACATAGCAAATTTAGGATGTTTCCAAATGAAGCCCAATTCGAATGTACATATATAGCTTTAAAAAAAAAACTGTGATATATTTTTGAAATTTTAAGCATTGTGCAGATTTTTATGTTTCCGCTTTCACTTTTAATGAAATGACCCAAATATGGTGTCAGTGATATCAGGGGGATTCTGTCTTATATAAAGCTCTTAAAAAAACACTGCAAAACGATCAGCTTCTGTTGTTTTATTATTTGTAAGCACTGTATGTGTTTGAGTGAAACTGAACTATTTTGATTGATTCTATAAATTACTGCCAAATTCCTAAATAAATAAAAAATATTGCAGCAACAAGGGCATTTTATTTATTTGCTGTAAATGTGTTTTCAGACCTTGGAAAATAATACAATGAAAACAAGCTAATATTCCTTTTTTTAATAAAACAATACTAATGTTTAAAGTTAGGAAAGTTCAGAGATCAGTATTTTAATCACAGCTCTCGTGTTTTGTACATTTCTTCAATAAATCAGATTTGGTTCATGATCTCTCTGACTTGTGTTTGTGTTGGAATTCATCAGATGCTGGAATAAATTGCTGCCAAATGTAGATATGTTGATTTGAAGAGGTCTATTCATTTTTTCCAGAGCTGTAAAACCTTGGTGCTTTGACTATATCGTTTGCAGCATCTTGCTATAAGCGTTTCATCGCACACTGTCCATCTGATAAAATGCACATGGCAAATAAAATACTTGGACACTGCCTGCAGGGGAAAGGAAAGGTTGTGGCTGCCAGCTGTATGGGGGCACTCGTACAGCACATCTGCCAGAGGTGCCACGACATGTCAGGGGAAGAAACTGAGTACCATCCAAGTAGCGAGTTTGTCGTTGCACAGTTGATAGGAAGAACATGGAGTTATATCAGATTACTGCGTGGTCAACAGAGCACAAAAACTAAAGCTGTAGAAGTTTTCAAACCGGTTTATTTAAAATTAAATTAATTTTACAAAAACACTCCACCATATTGCACACATTATTCCAGCTCGACTGATCCAGCTTCTCTCTCCTAAAAATAGAGTTCATAGAAAATCTGACCTCACGCAGTAGTTCGATTGGTTTAAATAGAGATCTGCTCTGAATCTTCGTCTCGTATTTACAGAGTCATCTGATGAACAGCACTGTACAGGAAGCGTAAGCAATCAGCAGAAATCGACAGTACTTTACATCTTCTGTAGGATATATACACACTCACACACACTTCACACTCACACACACACGGGTACCGCCATCGTATGCAGTGTACACTCCTGACCTCACACAGCTCAGATCACTGGCTGCATTATAACACGCTGTGTAAAGGCCTTTTCACACCGAGCCGACCGCGACACTGCGTCAACTTTTTAATCAGAGCCTGTTCTAATTTCTGCATTAAAATCAGTCTGGCCAATCAGAGCTCGGTTGCCGGGCAGAACAGCTCAACAGCTTAGAGGACGAGCAACAGGCTGCCTCTACAAACATGGATATTAAAGAACAGATCTGGTGGAATAGAACTGAAAAACTGGAGAATGATGGTGATAAACCTTCGAGTGACTGGATGGAACCATTTGATTATTTATAATCATTTATAAAAGGATAAACTTGAGAAATAATAGATCTCGTAACAAGCTTAAACTTTATGCTAAGAACATTGCACATTTATTGCGGTTGTGAGGTTCTGAACCACGTGAGGCACCTGTACTTATGGGCTGTGTTCCAAATGGCCCAATAACCAATTTTCTATACAAACAAAAGTTTGTGGACAATCCAAAAATTATTGGGTTTTAGAACGGAGTTTGCGCTCACTGTTGCCGCTGCGAAAGCATTTGTTCCTCTAAGAGGGCGTTCTACTAGATTTTGGAACCTCACTTTTGGCATTCCAACACATTTTCAAGGTGACTGATGGAGATAAAGTCAAGGTTAACAATAACAAGACTGTAAAAACCTGTGCTTGTTTAGATGTATAAAGAGGTATTAAGTATCTAATCTGATTTTCTTGCTGTAGGTCTTTTTTATTCTTTTAAATAATTTCAGAAAAGTTTTAGTCTTTCAACTTTGCTTAATTGAGAAATAATAATAATAATAATAATAATAAATGATTGCAAGATGTGCTTATCTAGATGTATAAAGAGGTATAAATATCTAACTTGATATTATTTTCAGATCTTGTCTTTTCTTCTTTTAAATAATTTCGTACAAATTGATACTTAACTTTACTTATTCTTATAACATGACCCATTTTTCCTCAAACTCTTCCTATTTATCACTTTATCCTGAACATATCACAACTTTATCCTCGACGCTTTCTGTCCAGCTCACAAAAGCTTAGATTCTTGTTTTTTTTTCTTAAACAGACCCTAAACTAACGCACACTAGTGTGTAAATGTAATCCTCATACAGCGTGTTACTGAGCTAGATCAGCTGTGTTAGAGCGGGAGACACAACAGCATCTCGTACCACGTACCCACACACACACACACACACACACACGGCATCCTTAACATTACTGCATCATAACATACACACACACACATAATCACACTCACACAGCATCCTTAAATTCAGAGTGCAGTTAAAGGTGCAGTTAAATAAGCACACACACCTGATTTAAACCACACACACACACACACACACACACACACACACACACACACACACACACACACACACACACACACACACACACACACACACACACACACACACACACACACACACAGCGCTGTACCTCAGCCTTATAGCTTCATATTCCATGCTCTAGTTGTAAGGTTGGATTCTGTCCAGATTTTCATTCCTAAAGACGTTTTAGTTGGTTGTTGTACTCAGTATAGCAGCTTGGGAATGGAAACCATTTTAAACACATTCCAACATGTTTAATTTTAGTAGTTAACCGGCTCTAGTTAAGGTTTCAGTGGATCTGTCTCTACCTGAATCCAGAGGGTGGTATGAATACAAAATGAACTGAACAAACACAAAAACTATGAGTGCTCTCGCTGATTTAACTCGTTCTGCGTGCCTCCTCCTGCACCAACTCCACAGTACTTAATAAACCATTTGGTGCTAGAATGAAGACATAAGAACATCCTAATCCCATTTTCCCCATTATAATTCCATTCAGCTCTATCCCCACTAACTGAATCCCCTTATCTGAATCCCCACTTTAATGTACAAACTATTTGGATCCATTACCCCTGCTGTAATCGTAGCGTCACTGTATACTGTCAGAGGGTCTCCTCACATCTACAGAACACTGACATTCTTAAAAGTAACAGGAACGAGGTTGGGAACGACCTCGGAACAAACAAGCTTAGAGTTATCCAAATATTCATTTTATGAACGAGGTACGTTCGGATAACGAGGTTCAGCTGAGTCGTTCCTATAGGTGTGATGGTTGTTTAGATATGTTGTGTCCTATATTCAGACGCATCATCAACACTTTCACGGCATGAGATATGCAAGTGTGGGCGTCCATATACTTTCGGCAAAGAGATGTGTTTAAGAGCGCTTCCATTTAAAGACTGTGGACTAATGGATTAAGAGTGTAGTGTAGAATACTGTTATATAATAAACCTGAATAAGGACTTTATTCTCCAACCGAAATGTGTTCTGAATCTATAAATACCTGTATTCACACACACGCACTCATACACACACAGACACACACATGTATAGCTCAGGAAATTTGGTGTAACGAGTCTGCGTTGTGTACTGGAGACCAATAACAGCGTAAGATTGGAGTAGTGTTCGGTCGAATCATTAGTGCAAGCAGCCCCACATTAGGACTGATTTCCAGTTCCAGCAGTTTAAAGTCTAAAGGCCTTTTCACACCAAGTTCAGTTTTTATGCACGTCAAGTTTTGAAAAAGAATCGGAGCCTGTTCTAATTTATGCATTAAAATCAGGCTGACCAATCAGAGCTCGGTTGCCGGGCAGAACAGCTCATCAAGAGCTTATAGGACGAGCAACAGGCTGCCACTAAAACATGGATATTAAAGAACAGATCTGGTGGAATAGAACTGAAAGGCTGGAGAATGATGGAGATAAAGCTCACAGGGACTGGATGGAAGCGTCTGATTATTTATCTAAGTGCATTCTGATCTGTTCATGATCACAAAACCACAAACTAGAGCTTCCTGTGCTCATCTTCACTCATATCTTTGTTTTTTAAGTTGATGATGTGAAAAAGACAGGGAGAAATCTCCAACACGTTAAGAGAAGGGAAATTAAAGATGGCCAAAGCAGACAGGTTTCAGAGGGTTTAGACAAAAAAAACGTAGCGCACTCGATCTGAAGGTCCCACTTCGTTAAAAATCGCATTCGTTTTTTTCTTTTGCATAAAGATCGTACTCGTTGTGAAAAGGCCTTCACCTTAAATAACCCTAACCCTCAGCTCCCAGACGTTTACAAAGCGCCGGTCAGGCACATGAGGACCAGGACGTGCAGCGTGAGCAGGTAGCCCATGAAGAAGTAGCGAGATTTCGCTCTGGATGTTAACATCTTGGTGCAGTACAGACTGCGGCCCCTCAGCCACCGGCGGCACGAGTGCACTCCACTCCGCATCTGGGAACACACAACAAGCACTTAGGCATTTAGGCTCACTCAATAATATGAGCATAATCAGATTACAGTGCTCATATTACAGAATACAGCACGGCCCCGAGATGCAAACCTCTGACTCACGAACTTTCAGATGTGAACGTGCAGTACATAAATTAAAAGTAGCAGAAATGTATTCAAACCTAACAAGCGGGGGTGTCCAAACAATGACCTGTAGGGTAACAGGAGGCTTGGGTTTGCACAGCAGGTGTGTGTGTGTGTGTGTGTGTTACTCACGGTGCGCATGAGCAGGGGTTGGTTAGGATCTAGTGTCAGTGATTCCCACTCGTCCTCGTTCTCCAGCTGAATACTGAAATCTCTGGAGGCTCTGGAGGGACTGGGTTCCATGCTGTCACACACACACACACACACACACACTCTCAAAGTCACAATTTTCTTCATTTAAATACACACAGTCTGTACTTTCATGTTCTCCATTACCTGCTGATCCTCTGCTCAGCCAATCCCAGTGCTTCCTCTGCAGCCTGTCTCCGCCCCCTTTCTTCCTCTAACCTATCGTTGAGCAGGGACATATTCTGCTGGGCGGAGTCGAGCTGAAGTTCTGCTTCTGAAAGCCTTAAAACAGAAAATACAGAATATGATCTTTATTTCTACATTGTGCCTACCCACTCACCAACCATCCCACTCACCCACTACCCCGCCTATCCACGCATCTACCTACCTAAACTACCCACTCCCCACTCACCCACCTACCTAAACTAACCACTCACCCGTCTACCAACTCACCCACCTACCTAAACTACCCGCTTCCCACATACCCACTTAACTACCTACCTAAACTCCCCACTCACTGTCCTAAAAATGCACCTACCAACTCATCTGCCTAACTACCTTCCCACTCAACTATCCACCTACCAACCCACCCCCAACCTACTCACTCCTCTACATACCCACACATCTACCCTCCCACCCAGCTACCCACTCATCTACCTATCCACGACCAGCAAGCACCATCTGTTCACCTGCTCCGGAGATCTCGAAGGTCCAGCCCATCCAGATCAGTCGCAGCACTGCTGATTTCCTGAGGAGCTCCAGGAGCCACTTCCACACACGTCGAGTCCTGAGACACAATGTTTGATACACACTGCTGTTTGCTTGATTTAATCACGGCTAAGATACCCCCCAGATACCCCCCATGCCCTTAGCTACAGAAACACGAGAACCTGCACAGAAGAGCTTTCTAACGAGCTCAGCTAACACAACACAAACCAATAGAATTCTTTTAAAAAAGATCATTAACAAGATATTGATCCGCACAGGGTATTTTTATAACCAGTTATAGCACTGAATAGGAAAAAATCATCTAAATAGAGAAGATCTAAACCCCATTTAGCCCTGCATGGATATATAAAGGGTACCTGTGCAGGTGAGTTCTGGCTTTGGTTCTGGAGCCAGTAGTAGCGGTTCTGCAGCTCACTGAGGCTCAGCTGAGTTTCTCTCAGAGTCTGAGATACAGTTCTCAACTGAGTCGAGAATGTAGCCTTCTCTTCTAAAGACTGCTGCAACTGCAACACACACACACACGCACACACACACACACACACACACACACACACACACACACACACACACACAGTACATTTTATATTATTATTATTATATTCTCAGTTTACAGCCTCTGTTTTGCTATTAACATTATATTGTATTTGCACCCTTGGTAAATATAAGTAGTTATCAATGAGTGTGTGTGTGTGTGTGTGTGTGTGTTTGTGTGTTACACACCTTGATGTTGAGCTGTTGGAAGTTCAGGTCTCTCTGCTGAATCTCCACTAGGCAGTGCTGCAGATGTGTCTGCAACTGGATCGCCTGTTCTGAGGATATCCCTTTACCTGCAATGCTCACTGACTCCTACACCCACACCCACACACCCACACACCCACACACCCACACACCCACACACCCACACACCCACACACCCACACACATCAGGTATCTCTTGAGTTTGAATTCACGCCCTCCATCACTCTTACACATAATATTTTACTTTTACTTTTCACTTACATTCCATGACTCACTAAATGACATGAGATTTTTCAACACTCAATAAAATAAGCTTTGTGTTAATGACTTTGGCCAACTAAGTTAATTTTAACGTGTAATAATCGTGTAATAAACATGTAATAAGATACAGGATGTGCCCATGATCGCACCCTAGTTGTTCTTCTTTTGGGTTTTATGGCGGTACTGTATTGGTGCATTATTGTCACCGACTGGACTGGATCATGTGCACGTTATGCCCCAGAACAGATAACCTAAGGGAACAGGCTAATACACAGAGCGAACGATTTAAGTTTCTAAAAACGTTTGCCCACACTGATACCTCGGGGGCTCGGCAGGGCTGAACTACAGAGAGAAATAAATAAGGACTGGATCGTACACTACTGTAAGGACTCAAAAATACATATCAATATAGAAAAATGTCTCAAGATTGTAATCTGATTATTATTAATGATGAAGATGATGATGATGATGATGACTGTTACCTTGCAGGTCTGCCTGAGAGCTTGACATTCACTCTGTAACCGGCTCTTTTCAGACCTGCGGGGTCAAAACACTTACTTTAATACACACACACACACACACACTTCCTTCATCAGTGCAATGACATTACATGGCACCCTGCATTTCCTCAGTCATTAAGCGGCTTTGGGACTAAAACAGGAGATCAGAAATTAGAAGCCAAGAAATAAAGCTAGCAAATGCAAGCCTTCATGGCTCCAAAGCCTCAGATCAAGTCACATAAACTGGTGTGAATATTGTACATTTATTCTCAGCCTGGGTTCTAATCAGGACCATATGTGGAGAATGTGAGGACGGCGTGTGTTAACTGATGAAATTAGCAGATGGTGCCAGAGCCTCGAGGACGCGTGCCAGTTATTTTTCTGTTCACGTGTTGATAGACGTGTAGAGGGCAGCACCACAGAGAGACACCGGGCGAATACCTTCTCCATACGTTAAACACAAAGCGAGAGCCAATTATAGAAAGTTAATCCATCCGGTCGAGTGCTGAGCGAAATGAAGATGCACTAATTAAGTATATCAATAAGTCAAGTGAATAAACATTAATAAGAGCATTAAGTAACAAGTGCCTACTCCTTTTTAGTGACAGTACCTTAAGTCGTTTTACTGATTTTTTCCAGTGAGTGCGTTGCTTTATTTAACGCGTGCAAATTGTATTTTGACGAACTCACGCACCCCCTGTGATGTTTGGCGCCCCCTGTGGGCTACATGATACGTGTAAGAATTAAATTAAGAGACATAACTCGCAAGTTCACAGTAATGGCTGAATTAACCAAAAGCTAAATAAATATTAACAGAGAGAGCATTTAAAAGTATAATAATACATAAACTAATAAATTGCATATGATATAATATTATCAAAAGTATAATAAGATAATATAAAAGCACAGAGCAAAGAGAGCACAGGTATAAGTGTGCCCACTCTGGGCTCTGGCAGGGGTCGCTGTTGCAGCCAATCATGCTTTCACACGGCATCAGATCTGCCCCAGAAAGCCTCCGCCGGGGGCACGGGTCTCAAAACTGCACGTATTGTGGCAAAATGGTCTGAAGTATACATCATAAACAAAAGAACATCACCTGAGCTCACGCAGTTCGGCCTGGTATCCAGCGATGTCTTTGTCGCACTGCTGTTTCTGAGACTGTGCTTGTTGGAGCGCCCTCTGCTGGTCGACGTATTTCTGCTGCAGTTCCAGCAGCTCGTTGTTCTGAGACCTCAGACTCACAGCGTCCTTCATCTGGAGAGGAAGAGAGACTTGTAATTCAGGAACAGGTGACGTCCTATCGTCATTTCCTTAATCAGTACTGTCTGAGGTACAAAAGTCCTTCACATGCTCTTTTGGATCAAAGGTGGGGGTGAAAATAAAGAATGAAGTGGAACAAACGTTAAAAGTACCCCTGGATTTAGAACATGACTTTTACACTGGATGGATGAATGGACAGACGAACGGATTTACCCGTTTTCATTTCAAACCCGCTTTCTAAATATTTTGAAGGCAAAATTTAAGCCTAAACAGCAATAATATTACAAATTGAATTCAATATCTGAACCATTAGACTCCTAGAAATATTTAATAGTATTTAGTTCATTGTTCATACAACCTATGTGAAATAATAAATTTATTAAATTTATTCTCGAAATACTACAACTTTACTCATGAAATATGAGTTGATTCTCAAAACATTACCAATTAATTCTCAAAATCCCATCATCCTTTTTAAGCAGTGGCCCTACAATGCCACTGTAGTATGATGTATTTGAAACAAATAAATATTAATATATAATTTATAGCTCTCGATGTTTCAGAAAAGGTTTTGTCAATAAAGTGACAAAAGTATCACGTGCCAATTGGCCTCAAAGGATATCATATAGAATATCCTTCCAATAGTGCATATAATAATGCAATAATACATATAACATATCTATATATGATGGAAACTCCAATATTCCCAGATCTTAACAACTGCACCACCACAATCCCACAGTTGTGGTTTATTTTGAAGCCTCACTCATCTATATGCAACAAAAGTAGGTACCACCAGCCTTCAATCAGGTCCGTATTATGGGATGGCATGACAGGATTGAAGGTAACGATGTACCCTATATATAGCAATATATAGCAATCTTCAGGGGTACTTTTAATTTTTTGTTACTGGGGTTAAATTCTGATCTCAAAGTCAAAATCTTTTGCAAATTTAAAGCCAGACGTTTTTGACCTGAACAGAACATCCCATGCTTGAGCAACATCCAAGCCAAGCCATAACAAAGCACAACAAACTAGAGACTCGCATGCCGTTAGCGAACGACCGCATGCTACAGATCGAGCAGAACCAACTGAAAGTCACAGCCTCGGACTCACCAGACCAGCTCTGTCCGTCTGAAGGGGACTGATACTAAAGCTACTCTCGTCCGATTTGCTAGACGGGACCGTATCGGGGCTCGTCCGCTGTCTAGATTCGGATTCCTTCTTGGTCCTCCGAAGTTCCTCCATCAGTCGGTCTCGGTCTGACTGCAGGCTGACCATCGATTTGGAAAAGGCGTGCATCTGCCTGCTATAGGAATTCTTCTCGAGCGACACTCTGCTGAGTGCGGCCTCCTTCTCAGACAGATCCCGGGAAAGCTCGCCGACCAGCGCCGACAAATTCGAGTGTGGATCTTTGCTTTCCAGAGCCACAAGCTTCCGGATCAAGACATTCTTCTCTGCCGTCATAGCACTTAGGTCTGAAGTCGCGTCGTTCAGCTGGTGCTCGAATTTAGTCACGGACGCCATCGACTCCCTGAGTTCCTCCTCGTACCTGCTGCGCAAGACCTTAAAATCGTCGATAAGCTGATCCCGGTCGTTCTGTAGCGCCGCCATGGCTTTTCCAAGAGACTCGTTCTGCGAGGTTAGACTCTTGTTTAGGTTTTTGGCTTCCAGCAAATCCTGCTCTGCCTGCATCAACTCTTTGGCCAAATCCGCCACTCTCTGATCCGCGGTTTCCCTCTGGTTTCTCATCAGGTTAACGTCGCGCTCGAAAGCGTCCAGCTCCTGGTTGTACTTTTCTTCGGCCTCCCCCAGCTTCTTCTCCGCCTCCCTCAGAGTTTCCTTCAGACTCTTCTTCGCCTCGTCCGTGGCCACTTTTTGGCCGAGCAGCTTCTGCTGAAGGTCGTTACATTCCGAAGCTTTAGCAGCTATGGCTTGTTGCAAATCTGCGATCACTTTGCTTTCATCGGTCTCCAGTTTCTCCTTATGTAAGGCCAACAAGCTGTCCTCCAGTTCTTCCACCTGAGATTGTAGTTTGGCTTCTTCAGTTCTTAAGGCTTCGAGTTCCTCCTTCGTCCTTTGCAGCTCCCTCAGGGCGTCGCGAAGCTGCGTTTCAACCAGCCTCTTCTCGTTCTCCAGGTTCCTGATGGAATCCTGCTGCTTTTTGAGAAGGTCCTTCAGCTGATTGTCTTTAAGGGACAGGACCTGGTTTAGATCCTCCCTGTAGCGGATAAGCTGTGCTTTCAGCATGGCGTTCTCCGAGTTCAAATCGTCCATCTGATTGAGAAGGGTCTTGATTTCTTGTTTCAAGCCCTTGCTTGCGCTTTCAGCAGACAAGTCCTCGTTAATCTCCTTCATCTGCTTCAGTTCTAAAGACAAATGCTCCTTTTCGGCTTGGGAAGTCTGCACAGAGCGTCTTAAGGCGTCCGTTTGTCTTGACATCTCCTCCTTCTCTTCGGCAGATCTGTCCAGTTTAGCCTGGAGGCTTTTGACCTTATTTTGTAAAGTCTTCAATTCTTTCTCGTCGCCTTCCCGCCTGGCGTAGAGCGCACTTAACCTGTCCTCGTACCCTGATAACTGAGCACGATGGCTCGCCTGGAGCTGCTCCAGATAGCCAGACAGCTGCCCATCTTTTGAGGATAACAGAGAGGAAATCTCGGCATCTTTGTTCTGAACGAGGGATTTTAGATGCAACGAAATGGCTTCTTGCCTCTCCAGGTCGACCACAAGCTTGCTGCACTGCTCCTGGGCTAAACGGAGCTCTGACTCTCTCTCTGCTAACGTTTCCTTCAAACGTTCAAAACCAGACTTAGTTTGCGAAGCCGAATACGTTAGCTCATCGAGCTGCTTGGCGAGTGTGCTCTTGTCGCTCTGTAGCGTCTCGATCAAGGCACTCTGGTCTAAAGAGCGTTTGGTAAGTATCTCAAGTTTCTGATTGAGTTCGGTATTGCTAGCACCGACGACAAAGAGCTGCCGCTGATGCGCCGATGCTGCGACCGAGTATTCATTCGCGGTTCTCTCTAATTTTTTATTAGCGATTTGCATTTCGTTTAGCGCCCTCGTTTTGACCCGGTTGTCCTCGGTGAGCTGGGTAATAACCAGATTTTGCTCATGGAGCTGGCTGTCTTTACCACGCAAAGCTTTCTGAAACACGTCGTCCCACTGCTTGGCTGCATCGGCGCTGTTCGGATCTACGCTAAACAAGGCTAATTTGGCCAAACCGGTCTCTGCTTCCCTTTGCAAGGTTTTGATTTGCACATCTTTGGACTCGACCTGCTTCTGCAGCGATACGATGATATTCGTGTCTCTCTTGCTTTCTTCCAGCAGGTCACTGATTTGCTTCTGCAGCTCAACTCGCTGTTCTTTCAGAAGAGCCTGCTGCTGTTCGGCCATTTTTTCTAACGACCGGTCCATCTCCGCGGACTCGTACTCAGATCTGCGTTGTCTCTCGACGAGTTCTTGTTGTAGCCGATCTCTTTCAGCAGATACCCTGGATAATTCCCTCCTGGCCTCATTGAGGTTATTTTTGTACGACTTGAGCTCGTCTTCCAGGTTTTCACGCTCCTTTCGCAAATCGCCGATCTTCTCGGTCACGTCTCGGAGCTCCTGGACGACCTGCTTATGCTCTGTCTCGGCGTTCTTCAAGGACCTTTCCAGGTTGAGAATGAGCTCCTGATATTTGATGCAGTCCTGCTGGAGCTGGTTGATCTCCTGGTGCTTTTCTTTCAGCAGCTCTTGCAGCTCCTTCTTCATATTTTTGGAGCCTTCTGTGCCCCTTTGCAACGTCTTAAGCTTCTCCTCAAATTCCTTAACCAGTTTGAGATGCTGCTTCTCCTTTTCCTGGCAAGCCTTCGCTTTGTCCTCTTTGACCTCCTTCAGCTGGGCGGCGATCAGCATGTTTTGCGTTTGCAAAACAGTCATGCCCTCGGTCATCTCATCGATGCTTTCCGAATTCTTTAGGAGCACCGTCTCCAAGTATTCGTTCTCGTTCTTGACTTTCTCGGACGTCTCCTGGACGTTCTCCAGCTCCTCCTGGAGCATGCACTTGTCGTCTTCCAAAATTCTCACCTTTTCACTTAGGCTAATTGCCTCCTGGGCGTTTTCTTCAATCACATGCCGAAGCTCTGCTATAGCCCTGACCCTTTGCCTCAGCTCGTGCTCTGCCTGTTTTAGGTTCTCCGAAAGACCCGCGTTCTCCCGCTGCAGCCGTTCGACCTGCGCTGCTGATTCTGCTTTGAGAGCCTCCATTTCATCCTTCATATGGAGAGCGTCTTCTAGTCGGAGCTGCAAATTATTCTCGGTCTCGTTTGAGCCCTTGTGCCACTTCTCAAGAGTTTCTTTCAGCTCCAGGGCCACATTCTGGTTCTCTTCCTGAAGTTCACTCATCTTCGCCCGAAGCTCCTCAGACAGTTCCTGCAGGGACTTGATTTCGTTTTCCAGTTCACCATTTCTCAGCATCAGCTCGGCAACAGAGGATTTGTGATCATCCTCGAAAGAAACCAAGTCTTTCCTGATCTTTTCATTTTCGGCTTCGAGCTCCTCAATCTTCTGCTGCTTCACCTTGGCAAACTTTCTCATTTTCTCTTTCATTTTGTCGTTTTCTTCCTCCAGCTCGGCCACTTGCCTCACGAGCCCGTCCCTCTCGGATTCCTGTTTGTGAGTCTTTAAGAGCGCCTCCTGCCGTTCTCTCTTGGCGCCTTCGACGAGCTGCCTCATCTTGTCCATTTCGCTGCTGACGTTCTCGTAGGCCTGCAGAAGAGATTCGTACTCCTGCTTCAAGTCGGCGTGCTTGGATTTCCATTCGGACAGCTCCTCCGTCTGCGAGTCTTTAAGTGATTCCAGCTGGCACGAGAAGGCTTGCTTTTGTTGTGTGATGTTCTCGATGGTCAGCTTCAGGCTCTCGCAGGCCGCCGACAGGCTGTGGTTGTCGCTCATTATCCGATTCACCTCACCTACGAGGTTTTGTTTCTCGGAACCAAATGTGGAGACACTCTTTTCCAGGTCTGCCCTCTGTCCCTTGAGTTCAGACAGCGTGCTTTCCAGAGATGTGACCTCAGATTGCATCTGTTCGTTTTGCGACTGCAGTTTCTGCTTTTCCTCCTCGAGGGCCTGGTTCTGCTTCATCAGCTCCTTGCGAGAAATCAGAGCGGCTTGCAGCTTCTTCGTGAGCTGACCGACGGACTTGTTCTCGCCGACCTCTGGCGCTTTCCACTGACGCTCACTGACTTCTAGTCGCATTTTTTCCATTTCAACCTCGTGGAGGTGGACCTGTCTCTGAAGCTGTTGCTCCAGGGCTGAAATGAGCTCCTCCTTCTCTGAGAGGAGAGACTGAAGCTCAGTCACAGTACTAGAACTGTCTTTAAACTGTGATTCTTGTACTTTAAATGATTCTGCCTGTACAAACGGCTCCTGCTCCGGTGTCTTGCTCAGCAGCTCCTTGTTTTGTCCCTCGAGTTGCACGAGCAGCGACTCGAGTTGCACAAGATCATGCCTGGATTCTTCGAGTCTGACAAGGCAGCTCTCCTTTTCTCTTTGCAAAGCTTCTATCTGTACCTTCATCCGCTCGGCTTCAGATCTGACATCCTGGATTTCTCTGGAAGCTTGATGCTGGGTTACAGTTAACTCGTTCTTCACGCCTTGGAGTTCGTCTGATTTTTGAGCTTCCAGCTGCAATGCAGACTCTGTCTTCAGAAGGTCTCTTTCTTTTACAAGTCTTTCGATTTCGCTTTGCAGGTCATCTACCTTGCGTTTCCGACTCTCAGCTTCACTTAAACTGAACTGAAGCTCAGCCAGCGTGCTTTGATGGTCAGATTGTAGTTTGGCCGTGTCTTCACGAAGTTGCTCAAGCTGTTTTTCAGTCATTTCAATGCAAGACTTTTGCCTCAAAATCTCCTCGTTCTTCTCACTGAGCTCGGATCGCTCATGCGCCAATTCTTCGGTTGTCTCTTTCAATAACTTCTCCATCTTCATGAGCAATTCATCTTTATGGTCCAACTCAGAGTTCGCCTGCTCCAGGCTACGTTTAAGGCCGTCTGTCTCGTCGATAGGTGAAGAAGATGTCTGCGTTTCATTGAGGACATCCAATTGATTTTGATGCTCCAGCTGAAGAATTCTCAGGTCTTCTCTGAACTGCTCAAGCTGCTGTTCAGCTGTTTCAAGCTTTGCCTTTTGCTCTGCGATTTCCTCATTCTTCTCGTCGAGTTCGGATCTTGTGAACGTCATTTTCTCGCTCATTTCTTTGGCTTGCTCTTCCAACTTGACCAGTAATTCATCTTTGTGAGCCAGCTCGAACGTGGTCTCGTTCAGACTCTGCTTGAGACGCTCTAACTCATCATGAAGCCTCGAAGCTTCTTGTTTAGAGACTCTCAAATCTTCAACAGCTCTTTCCTTTTCCTCATTATCGCATTTTAAGGCTTCCGTTTCCTCTTTTGCGCTCTGCAGTGCGCCCTCTAGCTCTTGAAGCTTGAGATCGTAACTTGACTGGACAGCGGCGATTTCCTGAGTTTGCTGGCTGTGTTTCTCTTGAAGAGTTTCGTAGTCTTTCCTGATTTCGCTCAACTGTTTCTCAGTTTCTTGACATTTCTTGATCGACTCTTTGCGGGCCAGCAGCGCGGCATGAGCTTTCTTCTGAAGGCCAGATTTTTCTTGCTTTTCCTTGGCTAACTCGCGCTCTAATTCTTCAATCGTACCCGTCTCGCTTCTCGCACTTTCGTTCTTCATCTTGACGTCGTCCTCGATTGGTTCGAGCCTTGCCAACAGGGCCAGCTTTTCAGTTTCAAAAGCGGCCTCCTTTTCTCTGGTGGTTATTTGAAGTTGGTCAATTAAGCATCGACTTTCGTCAAGTTTTTGGACAGTCGAGCTCAGATTGGCCTCCTGTTCTTTCAAACTCTCTTCCATCTGTCTGACGGTCTGCTCTTTTTCGGAAATGACCAGCGTCAGCTCTTGGATTTTGTTCTCCTTCTCTTGTATTTGATGACTAAGCTCAGAAACCATCTCGGGTTCGACTCCGTTCTCCGCTCTTTGTTTTTCATGCTCCTCAATCTTCTTTAGAAGCTCTTTCCTCACGACCAGTGCGGCTTGAAGCTTTTTCTTCAAGGCCTCTTTATCTTTGACTATTTTGCTAAGCTCCGACTTCAGCTCGTCGTTCCCTTTAACCAAAGCCTTGTTTTCGGATTCTGCACTCTCCATCTGACTTCGACAAGAGAAGAGATGTTCTTTCGCCTCTTCCAGCTGCGAGAGCAGACTGTCTATCTGTTCTTCGTACGTCACCCTTTCGCTCGAGGCGGACGTTACGACCTGCGTTAACGAATCATCCTTTGTTTTCAGCTGCTGGCTGAAGGAGCTGAGCAGTTCTTTTTGCTGAGTGTTCTGGAGTCTCATGCAGCTCATCTCGTCGTCTTTCTTTTGAATTTCGTTAATAAGTGCGCCTTGCTTCAAGGTTGCTTCTTTAAGGTTCTCGGATTCTGTCCTGAGCCTTTCTTGGAGTTCTTTAATACTTTCGGAGAGGAGCGCAATCTGATCTCCACTCTCTGCTTGCTTTTGTTCCAACTCCTCTTTAAGGGAACACACCAGAGACTCGTTGTCTTCTTGCAGCAGTTTAATCGTGGCTTGCAAAGCAACCCTTTCTTCGTCAAAAGCCCCGACTTTATCTGACATCGACCGGGACAAAAGCGATGCGTCTTTCTGAGCGCACTCTTGACTTTCCTCTAAACTCTTTAGCCTCGACTCCATGTCATGTAAAGCCTGTTTTAATTCAAAGTTCTCACTATCCTTTGCATGGACGGTGGCTAAAATCTCTTCCAATTTGCTTCTACTGCCTACCGCTTCCAATTCTTTCTCCCTAATCTTCTCTGAACCCTGTTTAATGGCCAGCGTGGCTTCGGCCAGCTTTTCGTTTAAGTGATCTAGGTCTTGTTTCAGAGCGTGTACTTTATTATCTTTGGACAACAATTCGTTCTGAATTCCCTGGAGCTGCTCAGCAAGGACATTCTTAGCCTGCGTTTCCCTATCGAGAACTGAAAGCCACTCTTTTTCAGACTCTTGAAGAGTTTGCTCAATTCTCTGAACTTCGGATTTCAATCCGGTGATTAGATCGTCTTTGGCACTAACCTGGACCTGGAGCTGCTCCGCCTCGCCTTTCATTTTCTCCACGCTGCCAGATTGGAGCTGACTTTGGACCTGTAGGTGCTCCTGCATACTTTGAATCTCACAGTTGTGATTCCTGCTGAGCTCCTCTTTTTCCAGAGCCAGTTTTAGGACCTCTTCTTCCTTCAGTTTCCTCTCGTTGTTGGCGCTCTCCAACTCCTGCTTGGTCAAAACCTTCTCCTCTTGGAGCTTCCTGCACAACTCATCGAGCTTCCGCATCTCCGACACGACCTGCTCCGTGTGTTTGACCTGAGCCGTGTACTGACTGTTGATGGCATGCAGAGCCATCTCTCGCTGCTCCAGGTTCTCGGTCAGGGAATCGACCTGGGCTGCGACCTGAAGGTGTTGCGCTTTCAGTCTTTCGATTTCGACCGTCAGTGAGCCGGCGTTCATCTGCTGAGCCGCTAACTCCTCGTCCTTTCGCTTGGACGCGTCAGTGGTGAACTCCTTCAGCTGCCGGATTTCGGTCTGCATCGACGCCAAATCCTGGTTGAGGTTGAAAATCTGTCCATCTCGCTCGCTAATCATCTGGTTGAGGTTCAACAATTCTTCGTTCCTCTGCGAGAGGAGACTCCTCGATTGCCGGAGATCTTCCACTTGGGACGCGAATTTATCCTGCAGGTTAATTAAGGCACTTTGCTTCTCTTCGATCGCCACCAAAAGCCTCGCAGACTCGTCCTTCAACCCCTGAATTTGGCTCTGCAGCTCCGACACGAGCTCTGCGCTTTCCATAAACTGACTCTTGAACAAGGCAGCCTCGTCAGCCTTCGCCTGAAGGTCCTGAACAGCCTTCTTTTGGTCCTCCACAGCAGAACCGCTCTTGTTTATGAGCTTCGTTATCTCCGAGGACTGCTCCTCGAGCTTCTTGTTCAGTTCTGAAACAGATTCTTGAAGATCAGCCACCTGCTGCCTTAAGTTGTCGCTCTCTTGGACTTTGCTGTCCAGAGTTTCGCTCAAGCTCCTGATCTCTGATGAGTGTTTAGCTTCAGCTTCCAGAAGGGTCTGCTCCTTCTGGGCTAGACTTTCTCTAAGCTGTTTCATCTCCGGGGACAAGTTCTGGATTTCAGATTTGAGTTTGGAAACGGCGTCTTCCATCGCTGCCTTCGTGTTCAGATGCTTCTCGGCTTCCTCCTTCCAGAGTTTCTCCTTTTCACCCACTGAAAGAGTGAGAAGGTCGGTCTTCTCAAGCCACACCTGCAGTTCTGCCTGAAGTTTAGAGATGACATCCATGTCGGAGGTTGCCCGCGCTCTAGACGCGTCTGAATCTGCTCTGATCTGCTCACCCAGTCGAGCGATTTCCTGGTCCTTCTTGAGAAGCAGGACGTCCTTTTCCTGCAAGGCCCTCTGCAGGCTCTGTGCCTCCCTCTGCAGGTCGGCAATAGCGTTCGTTTTCTGGCTGATCTGATCTTCGCTGGATTCAAACCTGGCCTGAAACTGGTTCAAGAAAGTCTCCTGTTGCTTCAAAGACTCTTGGTTTTGCCGCAGCTCAAGTTGGAGGCTTTCCATTTCCAAGGACTTGGTACCGAGCTGCTGCGTCAGAGATGCCAATTCCACGTCCTTGCTGGATAGACAAGTCTGAACAGCACCAAGTTCTTCCTGTTTTCTGGAAGCTTCTGCGAGGGCGTTCTGGAGCTCTGCTTTGATTCTGTCATTCGCCTCACGGAGGGCCTGGACGGTGTCCTGAAGGTTCACGAGTTCTGCTTGTTTCTGAGACAGCTCCTCTCCGAGTTTAGCGCTTTCCATCAGGCAGCCCTCATTATCCGAGTGGAGCTTTGCAATATTTTCGTTCATCTCCCCCAACTGGCTGCTAAGTGAAACCAGAGCCTCGTTTCTCTTGCTGAGCTCATCCGAGTGACCCCGGCATTCGCTTTCTCTCTCCGCCAAAACCCGGCTTAGTCTCGACTGTTCCTCCTTAAGGGTTTCGTTTTCACTTTGAAGGTGCATCAGAAGATCCTTCTGCTGTTGCACCATGGCGTCTTTCTGCATGAGCCCCGATTTAAGAGCGGTTCCCTGTTCCTGGAGTAAGGAGAGAGTTTCCTGGAGCTGACTGAGCTGTGCTTGGAAACTCTCGATCTGTTGGCGCTGATCCGAAATGACTTGGTCCTTCTCGGCAGCGCTTTGGCTGAACTGAGACGTCGACTGTGTAGCTTGTTCTTTTAGACGCTGCAACGACTCCTCGGCTTCACGTACCTGTTTTGAGAGGGATTCACATTCATTGGTCTTTTCCAGTAAGCTTTCCCGATTCTGCTCGATTCCCCTGCTGAGCTCGTCTTTATCTTTCAGGAGACTTTCTATAATTTTGCGGTTTTCCAAGTGCTGCATCTCGAGTCCCGAAATCTTCTCACCGAGCGAGTTTTTCTCCTCCGTTACCTCCGTTAGTTCTTTTTGTAGATGACTGCATTGCTCAGCCTTGTTTTCCAGCATCTCTGCATTCTTTTTATCCATTTCAGATGCAGCTTGTCTCACATCTGCGAGCTCTTTCTCTTTACTATCATACAAAGCCCTTAACTCTTGGTTTTGCCCAACGAGGGCTTGAAGATGGCCCTGAAGTCCAAGGATGTCGTTCTGCCTCTGGCTTATTTCTTGAGAAAGCTTAGCATTAGCAGCGACCATACTTTCTAGAGAGTTTTTCACGCCGGCATTTTCAGCCTCCAGGGCTGCAATGGACTCGTTCCTTTGGTCCAGTTGTTCCTTAAAGTTCTGACACGCCACTTCTCGTTCCTGAAGCTTCTCGCTGAGGGACCCGCACTCGACACGAAGCTCTGATGAAAGGTCTCTGTGTTTCGTCAGCTCACTCTCTAAAGATGATGCTCTGTCCTGTAAAACTTTATCCTTCTCCATCAGTTCCGTCTTTAACGTCTCTTCCAGACGTGAGATCTGACCCTGCCTGGCTTCCATCTTGGTCGTCCTCTCATCCAGAGCTCTGTCTTTCTCTGCTATTTCACAGTTTAGCTGCTCCGCCCGAGCGCTCAAGGCCTCGTACTGGCTTTGTAGACGAGAAACGGTTTCCTCGCTGAACTCCAGAGATGCTCTGAGACGGCTACATTCACTGGTCGTTTCGGTAAGAGATCGTCTGTCCTGCTCCAGTTCTGCAACCCGAACCTTGAGCTCATCGGTTAGTTTGAGATTGTCAGCATTTTGCGTTTCCAGTCCTGCCACTTTACTCAGAAGGGCGTCTTTCTCCTCGGAAATCTGCGCCTTGGTTTCGAGTTCTTGCTTAAGGACGTGATTCTCCTCGGCGAGATCCTGCACTTGAGCTCGTATGGCGTCCAAAGTCTCCTCGAGACGGGTTTTATCTGCTTCGAACCTTTTCTCTAGCTTCTGCTTTTTGTCTTCCGCATTCCTAAGCTTGTTTTCCAGCATCATCATCGCCTCCAGCTTCTCCTCGAGCCCTCGGTTCACCTCTTCCTGACGCTGGACCTGCGCTTCAAGCTCGCCGTCACGTTTCGTAACCTCCGCGAGAAGCTGGTTGCGCTCCTCCTTGAGCGACTTCACCTCTTTTTCGTAGGTTTGCTCCCGGGCCACGATCTGCTCTTTAAGCTTCTCGTTCGAACTCCTGGTCTCCTCGAGGTGCTCGAGGACGTCTTTGGACTCTTCAAGCCTTTGACCAGCGGCGACCATCTGCTCCTTTAGCGAAGAGATTTGGGTTTCGCATTCAGACAGGTGACAGCGATGAGTTGCGCTCAGCTTCTGGATCTCCGCACGCAGATCTTGGATGGTCAGCGCGTCCGTTTCCGCTTGTTTCTCCAGCTCTTTCAGCTCGTTCCTCTTCGCCTCGCGGTCTTTATTCTCCTCGCTCAGCTCTCCCTCCGTTACCCTGAGCCTCTCAGTCAGCTCGGCCAGCTTGGCGTTCAGGGAATGCTGATCAGAAGACTGCGATTCTCGGATGATCTGAGCCTCCTGCTCCGCTTTAGCCAGAGCGCTCTCCATGTGCACCAGCTCCTCCTCCTTCTGCTTTATCTCCTGTTTGAGTTCAATAATCTGTTCGATGTATTCGGCCAGGTTGCCAGATAGAGCAGAGATCTCCTTGTCTCTATCGGAGATGGCGTCTCTCAGGGTGTCGATTTCCCGTTCGCGGCGCTGGAGGTCGTGGATGAGCTGTGCTCGCTCTTCTAAATGCGTGGTGTTCAGCTTATCCAGCTCATCGTTGGTTTGATCCAGGTCAGTCTGCAGGGATTCAATCGTAGCTTCTTGCTTCTGCGTCTAAAACAAGGAAAAGGATGAAAGGATGAAGGTCCTGTGTTACTACATTTTATTAGTACAAATCGCTCCAAATGTTAAAACGCCTTCAAAACACAATAAATGTGTTTGTTTAATACTTGTACTGCATATAAAATAGTCCTAATGATGTCAAATGTATTGTTTTGTGTATTTCATATTATGGCCCCGATTACTTTTAATAAAATAAAACTAAGAGCACTATAAAACAAACACAGAGTCCTGTAATACACCAAACAGAGTAAAAAAAAATACCCAAACAAACACAACAACCTGACAAAAACCACCAGCCAATACATAGCTCATCATTCCAAAAATACTCGTAAGTTACTTTAAGTCAAAAAAAAAAAAAAAAAAAAAAAAAGCAGCCAACTTAAAATGCCCTATAAACTAAGCTTAACGTATATAACAAAAAAAATCATTAAAACTCTCAAAAAAAGCTCTGTACTGTAAACTATAATACATACAGCAACAAATAACTAACTTACTGTTAAACAAAATTCATTTTTAAAAATCCCTCCAAAAGTAAGTGTTAAAAATAAATTTCATAAAAAAATCCCATCAAAACAATGCATTAAAAGTACAAACATAAGAGGAACACAAAGCAGAGTTCCTTCTCAAAGCCCTAACTAAAACCTAACTATATATATATATATATATATATATAAATATATATATATTACTTCTATCCAAAGTAGGCAACCAAACAATGTAAGAAATAAGCAGGCTTAAACTCCCTAAAAATAAGTAGACTACTGTTTCAATAAAAAAGGAAAGAACTTTAACAAAATGTAAATAACAAAGAGAACTAGACTCAGCTAAAATTAAATAAATAAAAGCATCATGATAACCCTAACAAATCAGCAACTCACCCCATAACTTAAAAGAACAGTTACCAGCTTACCACAAAAAGCAATCAGGTAAGAACAAAACAAAAAAAATACATATTTAAAAAAAATAAAAACAAAAAAAGCAAAAGTAGTGTAAAATCCCTAACTGAATGAGCAACCAACCTTAAAACCCCCCCAAATAAACTGTTTTTAACAAAAAAACAAAACAAGAAAAAAAAACTATACTATTAGAAACAAGACAAAACAAAACAAAAATAGTAATAATAATAATAATAAAAAATTAACAAACTAGATCTTTAACAGTACAGTCTCCTGCAGAAAAACTACGCAGGCTACCACAAATAGAGAACTAGCCTCAGGTAAAATTTAATTTAAAAAATAAAATAAAAATAAATAAATAAATAAAATCTGAGTAGCGTGGTATCCCTGAACAATCAGCAACTGACCCCCAATTAAAAAAAACATACAATTAATAGCATACTAAAAGAGTAATTAACCTAGAAAAAAAAATAAACCTCAAAATATAATAATAACCTTCAAAAAATAAAAACAAATTCAAAACAGCAAAGTGTAAAAGCCCTAACTAAATGAGCAACCAACCTTGAACCCGCTTAAAATTAGAAACTTACTGTTTTTTAACAAAAAACAATAACTATAAGAAATTAAAAATAAGAAAAAAAAAATAGACCTTTCACAGGACAGCCTCCTAAAGAAAACTACACAATCTACCAGAAACAGAGAACTAGCTTTAACTAAAATTAAATTAAAAAAAATAATAAATAAAAAAATTAAAAAATCAGAGTACCGTGATAACCATAAAAATCTCATCAACAACTTACCCCCTAATAAACACTATAAAGTTAAATGAATAATTAAATAAATAAAATCTGAGTAAAACTCGTTTATAAAAAAAAAAAAAAAAAAAAAAGAAGAAGAAACACTTATTTTATCCAAAAAAACCTGCACCTATAAGAAACTAAAAACAAACAAGTAAAAACTAATCTTTAACAGGATAGCCTCTAATAGAAAGCAGGCTATCACAAAGAGAGAACTAGTCTCAGCTAAAATGAATTAAAACCCCCCAAAACTCTAAAATAAAGTACTGTTAAACAAACAAACAAAAAAGTTAAGAACCCACAATGAATGTCTAGGGTGCTTTTATAAAAACAAACAAAATAACAACAAAACAGTTATTTTCTCAATATGAACTGATAGTGGGGAAATGATGGTATCGTGCTTTACTTCCAATACTTTTATGTTGTTCAGGATTTGCAGAGTTTTCCATAAATTATGCTTATTATAGTAACAGTGACCTTCTCCTTCAGCAGTGTCAGTTTCTGCAGCTGATCTGTAACTGTGGCTTTCAGTTCGGAGCTCTGCTTCTCGAACGCTGTGCCCTTCTTCATCGCTTCGGCCAGCTGGATTTAAAAAGAGAAGAAAGAAACATCCCAAACCTCTATGAATAAATAATTAGTACAAACATCACGTTAGGCTGCAGAGATATTTGGTTTGCATTGTTTCCATAGCTTTCCAACGCCATCATGTACTTGGGAGACGTTCTAACGTGTTTCTATAATACAGGAGTGGTTTTACTGACGCTCTGTTCGGCCTGCAGCAGTTTATCACAGGCGTCCCGGTGCTGGTCCTCTTTCTCTCTCAGAGCCTCCCTCAGGCTGCCGATCAGCTCCAGTTTCTCTGAGGTCTGGGCCAGCGTTTGCTCCTTCTCCAGCAGAGACGACTCCAGACTCTCCTGAGTGCTGCTGAGCCTGAGACAGTTAAGAACAAGCAGACTAAACTTACTCTGACAGCTGTGTTAAGTCCAGAGCCACCTTGTGGTAGTGTGTGGAATCCGCAGTAGTTTACGTAATTAATGCGTTAAAAAAATCTCATTACTAGGGGCGGGTACTGTAAAGGACTTCATGATACGATACGTATCGCGATATATTAATCACGATACGATTATCACGATACATTGTGATGTGACGAATATTGCGATACTCCACCTAGTTCACTGAAATGATGTAGTGATGTAGGACATCACAAAAATAAAAATTGTGATATATCACTGTTTCGATTTGTTAGCACAGCCCATTATTACACACAAGCAGACACAGAATTCAGATCTCAGACTGAACAGCGAGGTTTGGGCGACTTTAAGACCATAATTAAACAAAGGTTACCCCTTCAGTTGCTCGTTGAGGCTCGTGACGAGGAGCTGATGTTTTTCTGCATCTCTGCTCTGCTGGCTGCGCAGGCCGCTCAGCTGAACCTGCAGCCTCTCACATTCACTCTGGAAAAAAATAAATCACCGCAAACATAAAAGAAAAGATGGAATCAAATAAAACTTTAGATCTTAAATGCACGAAACCCAGTGAAGATTCAAAACGAGACGAAACCCAGAGGAGTGAGTCAAACAACTCCAACCAAAGCCACAGAGATTAGATACCACCGCGTGTAACACACACACACACACACACACACACACACACACACACACACACACACACACACACACACACACACACACACCTGAGGAACCCAACGGGGCCGACCTCCTTCATCTACATCGAAGGTCACCTGTGTTACACAGTCCATGGAAAAGCACAAGCAAATGTTCTCATGTCCAAACACAGAAATGTACAAAATGTTCAAAGGGATAAATAAAGGAAAGCCAAACTCTAATGAGATAAAGCTTTAAGGTTAGATCACCTTTTGGGAGGTTGTGACCATTAGAAAGAGTAAAGGGGACGAACAAAGCATGTAGAGAAACAGATGGACTACAGTTTGTAATTACAAAGGGCTTCTACAGTACTGTGCAAAAGTCTTAGGCCACCATTGGATGTGTTGCTTTAGCAACGGTTGCTAAAACAATGGTCTATCAACTCTAATGGTGGCCTAAGACTTTTGCACAGTACTGTACATGGAAAGTGGAACTGATAAAATGGTCAGTGAGTTTAGGAACAAGGAGGCAGACAACAAAGTGTGTGTGTGTGTACAAGCATACACACAGTACACCGCTTAAACGTATTGACGAAAACTAACTTTGCCTCCAACATGAACACTAAACACATTTACAGCATTTAGCAGATGCCCTTATCCAGAGCGACTTACAATTGGTACAGTCTTACAATCCCAAAAGTGGCAGCTTGGCAGGGGTGGGATTTGAACCCTGGACCTTTTGGTCCATAGTCCAGTACCTTAACCGCTAGGCTACCACAAAATAACCCAATGACGTAACTCATTACGTATCAATCCACTGGCACATTCGGAAATAATTCCATTTGTATTTATAAGTTGCATCTTTAATGACACCGCATTCTTTTTGCTGTTTTAATACGCAGTGTGTGCTCATATGATACGATACGTCACCGCTCATCATCTGTGTGTTGTGTATTCTTGTCCCTGCTTCTTTCAGTAACAATATCTCACTGGAATAAATGGATTAATCTGGGATAAGATCAGGCGCGTATGCAGACGAGGTATTAATCCCACACCTGTAGTGACTCGATGCGAGCCTGTAGCTGCAGCCGATCCTCGAGATCCTGACAGCGCTCCTCCAGCACCAGGATCTGCTCCTGCAGACGGTTCCTCTCCAGCTCCAGCTCGTCCACAACTGACCTCAGACCCTCTGAAACAGCAGGTACGGCGGTAGAAATATCACAATTAGTTCCTGGAGTCGAGTGTCGGGTTCCATTCATAGTAACAAGTATAAACCGATCAGCCTTAAAGTTAAAACCACCTGCCTGAAGGCCTTCTCACCTCAAGTACGGACGACAAAAACACTTTTGAAAAGAACACACGTACATTAACCGACTTCACACAGAGTCCAAAACTGATGGACCAAGATGATGCGTAAAATGTTTAATTTCTGCCTGCTCTAATTTCTGTGGTAAAATCAGGCTGACCAATCAGAGCTCGGTTGCCAGGCAGAACAGCTCAACAAGAGCTTATAGGACGAGCAACAGGCTGCCTCTAAAAACATGGATGTTAAAGAAAAGATCTGGTGGAATAGAACTGAAAGGCTGGAGGATGATGGAGATAAAGCTCACAGGGACTGGATGGAAGCGTCTGATTATTTATCTAAGAGCATTCTGATCTGTTCAGGATCACAAAAACACAAACTAGAGCTTCATGCACTCACCTTCAGTCGTGTTTTTGTTCTTTTATAAGTTAATGATGTGAAACAGACACGGCGAAATCTCAGTTAAAAACCGCATCTGTTTTTTTTTCGTGCGAACAAATCGTACTCTGAATAGGCCTTAATATTGTGTAGGTCCCCGTCAGGGTAACAGAGATGGTAGCAGCAGATTCTGTAAGTTGTGACAAATGTGACTGTCCTGCACGTCCCACAGTCGCTCGATCCGAGTGAGACCCGGGAAATTTGGAGATCAGGGCAACACCCCGGGCAACTCTTGTCATGTTCCTCAAACTATTCCACAAATTTGTGCGGCAGGACGTATTATCCTGCTTTAAGAGACCAGGGCCATCAGGGAATACGTTACCAAGGGGGTGCACTTGGTCTGCAACAATGTTTAGGTAGGTTGGAAGTGTCAAAGTACATCCACATGAATGCCAGGGCCCAAGGTTTCCCAGTGTTCTAATGTTAAGGCTGGTCGGCGTGTATTAGTATAATACGCAATAAAAAGCATTTAATGAACACAAACACATTTTCATTTATTTAGGAAGATTAGGGGGTTTATACTAGAATAATATAAATAGTCATCTATTATGGAACACCTGGTCTGGCAGACCCAGAACTGCGAGATGCTTAGCAGAACGCAGCTCTCAGCACACCTTGCCAGAGGTGGGATACAAACCAGGGTGGCTCAGTAGGTACAGAACTGGTTCTTGATGCTGAGGCTCTGGTTCGAGGGCTGTCAGTTACAGTCTTGCGTTCCCATTTCTGGCTTGGAAGTTAGTCCAAATGGGTCTGGAGCGAGAATAGGGCCAGGAAAGGCTTAAGGGGTTCCACCTCAAAGGTTCCCGAGTTAGAGGACCCACTCAGTGTCAGGGACGAGGTCTTCTAGTGGTGTGGTTCCACTGTGCCTTTTGATCCTGTGGTGTTTTAATTTTCAGGTTGGGCTTTAGTTCCTGTTTATCTTGCAGTGCACAGAACTTTTAGGAATACCCCAAGTCTCAAGCATTTCCTGAGATCCTCCTGCTGTTGTCTGATCTTTGTGGATTTATTTTATTGAAGCTGCTGGTAAGTGGTGCATTATCGGCACCGACTGGACTGGATTACGTGAATTGTCTTTGGATGATCGCACCAGTAAGTGTTTTATTTAGGGTCTTGACGTTCAAAGTCTGAATTTCCGATCGAATCTGGGCGCAAAAAAATTCGATTGGACCTTTCGATGTCCGAATTATTTGAATTCAGAGGTTCCACTGTAATCGATTCTGATTCTGCTTATCGATTTCAAGTTTCGATTCCAAAATGGTGAAAAAATGTGCCAGGTGTAAAGAATATCTACTTTTTATATTTCAACTTCAAATGTAATCTTGTTTACCTTAAGCTTTTTTCTTAGAATAGTTTAAATGGAAAGAGAAAAACCTAACGTAAAAATGATCTCATCACAGGCTCATTATTTCAGCAGTAGAGATTACTTATGCCCAGTAGTAACTGAGAGCAGTTTGGTTTTCCTAGATCACTGCTTTAGTACGTTAATCCACTGTAAGCTTTGTTCACATTGAGCATTTTAGACTCTCGCTCTCTCTGCAGCATTTGAGCTAGGAGAGCACAGTCAGTCGGACCCCACACACTGCTGAAGCTCAATATCACGTTGGTTCTTTAGATGTTTTGATGTTGGAGGTGCAACCTCTTTTATAACAGATCCACAAATATTGCATTTAGCCTTTTCATTTTCTCTCAAAGTGGAGCCAAACGTCGGAGTACTTCTGAGCGTCCGTCTTCCGCCAACGCTCTAGTGGAGCGTACCAAAACAAAACCTGGCAAATAGACAGCTCCTTAACACAGACGCATTTCTGCGCTAATCCCAGCCATGTATTTGAAGCATTGACTGCGTTAGTAGGAACCGATAAGCGGAATCGAAAAACCTGACGCATCAGAGCCCCACCACCACGCTTACCTGTTGGTGAAATGTTGCATGCAGAAGTACAAACCAAACAGAAAATGGATGAGGAACGATCACTTACCACAGATGAAGGCAACACACACCCACAACACCACCACAACAACAACACTGTGTTAGCTCCGTTCAACACGGACTAGATCCTACAGAAGTCAGACTAGGCCGTTCATCCAGCACGCACATGCTCCCAAAGATCTACAAAAATAAGCTACACAAACGCGTCAACCAAACGTGACGTCGCACTGGGTTGACTGGTTAGAAGAATGTGTGTGCGCGCGTGTGTGTGTGCTTATAAAATAATGCAGGGTGAGATGAAAAACTGAAAGAAAAAAAAAAAGCCAAATAAAAAATTGGGCAAGACGTTCCTCAGGGACCGTGCTCTTATTATTGTAACTGTGCTTAGAAAAGCCATGGTTTGGATTCGTTTCTTGACTTTGGTTAACGTCGCACCAACATCCAGGGCTATTAAAGACAGGAGTAAGATCACATCGATACCAGGGAATAGGGCCAATTTGGAGGGAATAATTAGCGCAGGTCTTTGGAATGTGGGACAGAACGTTTGGGTACTCCGTCCACGTTGTAAGCACAGTCACAATGCATTATAATCTCTCACACACACACACACACACACACACGGTATTTAATGGGGTTTAGAGTGTGCATGCCAGTCTGAACTGTCTAGTTTTCTCCACACCTGAGTTTGAGGCAGTGAATTCGGGCCACCAACCTCCCATGTTCTCCCCCTCCATCGGAGTCACGCTGCCCGAGGGCTCGTGGGACTCTGGGAAAGACGACCCTGCGTCCATCTCAAAATCCTCCTGATACAATGATGAGAAATATCAATAGTAAACAATAACAAATAATACTAATAACCAAAACAATAATAAAAGTCCCTCCAGTCGTTATTGTCTCATCAGTCCCTCTACCTACCTATATGGGCCCTCTAGCTGGAATAATAACAAATAATAATAATTAAAGTCCCTCTAGGTGTCGGGTCCTGCTGTAATCTGATCAGTCCCACTAGCCACCTGATCGGTCCCTTTACCCAGCACACCAGTCCCACTTTCCAACCGACAGGTCCCACTAATGTCCAATAGGTCCCTTTACCCAGCCAATCAGACCCGAGACTATCTGACTGGTCTCTATAGCCTTCCAATCGGTCCCTCTACACACCCGACCAGTCCCACTATACGTCCAATAGGTCCCTTTAGCTGTATAGTCAGTCCCATTACCTGTCCAATCGGTCCCACTACACAGCCGACCAGTCCCACTATCCGGCCAATAGCTCCCAATTCTGTCCAACTGGTTCGTCTAGCCGCCCGATCAGTCGCTTTACCCATCCGACCAGTCCCACTACCCATTCGATAGGTCCCACTGCGGTCCAATTGGTTCCTCTAGTCACCAGATCAGTCCCTCTACCCAGCAGACCAGTTCCCACTACCCATTCAATCTGACCCACTACGCATCCGATCGGTTCCCCTTGCCATTCATTCAGTCCTTCTACCTGTATGATCCTCACTCTACATCGGTCAATCTACCCAGCTGACTGGTTCCACTACTGTAGAAATGATTCCACTAGCTGCCCGATTGGCCCCTTTACCTAACCGACCAGTCCCACTGTCCATCCACTCGATTCCTCTTGCCATTTAATCAGTCCTTCTACCGGTCAGGTTCTCAGTCACTCTGTCTCATTATCCTTCAGGTCCCTTTTTTAATAAACTGATTAAATTATGTATTTATAAGTAATTCAAGGTCCCTTCAGTTATACACTCAAAAGAGCATACAGCAGAATGAAATTGCATTACATTTGGCTTACCAGTTTAACACAGCTAGTAACAAGAGTCAGAAATTATATATTTTTTAAAAAGGTGGAAAAAGAACGTCTTGGTCTTAAATAAACTGTACAAGAGATAGACTAAAAAGAAGAACAGGATTCAAGTTTCCAGATTATTGAAAGTTCTCTCCAGTGCCACTGAAATGTTTAGCACCAAAAGGGTTAGAAAAAGAAAAGGCGGATAAGAAAATGAGGTGAATAAGTGTTAAGAAAGATTATATTGCACTCGAGTATCTATGCACTAAAAAGTTATATTTGATATAATTCCTAATTCCACAGAACCTCACTGCATGTATATCAGGTTTAATCAAAATCACCAGACCCTATTCCAACTGCATCACCCCGGTCTCACCTGCAAGCTTCGAGAGGCGGAGCTTCCTGTCTTCTTGCATTTCTGTGGGCGGAGCCCCTTGACCTGAGACAACTCCTCCTCCAACTCCCGCTGCCGATTGGCCAGTGCTGGATCGGAGCAGCCAGGAAAGAACCAGTCATCCTCAATCAGTTTTGTGCCACAGGACATTATGAGGGTTTAATAATAGTTACAGCACAGAACGAGGGGGAAGGTTAAAGAGGGGGAAGAACGGGGGGAGGGGGTAAACCTGATGGGGTAAGTGTGAGGTATAGAGATTAAAAACACGGCCTGTTCCAGGCTGAAATGCATTACCAAGTACTGCTTCATTTCACCAAACACTAATCGGAGTGCCTAAGGCGTGTGCTGGCCATGTCGGAATTATTTCTATAGCGCTTTTTACAACGGGAGCATCGTCTCAAAGCAGCTTTACAATTTCCTATTACCTTCCATTGGCTAAGCCCAATCCCAAACTGAGCAAGCTTTGGGTGACAGAGGCAAGGAAAAACTCCCTAAACATTATAAGGACCCAACCTCCTTGGCCAGCTTAGGTGATAAATGTAAGAATTAAACTAAGCTCCCTAATTAATACGTTTATAGTAATAGTTAGAATACACATAAATCAAATAAGTATTCACGGATAGAATTTAAAAATATTACAAAAATATTTAAATAGATAAATATTTAAAAATATAATAATTAAAATAAAACAATAACATGTAGACTAGGAAATTAGATAAAACATGATATTATGAAGCGTGATTATGGCATTTGCACAAAATAAATTTTTTTCTGGTCGACTTCATTTCATTTGTTAATAAACATCCATTCCTGCATTAAAACAAGCTCCTTCTCATCATACTTAGAAGACGGTTTGGTACAGAGGATACCAAGTGATTCAGGTGTTATTTTGCTCCATTCGTCCATTGCTCATAAGATTTGCAGTACGGAATTTACGTTGCATTTTTCGTTTTAAAATCCTCCACACATTCTCTATTGGGGACACGTCAGGACTGCAGGCAGACCAAACCAGTACCCGTACCCTCTTCTTCCACAGCCATGCCTTTGTAATGTGTGCAGCATGTGGTTTTATTTTGTGATTTGTCTTGTTGATAAAAGCATGGACGTCCCTAATAAAGATGTCGTCTTGAAGGCAGCTTATGTTGCTCTAAAATCTCAGTGTACTTTTCTGCATTAATGCTGAATCACAGAAGTGTAAATGACCTTTACCAAGGGCCCTGACCCGACCCCATACCATGACAGAGCCTGGCTTTTGAACTTTTGGATGGTCATTTTAGTCTGTGGTCCGGAGCACACGGTGTCTGTGATGGTCCATCCCAGATGCCTCTGATGCTCAGAGAAGTCGACGCTGCTTCTGGACATGGTTATAACATGAGGCTTCTTTTTTTGCACAGTAATGTTTTCAGTGGCATTTGTGAATGTAACTCTGTATTGTAGAGCTTGATAAAGGTTTGATAAAGTAATCCCTTGTCCATGTGGTTCTATCAGCTATTGATGAATGACGGTTCTTGATGCAGTGCTGTCTGAGGGAGCGGAGATCACCCCTCTTCAGTATAGGCTTGTGCTCTTACCCTTTATACTGAAATTCCACCAGATTCCTTGAATGGTTTAATGACATTATGCACTGTAGAGGGAGAAATATGGAAATCCCTTCCAATCATACTTAGAGGAACACTGTTTTTAAAGATTTCTCACACATTTGTTGACAAACTGGAGATCCCCTCTTGAGATCTTTGCATCTCAAAGACTCAGAATTTACTGCTTTTGTACCAAATCATGATTGTAACCACCTCTGAAATCACATCATTGTTTTAAAAAACTTATTACTACACCCAAATTGCCCCCACTCCAACTTGTTTTTGGAATGTGCTACAGGCCTGAAATGCAGGAATGGATGTTTATTAACAGATAAATGATATCTTGGGTTCATACTGTCTGCAATTAAACTAGTCAAAGGAAATGTAAGGAATTGAGTAAAGAAAATTAGCTTTCAAATATGACTGCATGCATTTTAATACATTTTAAAGGTTTTATACAATGGTAAAACTAAAAAATGACCAAGATAACCAAAACAGATCCATACCTCTAAGGCTTACTGAGCTACCGACCTGAAAGGGTCAAAGAGGGTTCAAAGGGTGTACCAAATCTCTTTTATTAAAATTTCTGTTTCTCCAGCATTGGACTGAGAACACTGTCTGCTTAGTTCTTATCTTTCTCTCCTGATTCACACAGTCCTAACTCTCCATTAGTGTTTGATCAATAAACAGACTTCAGGACTTGACCATCAGGTCAGTGGGGTTTTTGTCATGAGTGAAAGCCATGCACATTTCATCAAACACATAATCAGGCTTAAAAAAATGAAGATTAAAAACAAAAAGGCAGCAGATTCCCCAAAAGCAACACACACACAGCGTGGCGGGAGACGTTTGAATTTTGCATTCCATTTCCGCTTTGGGAAAGAGTTCGGATTTTGGACAAGGAGGTCAAATAATTTGCACAAAACAATCCCCATCTGTTTTGTGACACAGGAAGGATTGATTAACAGAGCAGAGTGAAAGATTAATGAACGAGTGAAAGGATCGGAGATAAGGAAAGATCATAAGAACATTTACAGATATAGTTCAGCACAAAGCTTTGAAATGTTCCTCGTACCCCAAAGTAGCTAATCAGACATATAGCTAGGTGCCGTTTAATGTCCAAAGTGCAGAAGGCCATGTCATAATGTTTGGACTAGAGACTGTTCTAACTCGGTTGATGTGTTTAGAGACTTTTTTGTGCAAGTTCTTCGTGTTTGTGTGGATGAATTTCCTCTATTTATTTGTACCATTTGTGTATGTACCTGTCCTATTGTAAGTAGTACTGCTTTGTTTGTATATTCTCTCTAATCTATAACTATATAAACTGGTTCACATTCACTCATTGGTTCATCTGGCTGATCTTCCCTAATACTGTTTATCGATGCATTTTTGGCATCAGTCAAACAAAAGTATCAGGTCATCAGATCATCCTCTTAAATGTGACTGTATTTTCTATAGTTACAGTGAATGTCCATAAATTTACAAAGGTTTAGCATGTGCAGAACAGATTAGGCTTCGGACACAGCGGCATTAGGGATGCTGTGTTTCGTTCCACTCATGTTTTCAGTGGCATATCTGACACATTTACGTATTGTTTGCACGCAGTTTTCTTGCGAAAATACCCTTCGTATTTAGATTAGAGTACCATAAAAACACTATGTGACCATGGTAATGTCCGGTCAATGTCCATCTCGAACTGGTGTATATTCATTTCCCTCCTTCTCCTCCCAATTTGGTTGAGCCACTTGCCCTGCCTTTGGCATCGAACCCTGTGTGCAAGTGCCTCTGTACACTAGCAGCCACTGACTGCTTCTAGTGACAGGCAGGCAGCAAACTACAACGAGAGTGAACACACTGTTGGAAAAAGCAATAAATAAAAATATAATTGTGAAAAAAAACCAGAATACAATTAAAAACAATACAGCCATGAGCAAAACACGGCTCCTCTGACTGACTACATTTGGGGTCAATAGAACATTGAGTACAGTCCTGTACAAAAGTCTTAGGCCAGCTTTAGATTTGCTCTTTTTAGCAAATGGTATAATGACCATATATAACACACAGTTCTATATGCTTTAGCCTTTTCTTAGCCTTTTCTCCCTGTTCCCCTACTAAAAAACTGGTTTCTCGGCTACTCCCCTTCCAAAAAGACCATATCTGATCAATATTTTTGGACTGTAGAAGGGTCAACGTGGCATCCCAATGAAGGTCACATTAAATATTCTCCACTGTAGCCTATAGAAGCTGTTTTTTCTGATTTTTTTAAACTGCATACACATTTTCTGGTTTTATTCTAATACAGAGACTCAGAAAAAAAGTATTAATGGTCATAATACCACTGCTAAAAAACAAAGGTATATCTAATCTAATGGCGGCCTAAGACTTTAGCACAGTACTGTATATCTGATCTCGCACTGAACCGTCCCTTTAAAATCAATCAAAATCCTAATGAAGGAAGATGAGCAGACGTGCTGTAGAGAGCTTCACAGGACAGAGGGTCTGATATCAGGAGGGAAATTCAGGCCCACACGTTTTGAACCAAGAACCCTTTGAATTCCATCAATAAATATTCAGTAACTCAACACGACAGACCGAGAGAAAGAGAGAGAGATCACACTGAGCAGGACAGGAGTATAGCGGAGACTTTTGAACTGATAGCTCAGGATCAACATTAGGCAGAACAATTATATCATCAGGATGAGAATTTACCCTCTGTTCACACTAACAGACGACAAAAAGAACAAAAAGTGATTATGGTACCGGATAAAGTGATGTTAGAATTCATGCATGGGGAAAAGGGTACATAAATAAAAACATGCAGTGAATGTGTGTGTGATTCCATTTATATATTCTACTTTTATCATGGTAATACTACGGTATGATTCTATGTTCAAATACTATCGATTTATCTACTAGAACAGGGAACAAGTCCCCACCAATGGTACACACAGGAATCGCTTAATTCGAATGAAAAAGTTCAGTTTCAGCCAGGAATTTTGATTCTGGTGCATCAGTAGTGTTTTTATTTAGGCATTTCTACAGGGGTGCCAAGACTTTTGCATAAGGCTGTGAGAAAACGTGCTGAGAACGGATTATACGTGCGTACTGCGATGAAAAGTCGTACACTAACGCAATTAGGACACTCAAATGTGCTTATGAAGTTAAATGTGAATAATAACTAATTCATCACTTACAATATTAATTATGCCTTTCGTATAAATTATCATCAATTTAATGGAAACTCGGTATAATATATTTCAAAATGAGCTATTAGTGACTCCAACAGTAGCCTTAATCAGCTTATTATCATTATTAGTGTTAAGTATCAGCTGAGTGTAAACAAGTCAGCGGATATAAATGAATATGAACCGAAACGGAGGGAAACAGAAGTAACAGGACAGAAAGGATAAATAAAGGAGATGGTGATGGTGCCAGGCGTCTGCCTGCCACACTGCTGCAGTTTCCACACATCAAGAGGATTATGGGAAACAGGAAGCAGTATGGCAGGAGGGCAGACGCCGGGCGAAGCCTGCATGCACAAAACTGACGGGAAACTGTTTCTCTGTGGCTGAACCAATCACAAAGAGCGAGGGAGCGGGGGATGAACAGGCATGGGGGGCCAAAACATACGGCCAGCGCTCGTCTCACCGATGGAGGGGAGAAGAAAATGGAAAATAATGATCAAAATTAAAATATGGGACCATGCTCAAACTGAAGAGACCTTACATGAGGGAACAGAATTAAAGGTTAAAATGTTCTGAATAAAAAAAGGAAGAATGTCCTTATAATCATTCTTTATTATTATTGATACTGATGAAATTATTCTTATTATTAACATTACAGCGATTATTGAATAAGTACGTAAATAAATCAGCTCACCCTCTCTCTCCTCCTCGATGTGGCTCATGCGGATCTCCAGAGCGGTCTTCTCCTCTCGGATCTGATCCCGTGCCGCCTCTGCTTCCGCCACCATTGACATCATTTCCTGCCACTCCATCACCTGACTGTGAGCGTCGTCAATGCTTCCGGATTCACTCGTCTGCAAAGATGATCATCCTTTATCAAACATGATCCTTATCCTTAATAACAACAAACATCCGTGACAAATTTAAATCAGACCTGTGACGCTGCTCTCTTGGTGATCTGCTCCAGATCTGCCTGCAGCTTCCTCTGCTGTTCCTCATAAACCACCAGTTTGGCTTCCAAAACGTCTACAAAAGTGCAGAGAATCCTACAATTAATACAGTCTAACAATCCAAGCAAATGCGGGCTAAGGGCCTTGCTCAAGGACCCAACAGTGGTAGCCTGGCAGAGGTGGGATGAGTCCAGTACCTGCTACACACTATATGGCTCTATCTGATATAAACACTATAATTAAACGCAGTACAGATGTAGTACGCTAAAGCATCGTTGTGTTTCTCACCATTTTTGGCTCTGAGATCCTCATACTGTTCCACTTTACAAAGTAGCTCCTCTCTCTCCTCTTCTAGTTCATTAACTCGCCCACGGAGGGCGCTAACGTCCGGGGTCACACCTCCACTCTGCACATAAAACAGGGATTATTTTACTACTTTATCACAAGTACTAATTTATAACTAATATACTGCTACAACATTCTTGAAGAAATCTATAATATAACTTAATTCATTAAACTAATAATACAAATTAAATAAACCAAAGGTAAACGACTTATGTTGTACTTGTTGTTAAGCGGCCTTGGGTTTTGTGAAAGGCGCTATATAAATTAAACTTATAATTATTATTATTATTAAAATAAATAAAACTCTTTAAACACCTAAAGGATCGATATTTGCCCCAAATTTTTCTGTAATTAAAGTTTTTTGTACTCTATAAAAACTTACTCAAGATCTGTATACAACTGTACAAAAATGACAAAACATTACCCTAAAGAATAAAAATAATGAATACAAAATTATAGCGTTCCAGCCCTGATGTCTCCTCACCTGAGCTTTCTTCAGTTCATCCTCCAGCTGTCGGACGCGAGATTTGGACCAGGCTTTCATCTTCAGGAACTTTGCTTCAGATTTATTGGCCTCCTCTGCCTTTAGCTTAACTTCAGCTTGTAAGACAAAAACAATTCAGTAACCAAACATTCATATGAATAATAGATAAATCCATCAGAGCAATCAGAAACAAACACCTTCCAGTTCGGACACTCTCTGCTTCATCGACGGGTCGGCACCTGAGCCGGGCGTGGCCGATGACATCATCTCCTTCTCCGACAGCTCTCTCTCGTATTTCTCGGTCACCTTCTTCACCTCGTCCTGGTGTTTCTCCATCAGATCTCGGACCTGAGTGCGCATGATGTGTTTCTCGGCGTCCATCTTGGACTGAAGGTCCTCCTTCTCGCTGTGTAAGCGCCTCAGACGCTCGTTCAGCTCCTGCAAAGCAGGAACCAGGTGGTATAACATAACCACGACGTGGCTTAGGAACCAGAACGTTTGGGTTAATGAAGCAATTCTCACGCTGATTTGCTGATCTCTTCCATCCACCTCCCCCTGGAGAACATCGATGACCTGAGTCTTTCCCAAAAGAACTTCCTCCTTCTCGTGTAACTTCTGTTTAAGAGCCTTCAGGAGCTTTAATGAAAATCAGCAGCATTACACACCACAGCTCTCAGCACAGGCCACTAACTCCAGCTAAACCCCAGGTATCCAAACTCCCCGTCCCCACTGTCCACAAATCTAACCCACGATTACAAATGATGACCCTGAAAAAGAAAAGTGAGAAATAAAATCCTGCACTGAGTGAGTGTATGAGAGACGTATAGATGGAGTCTGTGAGTGGAATCTCTATCTGCACTTTCACCTTCCTTCCCATCAGTAAGACAATATGGACTGAGAAACACACAGGTGGACAAAGAGACAGAGGCAGAGAGAGTCAGAGACAAAGCGAGACGGAGAGAGACAGAGAGACAAACATATGGACCAAGAGAAACAGAGAGAGAGAGAGAGAGAGAGAGAGAGAGAGAGAGAGAGAGAGAGAGAGAGAGACAGACAGACAGACAGACAGACAGACAGACAGACAGACAGACAGACAGACAGCAAAAGATAGAGACACAGATGGACAGACATGAACAAAGAGACAAAGACAGAGAGAGACAGAGACATAGATGGTCAGAAAAATATAGACATACATGGACAGAGAGACAGAGACACAGATGGACAAAGACAGACATAGATAGACAGACAGAGACAGACACAAATATGCAAAGGCTCCAGAGAGAGAGCTGGACAAAGCAATAGAGAAAGAGACAGGCAGATAGAGACACAGGTGGACAGATAGACAGTGACACTATAAACAAAAACACAGAGTCCAACGGACAGAGACACAGGTGGACAAAGAGACAGAGACCAGGATGGACAGAGACACACACACAGTGAGAAAAAGAGAAAGCGAAAGGTGAACAGAAAGAGGGAGAGATGGACAAAGACAGAGACACACAGGCAGGCAGAAGGACATGGATCACTTCCTTGCAAACATTGTTTCCCTTAGGCACCGTGCCCAATGAAGCTACATTACTAAGGGTACGAAGGGTTTTAATGATGCAGGAACGACAAAGATTTTCCCAAGTACTAATGGATACAGAGCTCCCGTTATCAGAACCATTCCAAAATCCAGGCATGTTCAGATAACAGGGTATGAGTGTAGGTGGCAATAATAATGTCAAACAGACCTGTTCCAGATCAGAGCTGGCGTCGGACTTAGCGGCGAGTTTGAACAGCTCCTGCTCGTGCTGCCGATTCAGCTCCGATAATCTGTTATCTTTTTCTAAAATGATTTCTTTAAAGGTCTGGATCTGTAACCAATAACCACAACAAACTCATATAAACATAGGTCTGGATAAATGTGTGTATGAAGAAATGAATGAATGGATGGATGAACAGAGAGCTCCATGGATACGTGAACAAATGAATCTGTAGATGAACTGATGAGTGAACAGTAATACCAATGCCTGCTTCAGTGACTGAAGAAATCCATGAATAAGAGAATGAATAATTCATATTTGTGTGAAAAATGGACTGATTAATTAGCAAATTAACATTGATATGAATAGCTTTTGAATTTACTTTTGAATTTTCTACACTTCTGCATAAATAAGTTCTAAAACATCATCAGATTTTCACACAAGTCGTAAACGTAGATAAAGAGAACCCAGTTACACCAAAGACACAAATATCATACTTAGTCACTTATTTATGGAGGAAAACGATCCATTATTACATATTAGTGAGTGGCAAAAGTATGTGAGCCTTTGCTTCGTGATCTGGTACTAATGCAGAAATCACTTTATATACGAATAAACAAACTGATTTTGAGTGAATGGATGCCTGATGAAATTTACTCATGAGCACATGAATAAAAGATGACTATACATAAAGGTTAATAGGCTAATGAATGAGTGAATGAACAAGAAAGGAATACTATGTAAAAGCATGAATCGTACAATCTTAATCTGCTGAGTGAATCTATTGCGTGCTTAAAAGAATGACTGAATGAAATATTGGCTGAACGAGTGAACTGAATTACAGATGAGCAAGTTAATGAATGAATAAGGAAAATATATGATTAAACAACGATTGTATATATACACAAAGTGAACTAATGAGTTGATGAACGGGTGAACGAAGTAAATAAAGGTGACTATTCAAGACCTGAAATGCATGGATGAACGTTACAGAATGAATGAAATAATTAATTAATTTCAGGAGATATGAACAAGAGTTTGAATCAAATGTGTGAATAGATGTTTGAAGAGACACTAGATCTGAATGAATGGATGAATGAATAAATGACTGAATGACCAAATGCAGATATAAATATAAGACGGAATCAAACGTTTGAACAGATGAGTTTGCAAAGGAATGAGACACTGAACAAATGAATGAGTGAACGAATTAAAAATTCTACGGATAAATGAACTGCTGGGTGAATAAGATATTCACTTAGGCATCCACTGCTCAAGTGAATGAGTGAATTAACTAATGAATGGGTGAATTAGATAAAGGCAGAAATTACTTTATATACGAATTAACAAACTGATTTTGAGTGAATGGATGACTGATTAAATTTACGCATGAGCACATGAATAAAAGATGACTGTATACATAAACGTTAATAGGCTAATGAATGGGTGAATGACCAAGAAAAAGGAATACTATGTATATGCATAAAACGTATAAACTGATGTGAATGTATGAGTAAATGAATGAATATATCAAGTGCTTAAATGAATGACTTAATGAAATATTGGATGAACGAGTGAACTGAATTACAGATGAGCAAGCTAATGAATGAAAAAAGGAAAAGATGAATGAACATATGAATGGATGTCTGAGTGAATAATGATTGTATATATACACAAAGTGAACTAATGAGTTGATGAACGGGTGAATGAAGTAAATATAATAAGGGTGTTAAATACATGAAGTGTATGGATGAACATTACTGAATGAATGAATTTCTGGAGACATGTTCGAAGACACACTGGATCTGAATGAATGAATGAATAAACAAACTGAGATATTAATAGAAGTTTGTAACAGAATGAGACACTGGATCAGGATTCATGAATGAATGAGTGAGTGAATGAATGAATGAAAGTAGGAACATGCTGTATTTCTCACGTTCTGCTTATACATGGTCTCTCTCTGCTCAAACTGAGCTTTCTCGGTCTCCAGGAGCTCCGTGAGGCTTTGGTTCTGCTCCCTCAGCAGGCTGTACTGCTCCTCCCCGTCTCCGACCTTCTTCATCAGCTTCTTCAGCAGCGCCTGCAGATCCTGCACCGACGCCTCCTGCAACCAGACGCCTTCAGTAACCGGCTTTAACCAACGTTTTACCGATCGATGACATAGCAGCACGTTACTTACGCCTTGTTCCTGTGTGATCAGCTCCGCCTCTTTAACTGGCTTTTCTCCTCCTAAACCCATCTGGAGATGGACGATGTAATCCTCCTTCTCGGCCAGACGTTTGTCTTTCTCCACCAGCATGGCGTCCATCTGAACCCCGCGCTCCCGCTGAGCCTCCAGCTCCTGTACCTGTAACGAAGAACCACAAAAACATCCCAAACCTATAACACTCTCAGGAGCACACACACTCAAAACTGTATGGAGAATATGCCAAACTTTCAAGGGATGACAGGGCCTGGACTTCATGATCAAGGTACCAGAGAGCAGGACTGGAATTTATAAACGATAACAGTACCAGGGAACCGATCTGGATTTTATGAACAGCACTGGTACCAGGGAACCGATCTCGACATTATGAACACGAACAGCACCAAAATAACACCTATGAGAATTGTGCACCAAGTGAACATCTGTACATCTCATCATCACATCTGGGTGACTGGTGTTTGTTCTACCTTCAGCTGCAGCTCCTGGGTTCTTTGTGTAAGCTGTTGATCCAGATCTTCCACCTTCTTTCTAAGGAGCAGGATTTTCCCTCTGTTGGCTCCAGAGTTCTCCGAATCTCCCGACTCTCCACTCCCAGTCTGCACAAACAAACACACGTCATCAAATCACATTTATCAAACCTCGTCATTACCTCACTTGCTTTTCCCAACGCGACGAACAAAGAGACGCTCGTACATTAAATAACTGACTTATTACCCGTTTGAACTGCGGGGATGTGCCTTTGCTCACTGGCTCCCCCTGCTGTTTCCTTAGCTCCTCCAGCTGCGAGTTGAGAGACGTCACCTTGGCTTTGCTCTGGAGACGCATCTTGGAGAGCTTCGCCTCACACGCCTCCTTCTCAGCCTGCGGCATTTAACACGAGTGTTAGTCAGGATTAACACTAATTACAATCTAAACTTCTTTACAGGTTTAAATCACCAGAATTAAAGGCAGCGAAATGGCTATCAAACACTTTGTGGAGACTGAAACGCAGTAAATACACAAGAAAATTTATAATTTGGTTATTTAATACTAAAGTTTGAAATTTATGCCACATTTCGATGGGATTATTAGCTGGCAGCAAAGTAGCCAGAGTCATGTAAAATTGGAGTATTCCCTTTATCTGATTACCAAGTCCATGTAAACCTGTTGATCAGATTATTGACAATCTGATTTTCTGCAGTTATCGGATTATTAACAGCATGTAAACACACTGGCGGTGTAAATGCAATCCAAAAAAGCCCTGGAACAAATGCAGTTCTTGGGAGAGCTCTGCAGGGGGGTAGTTCCTCCCTAATTAGTCCCTAGAACTGTTTGCTTCGAAAGCGGCTACTGACCCAGAGACCAAAGGGTGTTTCAGGAGAGAGATCAGGGCGGCCCGCAGCAGTACAGGGTTGGTATCTGTGATACTAAGTTCTACAACGCCTCTCCGGGGGCCTCCTGAGCTACAGGGTATTTGGATTGGTATTCATATCCCTGATCCCTCACCACACTGCTTACTGATAACTATATGATGAGCTGTAGAGAGTGCAGAAACTGCGACTCCACCCCCCGACTCTGAGCCGCCGCGGTATGTCTGTAATTCACTCAAGTTAATCTTACACATCACTGACAGATTAACCAGGCGGCTGAGAAAATCTGTTCCAGAGCCATTGTTCTCGTGTTCAACCTGCACTTTGCTCCGCATTCCAGACGAATGATAAGGCAACCGAATTCAATTAAAGCCTGCGGGGTCGCGTGTTTCCAACAACAACTGCTCGGTGTGAATTCATATCTCAGTTATCTTTCACTGTGCAAAAGTCTTAGGCCACCATTAGATTTGCTGTTTAGCAATGGTACAAGGACCATATATAACTTATTTTTGATGACTGGAGCCAGAAATTTCAAACTTGGATTCGCATAATATTCTTTCTCACTGATCTTAGCCTTTTCACCCTGTTCCCCTTCTAAAAGGAAGGTTTCTCGGCTGCTACCCTTCCAAAGACCATTCCTGACCAAGCTTTTTCGACTGCAGAAGGGTCAACTTGGCTTCCCGATGAATCTCCCAGATGCTGCTATTGCTCTAGTGTAAGGGGAGGTCACACTAAATACTTACCACTGTATCCCACAGAAGCTGTGCTCAGATTTTTTTAAGCTTTTCAATACTGCATACAAAGTTTCAGTATTTTCTGGTTATATCTTAATACAGAGACAGAGAAACAACTATATATGGTCATTATATCATTGACACAACAATACTATATCTAATCTAATGGTGGCCTAAGACTTTTGCACAGTATCGAAAGTCATTACACTTTTTATTTTCAGACGCAGTTGAATCACCTTGAGCTGTTCGTCTTTAGCGAGCAGAGCCGCATCTTTCTCTCGGATCATCTCCTTCAGCTGAGGTACGAGCTGCTCCATCTGCGCCAAACGCTCCGACACCTCCAGCAAAGAGGAGGAGCTTGCTCCACCCTCACCGGCCTGAGAAACAGGGAGAATACTTCATTAATAAGACAGGAACGTGGAAGAAAGGTGATTTAAGTGACTTTGAATGTGGCGTGGTTATTGGTGCTAGACGGGCTGGTCTGAGTATTTCAGAAACTGCTGATCTACTGGGGTTGTCACACGGCGCCACCTCTTGGATTTACAGAGGATGGTCAGCTAGGAACAAAAAACTGAGGCTACAACTAACATGGGTGCACCAGAACTGGACAACAGAAGATTGGTTGGTCTGATGAGTCTCGATTTCTGCTGCAACATTCGGATGGTCTGGTCAGAATTCGGCGTAAACAAATGCTGTTATATTTTCTTGGCACACTTTGGGCCCCTTATTACCAACTGAGCACGGTTTAAACCCCACAGGTTACCAGAGTATTGTTGCAGGAGATTCACATCATGGATGTGTAGGCGACAAATCTGCAGCAACTGAAGGATCACATGAAAATGGACCAAAATCTCTGAGGAACGTTTCCCATCTTGTTAAATCTATGCCATGAAGAATTAAAGCAGTTCTCAAGGGAAAGGGGGTCCAACTCTGTACTAGCAGGGTGTACCTAATAAAGTGAGTTTGTATTAACTTAAACTTATTGACTATGTATTAAATAGCTAAATAATAAAAGCTGCCGGTAGTTCGAGGCCTATTTGGAGCAGTCTGTGTTAATGAGAGAACTGAACACAGATCAGTGATGTGGAATATAATCCGGCTGAATCCTCTGTCGGATCAGATCAGCTTCAGTCTTATCGCTCTACCAAACAAGCTGTTTAAAGCTGAATCTGATTTAGAAGTACAGCTTTATCATTTAGCCAGCAGAACCGCCTCTTTACCTCGGATTTCAAAGGGTTTAGATCAGGATTCAGGCGTCTGTGGATTTGGATGCTTATTTTAACTCAAAGTTCTGCTGGAAGATCCAGCCATGACCCACATGTAGCTTCCAGGAGCTACATCTCTTCAGACATCACGAGGCACTTTCACACCAAAGTTCCAGGAAATAATTTGGGAGGACTACCCCCTGCGGATCCCCACTGACAACTCCATTCAATCCAGGACAATAAAGGCTCAGCAAAGCCTGAACTTCACTGTCAGTCCATTGGTCTCCGTTTGTTTTTTAAGCACAAATGTGTGTTGTTTAAATACCTATCGGTGTACAAATATATATGAACATGGCAGTTGCCCTCAAAGCAGGTGCTTGCATTTGGACCAATCACTATACATTGGTTTGAAATTCAGCAGCTCGTCTTGACCGACTCATCTTTTGTTTATTTATCAGATTGTGTATCAGTTTAATAGGACGCAGTGCGAATGCAAAAATGGGAAGATGTCGAAGCATCGTCTGTCCAATCGGATTATAAATCCTTCATTTTTGCATCTAACACCAGATCTTGAGCAGAGTTTATCATTTCACCCCAATAACCACACAACATTCAGTATAAACAAGATAATCGCATTCATAAAACAGAACCAATGTACATTTCTCATACACGTCATATTATTACATAATAAACTGTAAACATGACATCTGGTGTAGTGACTCACCCCGGGGGAGCCGGCATCATCGGAGCCAAACCACTTCAGCATGGTTTAGATCTCAGTTCTGTCAAGATAAAACGAAAACCTTTTAGGCATTTCTGCATCACACCGCTCAAGGCCACCCAGAACAGGGGCCAGCTGACTCGAAATAGGGGTACAGACCAGATCTCAGTAACTCACACGGAAAACATCACTCTCTCACACCTCTGTTTACAGAATGCAGCAGATAAAGTCAAACAGTTCAACCAACTGAGAGCTGAGGGCCTTGCTCAAGAGCCGAACAAAGCCAGGATATAAACCAGGCAACGAGCCATCACTAACCTCACCTCGCCAGAGACAGGATACAAACCAGCCAAAGAGTGCACTTACATTTACTAACCAAAGCAACTCACAATGAATTCAGACCTATAATCCAAGCAACTGCGGGATAAGGGTTATTGCTTTGGCTGTGACCCAACAGTGGCAGATCTGGGATCTGAACTACCGACACGTTTTCACAACTGCCGATACCGATACAGATCCTGACACAGCAGGCTTGTTTTTACGTTACTACTACAATTATTATTGTTAGTTCTGTGTTAACATTACAACATGCTGTCTTGCTTTTCGGCGTTTCCAGACTAAAATCTCTATCCAATTGATATTTTAGTTAAACCAACAGCTAACGATTGGCTTACTCAGTAGCGGACTGCAGTTTCCATGTGCTCATGGTGAGATGTGGAATGGAACATAGATCGGTCCTGTCCGTCCGATATCTGATAAGTGAATGACACCAGACCACCACAGTAGCAGCTTGGCAGCAGTGGGGCTTGAACCCTGAACTGTCCAGTCAGTATTCCATGACTTGACAACTCCACCACCACCACCAGTCTCACTCTCAGGCTCTCATGGAAGTCTCATAACTAGCAACACAACTCGAACCTGACCACGCTAGAGCCGAGATATGAACCAGGCAAAAAAGCTGTCGATGATTCCTGACCAGCAAGACCCAACTCAGCTTGCACATCACATGGCACTAATACCCCTGCCATGAGGCAGTAATGCCCCCTGGTGTTTCCGAGGGATAATTCTGGATGCCAAAGAAGCAAAAGACCCAGGGTTCCCTTACAATCTGTAAATAGGCTATGAGGATTAATATGAACTTTAAAGGACTGTGACGCTCAGCGCTTCACCACAGATCAGCTGAAGCATGAAATCAGTGTTTAGCCTTAAACACACTTCACGTGGCAGGAAGGAGCTCAGGTTAAACCGGATTAACAAACCCGACCTGCTGCCCTGCTTGAGCCTTCTGCAAAAGTTTATGCACCCTGGTCAAATGAAACGTCTGCAAAATGTAAACAAATTAAGACCCATATCTGTAAGTAATAATAAGAATAACCATAAAGCCTCCTCCAGATCTTTAAATCAATCCAAAGGCACATGCAGGCACCACAAATCCCCCACGACTATCCAAAATAGTCTTGACCAGCTGCACCCGCATGCTCGGAGCCGCCCACGTACAAGAGGAAACGATCACAGCGATCAGCTTCCCAAAAACATCCCGAAGCAACGTTCTGGTGTCTAAATGCTGCCGATTTGGATTCTCTGACATCCGATACGTGTTAAAGTCACAACAAAACAGATTCATAGTATAAAACAGTAGCCAGAAACCAAGTCAAGGCACGCTTAATTATAACACTTGACAACGGAGTATTCTCTCAAAGCAGGTTTACAATTATCTAAGCTCCCTGCTCTATCTCAGCGAGCCTAGGACGACAGTGGCAAGGAAAATCCCTAAATGTTATGAGGAAGAAACCAAATATAAAAATAGTACGATTACACTTTAAGAAAATATTATATTAATATAATATTATGAGATTATGAAAGTATAGGATAAAGAAACAATAATATATAGATTAATATGGTATTAATATGCATATATAAAACTTAAAATTAGCTCGGCAAGCCGATACTTATACGAGGAGAACATGCAAACACCACACAGGTGGGGCCAGGAATGTGTGACTGTGGTAGGTTAGCAGTTTAGGTCCTGGACTACGGACCATCCAGATAGCAGTTGGGATTTAACAGCAAACATTCACACAGAGTCTCAGAGTCTCATAAGAGGTGATCATAAAAACAAAAATAAATCAACAAACCATAGCATGGACACAACATTTAGGAACACAGAGTCTCGGTGCCCTTAATGCCCTTAAGAGCGAGTCTGCATCTGTCAACAGCACTACTAGAGATAACCTTAACACATGATATCAGATGCTGGTATCAAAGCATCAGAACAATACCAGACATCAGTCTCACAGTCCTTCTGATTTTATGCATTTACTTTACCTTACAAATAAGAGCTACAAAACGAGTATTAAAGCACCACTATCAAGGATGGAACTCGATGAACTGATCGGTTGCCATCTTATTACTCTGCCATGTTAAAAGTCTCCGAGTTCCTCCTACTGAGGCTCTGCCCTTCATTTCAGGCACCTGCTAGTAGTCTGAAGGGGTGGCTCCATACTTTTGGACATAAAGTGTACGTAAAATCAGCAAATTTTGAGATTAAAGCTCACTTAATATAACTTATAATACTTATAAAGTAGTTATTTGAAATAAATATGCAATGTACAAATGTGACACGATAACCGAACAGCCACGGGATGACACTGGCATGTAGCAAATGGTCAGCGTTTATTATGCTTTATCGCCTAATAACAAACTATTACCAAAAATCTTAAACCCTCGCGTGAAATTAGAGTTCATTAGCAATAAATCTGGGCGCGTTTAATATTTATATTGGACCAGAGTTAATAAAAATGAACCGAATTCAGCCAGGCGACTGCCCTAATCGCCCGTTTTGCGCCAAATCCCGCCTCCTCCGCTGCGACTGGACATTCCGTAACATGTTCACCAACCTCATTGGCTATTCCAGTACAATCCAGAACGGTGGCCAATCACTACACGGAAGGTAACCTTCCCCAATGCGGGTGCGTAAAAAACAACACAGAGACCACTCCTGGTATTTAACGCTAACAGGCTAGGTTTGATATCAGAAGCTATTCAAACACTGACATGCCTCGATGAATTAACATGCTGCTTACCTGAGATAAAAGATCATAGATGGTTACATAAACTCCGCGGTAATGTTTGTATCTCCTACATTTCGGCAAATAAACTGCAAATTCCGAGGTCTCATCGTTATCCGTCATCTACCAGCCATCTTGGTCAGGTGGGTATACAGGTTTCTAGCGCATGCGCAAAGCATGTGCTGTAGCAGGGACCTTATACACCACCTGCTGGAAACAGTTTGAAGTTTATTTTCTGGTCGTGTAGCTAATTCTGCTCTTGTCATGAGCAAAACTGCGTGGGAGTTGTGTGAGCTTTGCTTTGCAGACCCGACCAGGCTATGACCGGCTCTATCATCTTATTAATGCAGAAAAGTTTTAGATCTGTTTTCATTAGCTTCCCCTGCACTGTGAGAATCAATAGTTATCTGTAATCGTTCTTTATTCCCTATATAGTGCACCCTTTTTTGTCAAACATAGTGGTTATAAAGCTTTTAGCAGTGGTATAATGGCCATATATAACACATTATCAATAACTGGAGCCCAAATTTTCAAACTTGGATAAATCACTCCATAATATTATTTTCCACTGATCTTCACTGCAATCTTTGTGAGCTTTAGCATATCATAGCTTTTTCACCATGTTCCTGTCATTCATCAACAGCTAATACAGTATTTCTCAATTCTGGTCCTGGCGCCCCACCACTCTGCACAGTTTGCAGCTTCTCCTGTTTAAACATACCACTTTCACTCAATAACAGGCTTGTTAATGAGCTGAGTAGTTGGATCAGGTGTGTTGGGAGCAGGAAAACACTAAAACATGCAGAGCAGAGGGGCACCAGGACCAGGATTGAGAAACACTGAGCTAAACATGACCCCATGGGCCAGGAGTTGCCACAAATGCCACTTAAAATGTTACTGTGCTAAGAAAGTCTTCTCTGAGTTTGGAGGCACCTAGGATTAGACCATCACACAGTGGAAAAGGGGATTGTGGTCAGACCAATCAGTATTCCAGATCTTGTTTGGAAGAAATGGACGCCGTGTGCTCCAGACCAAAGATGAAAAAAGGACCGTCCAGACTGTTATGAGGAACAAGTCCAAAAGCCAGGCTCTGTCATGGTATGGGGTCGGGTCAGGGCCCTTGGTAAAGGTCATTTCACTTCTGTGATGCAGCATTAATGCAGAAAAGTACACCGAGATCTTAGAGCAACATAAGCTGCTCCACATATTTTCCAGGGATGTCCATGGATTTATCAACAAGACAATGCAAATCCACATGTATTACAAAGGTATGAAGAGGGTAATGATCTGGCCTGCCTGCAGTCCTGACCTGTCCTCAACAGAGAATGTGTGGAGATTTTTGAATTGAAAATGATACAATAATGACACTGTACTGTCGCACATCTTAAGATGTTTTTGCAGGAAAAATGGAACAAACTAACACCTGGAACTCTTTATTGTTGGTATCATCGCTCTAACCTTTTCTGGAAGGTGTTGCAGGTCAGAAATGTACTAATTAATGTATATTAAGAAATGAAGTTGACCAGACAAAACATGACATATCCTGGGTTGCCTGCAATGAGATAATATTCCAAATAAATGTAAGGAACACTGCAGGTTTTTTTTTCTATTTGCAATTTCCATACTGTCCCAATTTCTTTCTGATTTGTGGCTGCAAATAAAATCAACAAACAGTATAACTAATACAGCAAACTAATACAGAGACATGAAAACTTCCTCATAGGCCATTTCACCTTGATTTATAAACAGTTTCACCATTTTAATTTTGTTCAAGTGTCAATTCTGATTCATTTTTATACACTACAGATGTACTGTAGTAGAGAAAGATCAGGATTGAGTTTAGGTTTAAGATCAGAGATTAAAACTGAACCTACCAATACATCCCCCGCCAACATCACCACCCCCCACGTGGCATAGAGGGTTCAACTGAAGAGAAGTGAAGGGGGGTGCAAAAACCAGGATTGGGACACCCCCTGCTTTAAAACACTGAGGGAGGAGGAGTAGCCCTTTATCATACGCCCGCGTCTGACTGGTCGTTCCTTTATGCTTGTGAATTCCTATTGGCTGAGAGTTGTTTAGCCTTTTTCTCCTTTCATCCCATTCACACTCCTGCTGGAGTTTCACCAAGTCTAAAAGGAACCCTATTATTCACCCTGTACCATATCATCTTTTTATAGGACAGAAGAATTAATATGGTCCTCTAAAATTAATTTGAAGCTTCCAGTCTGCAGATGCACCATGATGTCCTGGAGGAATGTCTGCTTTTGTGCTTTTGCATGTGTGTTTTTCACACTTGTCTCTTTTGTGGATTGATATCATCTGATGTAATCGGTTCTACTGGTCTCAAACAGAGGAAGATCAGATATGATCAGGATATGGAGTCAACAGAACGTTTCTGTATAGAAAGTTAGTCAACTAACATGTCGTAATTAATCCAAGAAAATCGACATGATGAGTGGAAGGGGATTTTTTGATAAGGCAACGTACCAGCTGTATAGAGGCAGTGCCATACTGCCATGGATGTAGTGGAACGAATGACCCTTAAACATGTGTGTTTGTGTGTATGTGGTGAGTATAAGACTCCTCCAGCATGACTGGATTACTGGGTCAAAGAGCCCAATATTTTCTCCAAACGTCCCAGGAATGTTGATCTTTTAAGTCAAATCCTGATCACCTCACTGATAAATAGTTTACTGGACAAAGTTACCACATGATTATTGTAGTTAAACCCCCATTTTTACCCCACTTTTTCCGGTCAGTGGCACGGTGGCTGCATTGCCTGTCACTGGAGAACACAAGAGTGATGCCAGCCCATCACAGTGCTGGAGAGGGGTCATGGTTGCAGTGGATGCTGCCTACAGGATGCTGATTTTTGGTAGCTATACAATTTTCAGTCCAGCAGTCACACTGAGGTGTTTAAAACTTCAGCAGCACTGCTGTGTCTGATCCACTCATACCAGCACAACAGAGAATAATACACCACCTCCACCTCAGTGTCACTGCAATGCTGAGAATGATCTACCACCCAAATAGTACCTGATTTGTGCTGGTTCTGTGGGGGTCCTGACCATTAAAGAACAGAGAAAAGGGAATGAAAAAAATATGTATAGAAACAGCAGACAAAATGTGTAGTGACCACTAGAACTTAAATAAAAAATTTGCAGAATATAAACTGAAAAACACAGAATGCCTAAGAATTTGACACAGTATCGAGCAGCATCTGAAGCTAAATGCCAAATACTCAGACATGCACTAAGTTCTGTTTCTGTGGAGTAACGATTCTGCATTAGACAATTTTTTTGTATATATATTTTTTACCGTAGCAGCTGGACCAAAAACAGTGGAGCAGCGGTTAAGGTTCTGTACTTTTAACAAAAAGGATTAGGGTTCACGTTCCACCATTGCCAAACTGCCCCGTTGGGTCCTTGAGCAAGGCCCTTAAGTACTTGGATTGTAGCAGTTAATATAAATAGTGACATTATACCATTATATATGGCCCTCAGTTCTTCAGATTATGACGTTTGCAGCAAGTATTGTCGTGAAGCAGCTTTATAAACAGACAAAGCTAGACTGATTAGCCAAATGTGAATGCACAAGGAAAACCTCCCTGATATCTATAAGAAAAAACCTCGTATTATGCTGGGCACTCCTGGTCTGTGTCACATTGACACAAATCCACCTTACAGCCTCAAAGGAGCACTGGTGACTCAGGAGGATCAAACATATACATACATATATACAGGTGTGGACTTGAAACTCAATGCTTCTAAACTTTAGATGCCCATAACCCCTACTGAAGTACAGTCCTAACTCTGTAATCAACAGACCTCACTTTACTGGAGACGAGACACAAACTAGGCTAGTACAGGGTTGTAAACCGGTGCTGTACCTACAGAATTAGCCTGGTTCGTATCCCACCTCTGGTAAGGTGAGCTCTGTCTGTCAGTTACAGAAATGCATTCAGGTTCTGGCACAGTAGAAATCCAAGTTGTTTCTTGGCATCAGTAGGACTAGCATATACCAGTATGCTATACAGTATGTATGTGTGTTCCATCTCGCCAGAGGCTCCCGAGTTTTGCACTTCTTTGGTCAAGGATGCCTATGGTCATGTGGCACATACCAGGGATATTCCTTGGTCTCCTTCTGTCTTTATGATACAAATGGTAAATGGGAACGGTGGTGCAATGGTTAAGGTACTGGACTATTGAGCAGAAGGGTCAGGGTCCCCAGCACCGCCAGACTGCTACTGTTTTGTTGCTGAGTAAGGCCTTTATCCCACAATTGCTTGCATTGTAAGATTGTATCAGCTGTCTCACTCTGGCTAGCATGGCATCTGCTAAATGTAACTGTAAAGGTTTCATCCATCCTAAGATTCTTTGATGCCATTCAAAGGCTGAAAGAAAACCCGAACACTTCCAGATCAAAAACGAAGGGATAAAAGTCCTCTTTATAAATCCTAAACAAGAGCTAGCTTTCATGTTTTATCAGTAAATATGGACAGTGTGGGATGTAGAATATGGTCAGTGCTCTATCAGAGCTGTATTACTTACTCAGAAAAGAACAGGGTCTTACTGTATGCTTGATGTTATTAGTTCCAGAGCCTCTTAGAACTTACAACTTTTAAAAAGCTTTCACTTAGATTTTAGAACATGACTGTGAGATTAGGCACTCATGTTTGAGAATAAACCCTGTCTCACAGTTGGTAGGCCATCCCTATCACGTATTAAAATGGAGCCCAAAATGCAGCGCTAATAGACACTCACTGAAGCCTGTGTGTCTCTGGGTGTGTACTGAGTAATTGTGTACCTGCTGTTATAAGATGGATGAACAACTTTTGACACATCATGTTGAGCCACATCCGGACACACAAGCTTCAATGGCAGTGAATGGGTGGATGCATTTGGCACAGAAGAAAACATCTCTGCATTTATTGGAGGGTTCAATATAGTTTGTCCTTTGGTTCCTGTAATGGCCAACAAGTAATTATCAGGATGGGTTAGGTTTTGTACTGACCAGGAAGAGTTAGGTTCATAATAATGACCAGGAAGGGTCAGGCACCGGTTAGTCAAAGTCTTAAAGATTTATTTTTATAGCACTTTTTACAATGGAGCATTGTCTCAAAGCAGCTTTAAATTGTTTATTATCTTATTATTATCTAAGGCCAGTCGCAAACTGAGCAAGCCTAGGGAGACAGTGGAAAGGAAAAACTCCCTAAACGTTATAAGGAAGAAACCTTGGGAGAACCAAGACTCAAAAAGGGACCCAACCTCATTAGATGATATATGTAAGAATTAAACAAAATGATCTAGTTCTTAAGTTTATAGTAATAGTTTAAATAAACAGAAGCTTAATAAATATTTATGTCCATGAATGATCATTTTCCCATAATCACCAGAATTAGGTTAGGTGTAGGTTCTTGTAATGACGAAGAAGGGTCAGGCTACCGTAATGACCAGGAAGCTTGAAGCATAGTGGAGACTCACAGTATCAGAGGAGGAAGCCAAACCTCTCAGCACTGATCCTAGCACTTATGTGACAATTTGGGAGCGTCACCCAGCACCTGTGCAAACGCTAATATTTGCACAGCAGTTAGGTGTCAAGTCTTCAAATAAGTGCTGCTGTCCATCCGTAGGTGAACATTTTTCAACAGCATCTGCAAAACAGTTCTTACAAACAGCCTTTGTCTCTTTCTAGTTTCCATTTGCTTGTGAAGGTCACGGTCAACTAATGATCCTTAATGAAGGAGTTTAAGCATACAGAGTGGTTAACCTGGTCTGGTTTCTGCCTGGATTTGCCTGTAAGGATGGATAATAAAAATAAACAATTAATTCTCCAGCATCATATGATCCAAGACCTTACATTGAGTCACAAGTCCATCTCAAGATACAAACATATACTGCCCAAAAGTGGCATCTCGGCCCACCGGAAATTCTCCCAATTACCCCTCAGGCATATGGCCCATGTGATGCCCAGAAATTTGGGGTTAAGTGCTCACTGAGGCCTCTTATTGGCCAAACCCTCCTGGTTGATAAGTACTGTTATCATCCAGTTAAACATCATTAGCAGGACTTTGTAGTAACAGCAGCAATTTAAATGGACTAATGAATATGATCAGACTGTTTGTTGGTAAGAAGATGATTTCCTACTGAAACTACCATCTTCTATATTATATTAAAGCTATATTAAAAAAAATACCAGAGTCTACATCATAAGGCAAGTTCCCAAGACATCTCTTGCTTCTTGTTGGATCTCCTTTGTACCTTTTCTTTCTTTCTCACCTCCTGCCTTCCTAGTCTTTTAGTGTCCACCTCTAAAACTGTGCAGAATTGAAAGGTCAGGTGCAGGTATTTCATATTCGTATTTTTTCCTGCGTTTGGGTCCTCCTTCCTCAACCGCTTTCCCTCGACCAGTACTCCTTCCCCTGGTCGATTCCTAACAGTATAGTGCACCCAGTATGGACCCAGCAGGTGCGCCTCCCCCTCCATCCCCCCCAATGGGGGAGACTGTGCTCCAGCACCACGGTGTCACCCTTGGTCGGCACAAGCAGCAACTAACTGCCCTGGTGCAACAGGTGCAAGAACTCACCTTGGCGGTTACTCAGTTGACGGCCAAGCTGTCGAGTACACCCTCGCCCCAGGGGCCTCCGACTCCTCCTTCCCCCGCTCCGGCTCCTAGGGCCGTTGCTACGGGGGACACCCCTATCGCTGCCCCCGAGAGGTTCGCAGGGGAAGCGGAGCATTGCAAGGGGTTTTTACTGCAGTGCTCACTGACGTTCGAGCTGCAGCCCTCCCGCTTTCCTATGCAACGCTCTCGGGTAGCTTATATTATCTCCCTGCTTTCGAGCCATGCCCTGGCCTGGGCCACGGCCCAGTGGGAGTCAGGCTCCCAAGTCTGCAGCTCTGAATCCGCCTTTACCCAAGCCATCAAGGACACATTCTTTCACCCTCATGGCGGGCGGGATGCCGCGGCTCATTTCACTGAGCTCGTCCAGGGTTCATGCTCGGCGACCGAGTACGCCATTGATTTTCAGACCCTGGCCGCTGAGAGCGGTTGGAATGACCCGGCCCTTATGGCCGTCTTCCAGAAGGGTCTCAGTGAGGGTCTCAAGGATGAGCTGGCCACACGCGACCCTTAACAACCTCTACACCCTCGCTACTTCCCTGGACACCCGCCGACGCCAGAAGGCACGGGAAAAGGCCGCCGCCCGCGGGTCTCTGTACCCCGTTTGGCCCGCCAGGGCTCAAGTCATGTACCCTCCGGCCAGCAGAGACGCCGAGGAACCCATGGACTTGGCCAGAGCTGGTTCCCCTCCTTCGGGTTCCAGGGCGGGGTCCCCACGCCGGTCGGGAAACGCAAGGCCCAGGGCCGGGCGGGGAGGCCGGTCCTAGAGGCATCTTTAAATCCTCGGTCCGGTCTCTCCCTACAGGCCAGCATTGGCCAGAGAGAGGGTCCCCTCAAGGTCGTTCGAGCCCTGGTTGATTCTGGGGCTGCCGGGAACTTTATTGACGGTCGCATTACCCAACAGCTCCACGCACAGTTGGAGGTCCTCCAGTGGCTGAGGGTCATTTAGGACCATGGATGGTCGGTCCTTGGGCTGCAGCCTTGTTACGCACCAGACCTTTTTTGGGGTTCCCTTGGTTACAGCACCATAATCCCTCTATCGACTGGCAGTCTGGGTCGGTTTTTTCATGGCCCCTTAGGTGTCTGGAGGCCTGCCTCATTTCCCCGCCTAACCCCCCGTGCCGCAGCCAGAGCCGGACCTCTCCTCAGTACCCGCCCAGTACAAGGACCTGGGCAGGGTATTCAGCAAGGGGGAGGCCCAGCCCCCCCCCCACACCGCGAGTATGACTGCGCCATTAACCTTCTGCCTGGTGCTTCCCCGCCTCGAGGGAGGCTCTTCTCCCTCAATCGCACCGAACAGGAGGTCATGCGGTCGTACATCGCTGAGGCCTTGCGGTCGGGGTTCATTCGGCCATCCTCTTCACCCGCTTGGGCAGGTTTCTTTTTTGTAGGAAAGAAGGATGGGTCCCTTCGCCCCTGCGTAGACTACCGGGGCCTCAATGGCGTTACGGTCAAAGACCATTACCCCCTACCACTCATGAATACGCCGTTTGAGGCGCTCCAGGGCGCCAGGGTTTTCACCAAACTGGACCTCCAGAGTGCCTACAATCTCGTCTGCATCTGGCCGGGGGACGAGTGGAAGATGGCCTTCCTTACACCCACAGGGCATTATGAGTATCTGGTGATGCCCTTCGGCCTCATGAATGCACTCGCCGTCTTCCAATGTCTCATTAATGATGTATTGCGAGAGTAATGACTAAAGCAGAGCACGTCCGGCATGTCCGCCGTGTCCTCCAGCTCCTTCTTGCCAACCGACTATTTGTAAAATTGGAGAAGTCGGTGTTCCATGTCCCCTCCGTCTCCTTTTTGGGGTTTGTGGTCTCCCATGGGAGTCTTAGCATGAACCCGGCCAAGACCAGGGCAGTGGCTGATTGGCCCCGTCCCTCCTCGGTACGGCAGGTCCAGCGGTTCCTGGGCTTTGCCAATTTTTTCCATCGGTTTGTTAGGGACTTCGGGACCATCGCCGTTCCACTCACCTCCCTCACCCGCAAGGAGGCTGGGCCGTTCCGCTGGCCAGAGGCGGCAGAACGGGCCTTCCTGGAGATCAAGAGGCTTCTGACTAATCCGCCTGTGCTTTGCTTCCCTGATCCCGAGGAGGCATTTGTCGTCGAGGTAGACGCTTCTGAAGTGGGAGTTGGCGCTGTTCTCTCTCAACGGTCCGCCCCGGCCCACAAACTCCGTCCCTGTGCTTATTTCTCCCGGCGTCTGACCCTTGCCGAGCGCAACTACCCGGTCGGGGACCGGGAACTCTTGGCCATTAAACTGCCGTTAGAGGAGTGGCGCCACTGGCTGGAGGGGGCCAAGCACCTATTCCTGGTCTGGACAGACCATAAGAACCTGGCATACATTCAGCAGGCCAAGCGCCTCAACGCCCGTCAGGCCCGTTGGTCGCTTTTTTTTGCCAGGTTCAACTTCACGGTCTCCTTCCGGCCGGGCTCTAGGAACGTCAAGCCTGACGCCCTCTCCAGGCAGTGGGAACCCCCCGAGGCTCCTTCCACGCCCGATCTCATACTTCCCTCGGCTCGGTTCGTCGGAACCCTGACCTGGGAGGTCGACCAGGTCATCACCAGGGATCTCCGCCGGGAACCCGACCCGGGGAACGGCCCTCCAGGCCGCAGGCCCCCTTCACAGCGCACCCTGGAGGCGCTCGCACCTATGAGTTCCTCAGACGGACCTTCTGGTGGCCAGGCATGGAGGCGGACGTCAAGGGCTTTGTTGCCGCCTGCGAGGTTTGTGCTAGGAACAAGACTCCCCGGCAGCGACCCAGCGGCCTTCTTCAGCCGCTTCCTGTCCCCTCTCGGCCCTGGTCCCACATATCCCTTTATTTTGTTACGGGCCTGCCCCCTTCTCGGGGTTGCACTGTCATCCTTGTGATCGTCGACCGATTCTCCAAGGCCTGCAAGTTCGTGGCATTGCCCAAACTGCCTACGGCACGGGAGAAGGCTGACCTCATCCTCCTCCACGTTGCCTGGGTTCATGGCCTGCCTAGCGATGTGGTGTTGGACCGGGGCCCACAATTCGCAAGCCGATTCTGGACGGCCTTTTGCCGCCTTCTGGGAGCCACAGCCAGTCTGTCCTCGGGGTTTCAACCCGAGTCCAACGGCCAAACGGAGCGCGTCAACCAAGACCTGGCCACCATGCTCCGATGCCTCACTGCCAGGAACCCCTCCACCTGGTCCGAGCAATTGCTATGGGCAGAGTTCGCCCACAACACCCTACGGCACTCGGCTCTGGGCATGTCACCCTTCTCCCTGAACGGGAGAGGGAGGCCGAGGTCCCCTCCGCCGCGCGCTTTGTTGGCCGCTGCAAAAAGGCCTGAGCCAACGCGCAAGCCCTTCTCCGTCGGGCAGTGGAGGGCATGCGGCGTACGGCAGACTGCAAATGCCGGCCAGCCCCTTCTTTCCGTCCAGGTCAGCGGGTGTGGTTGTCTACGTGACACCTCCCCCTCAAAGGGGCCAAGGGCAAGTTGGGGCCTAAGCATGTGGGACCCTTCAAGGTGGTACGGAGAATCAATCCGGTTACCTACCGGCTCGATCTTCCTCCGGCCATGAGAGTCCACCCAACCTTCCACGTGTCCCAACTCAGGCCCGTCCTGTGTCAGACGCTTACTCCTCCCAGTCGGCCGCCTGCCCCTCGCATTGTCCAGGGGAGCCTGGTGTACACTGTTCGCCGGCTCCTCGACTCCCGCCGCGTGCAGGGCAGCACTCAGTACCTGGTCGACTGGGAGGGTTACGGCCCAGAGGAACGCTCCTGGGTTCCCGACCGGCACATCCTGGACCGGTCTCTTGTCCGGGACTTCCGGCAGGATAGGGCCTGGAGACGTCTGGGGCCGCCCTTCGGGGGGGAGGGGTGCTGTTACGGTCCAGACATCCCAAGCCGGAGGGTGTCGCCGGCCGTGTCAACATGGCGGCAGCACTACTATAAATAGCGCTTCCTAAACGCCGCCCGTCGGTGCACTATCGATTCCCATACGCTATTCTCTCGCGTTTTGAAGAGATTTCAGTAGCGATCTGTAAGGACTTAGAGGTACGACTGGCCCGAAAAGCGGACCAGCCGAGTAGAGCTCGGGAGACTCGAGGTGAACCAGTCAGGGAATTAGATAGACGAAGGGACAGTTTTACCTCTACTGACCTCTCTTCCTCCTTCGTTCCGCTGCGTTCCTCGGACGCCGTTCGCCGCCGACGCTCGGCCGTCTTTCTCGCTCCCCTGGCGCCTTCCGGTAGGCTGCTGTCTCAGCGCTTCTCATTCCCCCTGGGAAGTCCTCTTTTTCCCCATTTTTGACCCGCTTATTCGGCGCTTGCGCTCCGCAGCTGACGCCTCTGCTAACGCTACGGCTGTTCCTGGATCTCATCGAAGATCCCCCCCACCGCGCATGCGTGGTTCTTCCCCAGGCTCGCTGTTTAGCGTTCCCCTTTCGTTTCCTTTAGTGCAATCAAATCTAATCGCCCTCTCACGCCTGGGGCATTAGTTTGGTTGTTTAATATCCTGTCCCTACCTTTCACTATTAGCCCTTTTGGCACCCGCTGCCTTTGTTTGAGTCCGTTGTGTACGGCCCCTCTGTTTGCCCTTACTCACTTGTTCAGCTGCGCCCCCCACTTCTCTCACGGCCACTTGGTGTAGTGGCAAGTCACTCACCTCACGCTGCCTTGAAGCCCAGGATCGAATCCTGGCCACAGACACTCACACGAGTGCCTGGGCTTTCCTCGTTGGGCTCGCATCCGCCGCTACACCAAGGTGCATATACTTCTTTCTTTATTTCAGGTGATCATATATTGCGTTTCATATTTCATATTCGTATTTTTTCCTGCGTTTGGGTCCTCCTTCCTCAACCCCTTCCCCTGGTCGATTCCTAACATATATATATATATATATATATATATATATATATATATATATATACACACACACACACACACACACACACAGTATGTTCTTTTATTAACATTACTATATTTGTTATCTTATAATCCAGTAGACATTTTGGAGGCAGCTCCTCAGTCTCAATGTTAAGATCCAGCTGCTGGAAACAGCATTTCCTGAGGACCTGGGTTTGATTCTCAAGTGCTGATTGTTCTGTGACAGTCAGGCTACAGGACCCTACAGGACTGATTATTTATCCAGGGCGTACCTCTGCATGCATTCAGTGAATTCTGGGGCACCCACGACTCTGCCCCAGATAAGCTGTGGTAAAACAGGATGCTGTTTTTTTTTTTTTTTTTACATCTGAATAATTTAGATTTTTTATTCAAATCAATATAGTTTAAGGATTCCTTATTTTTTATCTGATTAAACAGAAGGAAGTTAAATAAAGTATTTAAAGAAGAAACCTGAATATATTTCCAGTAAAGCAGCCACAGAAACGTAAACTGCAACTGATCTAAAATATTTCTCCACTCTGTCCCTCTGCAGGCCAAATGCATTTGGTACGAGATGCTGCCCAGGATGGATCATCAATCTCAAGACTAAACAATGCACAAAATGTGAGTGTTTTATACTGAATTATACTTTAAATAAGTTAAATTATTATTAATATTTATTATCATTATTATTATACAAGCTCTCTATAGAAAGGCAATCTATAGCAACGTACTCTATACTCAGATATTCTCTGAAGGAACTACAAGCTTGAAATGTGGCAAGTATAGTAGAAAGAATGTGGATTTGAGTCCCAATACCTTAAGCCACCTGTGGGTTTGTGTCACTATACTTTTGATCACATGTGGGTGTATGTCCCAATACTTTTGACCACGCAAAAGTTTATATCCCAATACTTTTGGGCATGTGTGGATTTATGACCCAATACTTTTGGTCACATGCGGATCTGTGTCCCAATACTTCTGGCCACATATGGGACTGTGTCCTAATACTTTTGGCCATGTGTGAGTTCGTGTCACTATACTTTTGGCTACATGAAGGTTTGTATCCCAATACTTTTGGCCACGTTTGGATTTGTGTCCCAATGCATTTGGCCACGTGCGGGTGTATGTCCCAATACTTTTGGCCATGTGTGGATTTGTGGCCCAATACTTTTGGTAACATCTGGCTCTGTGTCGCAATGTCGCGGGTGTATGTCCCAATACTTTTGGCCATGTGCCAGTTTGTTTGTGTGTGTACCAACAGGCCACTGATACAAACTAACAGACACTGAGTGCTCTGTGGTGACATCAATTTCAGTAAAAATTTTAATTCTGTAGTAAGAATTTGAATCTGAACATACCATCAATGCATTTCTATGTGAGATTCTAAATTTTTAAACTTAAATCCAATGTTAAAAATGATTAATCAGATCAACTCCAAAAATAGATAGCACAACACACAGAGTGATTATCTATGCAACAGTGTTTGAACCGTGTCTGTACGTTAAGTGGTTTGACCTGTAAAAACGCAGAAATGTGTGGAAGAAGAACGATAATAAGCATGAGGGATAACTTTTCAAGCATTGTATAATAATAATAATAATAATTATTATTACTACTACAATAATAATAATAATACCATAATATTAGTTTGATTTTTGTTAAGGTTATAATTTTTTAATAGTAGTAGTAACTTATTATAACTTTTATTCATATTATTATGCTTATTATTAATAATAATAGTCATCCTAATCATAATCTCTCTGTAACATCTATCTGGATTAGCTCCCCCTGCTGGTCGGTTTCCTATATATACCCTGTTTCCTGTGCACTTCCTTGTCTGGCTTTATCACACATGGTGTTCCGTTCCGTTCCGTTCCGTTCCGTTCCTCTGCTCTGCTCTGCTCTGCTCTGCTCTGCTCTGCTCTGCTCCTGCTCTGCTCCTGCTCCTGCTCCTGCTTTCTGGTTTGTCTCTTCTTTGCCTTGTCCTGTCTGTTTGTATATTGCTCCTTGTTGCTCTGTGTTCTTAGCTTTGTATAGTTGCCTTAGGTTTATGCTGTGTTCTGTGGTTAGCTGTGCTCTATGTTTAGCTTTGTTAGTTTGTGTAGCATTGTCTGTGTTAGTGTTAGCCTAGTTAGCTTGTTACATGTGGTAGATGTTTGTTAGCGTGTTAGCATATTGTTGAATGTGTCCTTTGTTATCTCTTGCTTAGTTGTTATCTTGTGTCTATGTGCTCTGTTTGTATTTATCATAATGCTCACTGTAAATAAACCTGTCACTCTTGCGTGTACGTCCGCCTCCCGTGTCCTCCCTTGCCCGGTACGTGACAGAAAGCCAGACCTAAAAAGGACGTAGCGAGAGTTTCCCCGGTCTTACGAAATTTGTTGTCTGAGTCCTCTGAGGATGAATATCCTGGGGTCTACTTAAAGTGGGAGTACCAACTAAGCTCAGCCTGGACTCTGAAATGGAAATTTCCTGTCCTGCCTTCACCCTCCAAAATTTGGACAGTGGTATCCCCCGTGCTGCCAGGAAGCGCCGTCGGAAGCGGAAGACCGCGCCTGCTACCGAAACGCCCAAGCCAGCGCTCGCTAGCTCTGCGCCTGAGTTCACACCCGCTACCCCAGCGCATGAGGTCACGCTCACTACAGCCATGCCGGAGTCCGTGCTCGCTACTGCCACGCCTGTGCTTCCTGGTGCTGGACATCTGCGGAGGCCACAGCTGTGCAGCCAGGTGCTGGACCCCCAGCTCACCCACAGTCCGAGGGGACCGGTCACCGCTAGGGGCAAACAGGACTCGTCGCTTCCCCCTGCCTGCCCACGCCTGACTCCGGACTACTTGGCCATGTCTGAGGCTCAGCGTGCCCTCCAGGGAGTCATGGAACCCCTGAGTACGGCCAGAAGGGCGATGGAGTTCGCGGGGCAGATTGCTGAGGGATCGGAGGCAGCTAGGATCCTTGCGGGTTTTCTGGTTATGCAGGGAACTATTGACTCTGCGGTTACCCAGAGTCTTGAGATCGCCGACTCTTGGGTCGTCTCACCCTCCGCCCTTCCAGAGGCCGTCAGCTCCAGTGAGGCCCTTCCAGAGGCCGTCAGCTCCAGTGAGGCCCTTCCAGAGGCCGTCTGCTCCAGAGAAGCCCTTCCAGAGGCCGTCTGCTCCAGAGAGGCCCTTCCAGAGGCTGTCAGCACAAGTGAGGTTCTTCTAGTGGTCGCCAGCAGCCTGACAGTGACCCCGCTCGCCAGCTGCGAGACGGCCACCCCGCTCGCCAGCAGCCCCGACGGCGACCCCGCTCGCCAGCAGCCCCGACGGCGACCCCGCTCGCCAGCAGCCCCGACGGCGACCCCGCTCGCCAGCAGCCCCGACGGCGACCCCGCTCGCCAGCAGCCCGACGGCGACCCCGCTCGCCAGCAGCCCGACGGCGATCCCTGCCCGCGTCTACGCCGCCCCTGGGGTCGCTGCAGACTTCGGATCATGGACCACACCCCCCTGGTGGGGGGCAAAGCCTGTATCTCGGGGGTCTCCTGCTACTTTCAGGACTTTTTTACCGGGGTCCAATTGGCCCATTGACTGGGTGCAAGCAGGGTACCTGAGGACTCCCTTGGGGAACTTTAACTCTTGGTCCAGATTTGTGCCTGTGTGGCCTGCGAGCCCAGCCTCTTCGTCCACATTATTGTCTCCTGTTTTGTTTAATCTTGTGTCTGTCCCTCCTCTGTTCTGGCCCCCTGCTTGTTCTTGTCTGTGTTTTGCCATGCTCCTTTGGTTTAGTCAAGGTCTTTCTGGTTTTCTTGCTTTTCTGGTCCTGTCCTTTGCGCTTCGGAGCCGCGCCTTTAGAGGGGGGGTTATTCTGCTTCCCACCCAGCAGGTGGGGCTGTAGCCACCTGCTGGTCGGTTTCCTATACATACCCCGTTTCCTGTGCACTTCCTTGTCTGGCTTTATCACACATGGCATTCCTTGGCTCCTGTTTGGTCTGGTCCTGCTTTCTGGTTTGTCTCTTCTTTGCCTTGTCCTGTCTGTTTGTATCTTGCTCCTTGTTGCTCTGTGTTCTTAGCTTTGTATAGTTGCCTTAGGTTTATGCTGTGTTCTGTGGTTAGCTGTGTTCTATGTTTAGCTTTGTTAGTTTGTGTAGCATTGTCTGTGTTAGCATTAGCCTAGTTAGCTTGTTACATGTGGTAGATGTTTGTTAGCGTGTTAGCATATTGTTGTATGTGTCCTTTGTTATCTCTTGCTTTAGTTGTTATCTTGTGTCTATGTGCTCTGTTTGTATTTATCATAATGCTCACTGTAAATAAACCTGTCACTCTTGCGTGTACGTCCGCCTCTCTTGTCCTCCCTTGCCCGGTACGTGACACTCTCTCTCTTTAGTGAGATGTTCTCTTCATTGCTATAACCATGGTGTGTGTATGAAGAGGAGTGTGCGTCGGTGTCTTTCACATCATTGCAAACACAACGGTACCAGAGCTTTACACGAAACCACGCCCACACCTGTCAGCAGGTCAGAAATCATGGCCACAGATAAAGTCATGGCAGTGCCAACTACATCGATGGTCGGAGACTCGACTCCAACCCCAGTGCAGAAATATTCGGTGCACTGGCAACCTCTCAGGTGAGACACTGTCTTCTGTCTATTCAGCAAAAAGGACATTTTAAAGAACACTATATTACCACTAATGAACACTTATATAATGATATTTGTCACACATAGCCTTATGTAGCATTTATGGCACCCCTGGTGGACCTGAAAAAAAACTTCTTGTACTGTCTTTATTCCCCACTATGACAGCTGTTCCACACGAGTGCCCCCATATGACAAATTTTTGCACATTTTAATAAAACCGTGACAAGTTAGTTATGAGGGGCATCTCTTTAATAGATGTCGCAGTGGAGCAGTGCATGACATGATCCATAATTCAGTGCAACAGGTAGTGATCCACATTTTTTGGTTCTGATCCGATTCCAATGCACAACTGCCGATAACGATACAGGTTTGTTTATATTTTAATATTATGATTATTATTGTTGGTGTTTAATGTTACAATATGCTGTCTTGCTTAGCAGCGTTTCCAGACTACAAAATCTCCACACAAACAACATTGTAGTTAAACCAACAGCTGATATAATTTGCTCACTCAGTTGCTGACTGAAGTTGCTGTGTGCTCATGGTAAGATGTGGAATGGAATATGGATCGGTAAGGGGATCAGCCCTGTCCGTCCGATATCTGATGAGTGAATGACGTCAATATCGGACCTGATACAGATATAGGATCATTTCGGACCCATCTCTAATAAGTATCATTTGTTTTTTCTTCATAACTAATATTGTTGCTCCTGTAATATATATGACAAAGGCATCACTGTTTGATTCCTTTAATCTTCCAAGCATCTTCTTGTACATATTATGTAAAGGCCAGTACAACTCATACCAGTCTTCGTTTGGTGAGCATGGGGCCGGCCCTTCAGCACCCATCTAAACCTATGTCAGGAACACTGCACATATTCAATCCCACTTTCAATGATGAAACATGGGGAACAATCTGCCTGGCCTGGTAGCCAATAAAAGTTATTAGAGAGGCCTACGTCATGACATTTAGTAAATCTTGTTTATGGGATCGGCATTGCTATGCAGCTAGATATAGTCCTCACAGCTTTTGGATTTTTGGACCGCAACATAAAAGTTAATGACAAGTTTGAAAAGATGAAAGATTGTCGGGCATCTTTTCTTTTTAAGCAGTGAATGTCACTAGTGAGTCTGTTTTACTTTTTTTACGTATTATTTTTGGCTGTAGGTTAAGGCACGGACAGCATTGGGTTTCCTTTCTCTGAAGTGTCGCTTTGGCTGTGTTATGATGTCATTCATATTCTGGTCTCAACTTCTGTTAATTCCTGCTTTACGTTTAATGTGTGTGTGTGACTTAATTGGTGAGGTGCGTCAGTGTTTGTATTTATTGAGCAAGCAGGTTTGTGTGTAGTTTCACTGACAAGTCAGGTACTGCCCAGAGTTTAGTGTGCCCCACCATGCTGTCCTTGTCGGTTATGGAAGCATAATTGAATCAATCATGAAGCCAGTTTACAGGTTGGCTGCAGGAGGGGCTCTTATCCTTGTTCTATACTATTTATACACAACACAGTCTGTGTTTACATGCACTTAAAATCATGTAAACACAGATCATAATCAGATTTCTGTGGTTATATGATTATTCAAGTGGTCATGTAAACAGTATACTCCAATATGCCCATTTTAGATTTACATTTTCTCAGTCCTGCTAAATACATCTTGAGTGAGGTCACATTTTCCTCTCCGGAGGTGCCGAATAGTTTGGCAAAACATTTTTGAGGCCATCTGGAAGTCCTTTTCCATTGCCTTTCCAAGCTTTTGCTTCTGCAACTGTCTTCACTGCAGCCCTTCTGACCCACTGAGCTTGAGTAAGGTTGCATTTTCCCCTCCGGAGGTGCAAAATAGGTTTACAAAATATTTTTGAGGCCATGGAAAAGTACTTTTCCATGGACTTTTCAAGATTTTGCTTGTGCACTTCTGCAGAATTTCCTTAGTCATCCTCTAACTAACCCTGCCATAAGTCAATGGGCAATGTTGCAGGAGATGAGAGCAGTACCCTCCCAAGTGGGATGGACACCACCCCATCCTAAAAGGCCAGGCTTACCCTCAAAGGTTGTCCATTTATCTCAAGCCCATGTTGTTTATAAAGCCAGCAGTTCACCAATTATAACCTGCTATAGGCTTGGGCAACTCACTGCATTGGGATGTGGCCAGAGCACACTACTGCATCGAACATCGCCTTCGCAACTCTAACCACCACTAAAAAACTAGCCTTAGTCACCTTAGACTGTCAAAAGTGTACATCATTAGCCCCTACATGAATGTCTATTCTAAAGAATATACTTCTATGGAGCTCTCTAAGGCTGCCTATAATGTCTAGCACTCTGGCTCCTGGGATGCATGTAACCCTTGCTGCTGGTGTCCAAAAAGGGGTAGCTAATTTCACGTGTTGTAAAATAGTCACCTGTGACCAGAGCTCTTGTCAGGCTGTTCAGTGAGTGTTTCACTGAGGAGGGTAAACCCATTTGAGACATGAAAAGGTAAAGACCGTTGCTCTGGTGGGCTAGCCCTATGACTATGTTGCCGAACCATCACGCACTTGCCCTGCTGCAATGGTGCAACTGGCATGGTACGATGCAGACGATGGTCTAACACACTTTGTGATTAAAGCATCAATGGAAACCCAAAAGAAAGTCAGAGGAAAAAAAAACAATCCCTGAAAAAAGAAAGTGGGAAAAGGCTGTAATAAGTTATAAAAAATATATTACAGCAGTAGATAAAGCCGAGATGAAGGGACTAAGGCCAAGCTACAGACACACTATGCTGGTAGACCTGTAAACTTTCTAAATATCGATTAGCAAGAATTGACTATGGATTTACAACACCAAATCAAAAAAATTTGGGATGGTATAGAAAAATGCTAATTAATTAAACAAACAACAACAAAAAACATGGGGTCCCTTACATTTACTTTGACTTTTATGACACCACTGGAAACAAAGGCGACAGTGTCAATGGCAGGATATGTAATGGGTGCCGTGACAACAAATTTCACTCTGCTAAGTGCCTGTAAATGGTCCGGTCAGAGACAAGGGTGTGTAGAGAAAGTGCCACCTGTGTCTGGATGGTGAACAACGGAACTATGGGATCTGGTTGTATTTGTCGGTGGATCAAATGATCCTCCTCTACAGGTGGTCTGTCTGGGCCGTCCAGAGCCTCTGTCATGTATGTGTGCCCACACAGAACCACGGCTCCTAACACCTCCTAACGGTTAGGTCAGGACGGCCTAGATTGTGGGAAATTTGTCGAAATGACCATCCTGCTTCTCTCAGTCCAATGATGAGCCCCTTTTCAAAGATGTCACCTTTGCAAAATGTCTTCGAGTGCATAATAGAGGCATGTCTAGTAATCAACAATCTCTCACCAAGAGGTACTCTACCCAAAAGTAGAGTAGCCTCTAATACCCTTTTATAGAGCAGCAGGGGAAACACTTGCACCCTCTTGTGAAAATACCACAAAATCACATTAATAACCCAAAAGTGTGGAAAAATGACAATGAGAAACAAAAAAAAAAGAATAAGAAGAACTATATAGAGTAAGAAGTAACAAGTCAATAGATTTCCTTAAATAGCGGTAAACAAATCAAAGCAGGTTTGAAACATTTATTTGTTTCCTGATTGAATGCACTTGTGTTGAAGAAGTGAACGAGGTAGAGTAAAACTCCTCCCACACTGTGAACAACAATATGGTTTTACTTCTGTGTGAATGCGCTGGTGCTGCTGGAGACCACTCTGTTGAGTAAAACTCTTTCCACAATCTGTGCACTGATACAGCTTCTCTCCTGTGTGAACTCGCTGGTGTTGTCGGAGATTACTCTGTTGAGTAAAGCTTTTCCCACACTGTGAGCAGTGATATGGTTTCTCTCCAGTGTGAACTCGCTGGTGTTCTCGGAGAACACTCTGAAGTGAAAAACTCTTCCCGCACTGTGAACAATTATATGGTTTCTCTCCAGTGTGAATTCGCTGGTGTTTCTTGAGACTACTCTGAGAAGAAAAGCTCTTCCCACATTGTGAGCAGGGATAGGGTTTCTCTCCAGTGTGAACTTGTTTGTGTGATTGAAGACTACTCTGGTGTGAAAAGCTTTTCCCACACTCTGAGCAGTGATACGGTTTCTCTGCTGTGTGAACTCGTTCATGGTTTTTTAGATAACGCTGACAGGTAAATCTCTTCCCACACTGTGGACAGTGATACGGTTTCTCTCCAGTGTGAATGCGCTGGTGTTTTTGGAGATTATTCCTAATAGGAAAGCTTTTTCCACACAGTGAGCAGTGATATGGTCTCTCTCCAGTGTGAATGCGCTGGTGTTTCTGGAGATTACTCTTAATAGGAAAGCTTTTCCCACACTGTGAGCAGTGATATGGTTTCTCTCCAGTGTGAATGCGCTGGTGTTTCTGGAGATTACTCTTAATAGGAAAGCTTTTTCCACACAGTGAGCAGTGATACGGTTTCTCTCCAGTATGAGTGAGCTGGTGTTGTTGGTGATGACTCTTAATACTAAAGCTTTTCCCACACAGTGAGCAGTGATATGGTTTCTCTCCCGTGTGAAAGCGCTGGTGTATTTGGAGATGACTCTTTGTAACAAAGCTCTTTCCACACTGTGAGCAGGAGTAGAGTTTCTTTTCTGTTTGAGAGCGCTGACGTTGTTGGAGATTACACTGGTGAACAAAACTCTTCCCACAGTGTGAGCAGTGATAGGTTTTCTCTTCTTCCATAACACACTTATCTAGTTGAAGATTACTCTGCGGAGTGAAGCTCTTCCCACAATCTGAGCAGCGGTGAATGCATGTCTGCGTTTGTTCCTGATGAACGTTACTGCCAAGAGGACAAGTGGACATTTCCAGACTATTGGAGCCTCCTGTGTGTGTCGTATTCCCAGATTGATTCTCTCTTAATTTCAGCACCCTCACAAAACATTCCCTGATATGGCATCTCTTGATGTGTTTGTGGAGGTAAATTCCAGATGTATAAGAAAGAGGACACAAGGGGCAGGGAAACCCCTGTAACAGAACATCACACATATCTGGAACAGAAAAAGAAATCACACAAATTTGTTTTCTTTCATGGATCGACTACAATTTTACCTTTACCTCAATCATTCCATACAAATCTCCAGAGGCTCAAACTTAGTTCTTATCAGGTCCCTGGATGCTGCACTTTGGACTAATTGTGCATGGATACTGGGTCACAAAATGAAACAGCCAATTTTGAGTGAAGATAGAGCAATGATCCTGATCCTGATCTTCTCACTGGCAAAATGAATAAATAAAATAACGCACCTACACAGAAATGTCAGTTTGTTGCAGAACTCTGCATGCAGTTCTTTCCCTGTACCTCTAAATGATTACAGGTGTGGTCTGTAGTAAACCTCTTGGTGAGAGATCGCTGACTGCTAGACATGCCTCTACGTCACACTCAAAGACATTTAGTCCAGTTGACTGAGTTTGAGAGCAGGCTTATCATTGGACTGAGAGAAGCAGGATGGTTGTTTTAATAAATTGCCACCATCTAGGCCATTCTGACCTAGCCGTTAGGAGGTGTTGGGAGCATTGGTTCCGTGAGGGCAGAAATGGCAAACAGTCTCCGGACGGCCCAGACAGACCACCAGTAGAGAGGATCGTTTCATCCACCGACAAGCACAAGCAGCTCCCACAGTTTTATTGTTCACCATACAGACACAGGTGGCACCTTCACTACACACCCCTGTCTCTGCCCGGACAATTACCAGGTGCTTAGCAGAAACTTGTTGTCACAGTGCCCATTAGGTGTCCTGCCACTGACAGGCAACCACTTTTGCCTTTGTTTGCAATGATGCCGTGAACGAGAATCCTGGACTGTGATCATATTGTCTTTAACGACGAATCCAAGTTCTGTTTGGGATACAACAACAGTCGGGTTCGAGTTGATGAGCGCTTCACTGCTGCCGTTGCTGTGGAGCAGCACACTGCCCCAACTATTTTGTGATTATCTGGGGAGCCATCTCAAATGACAGTCAGTCACCCCTAGTAGTGATACGAGGGACACTAACAGTCAGCAATGTGTGCAAGATATCCTATGGTCACATGCGTTTTCTCTCATGGCAGGGCTTCCAACTGGCATTCATCAGCAGGATCACTCACACACAGGTTTACAACAATTTCTTGGCCTTCCCGGTTGCCAGATTTATCACCAAGTGACCAAGAGTACCAGCTGAGATGCCAGCTTTGGCAACCTAAGAGTGTGCAGGATCTACAGGCCCAGCTGCAACATCTGTGAGCAAATGTGCTGCAGGATACCATACAGAACCTGTATGCCTACATGCCCAATTTTATCCTTGCTAGAGACGGACCAACCTTTCCATTGTACAGTTTGCCCCAATACACTTATCCTAAACTTATCTCTAATACTGTTATCAATTTCATATTTACATTTACAGCATTTAGCAGACGCCCTTATCCAGAGCGACTTACAATTGGTACAATCTTACAATCCAAGCAATTGTGGGTTAAGGGCCTTGCTCAAGGACCCAACAGTGGCAGCTTGGCAGAGGTGGGATTTGAACCCTGGACCTTCTGGGCCAAAGTCCAGTATCCCATATAATCATCTATACATTCATACATGGTTTCATTCAATCCCAACTCCTTCTTGGTGTGCTATACTTTTTCTTGAGTGTAGTTTAAGAACAGTTCAAATAGGGAGAAAAAAAATGCACACACACTACTGTAAAAAAAAAGCTTAAGACCCTGCACAGTTTTCAGTATTTGTGTTTAAGTCTTCTGCATTAGTGCATCAGTGGTAAATAACATTAAATTTACAAACATTTATTTTGCTTAAAAAATAATAATAATAATAAAATAAAAAAATAATAAAAAAAAGAGAAGAAACCTAAACCTAAACTTAAACTGCTTCGATTCTATTAAGGTCCACTGGCGTGCAGTTTGTGAAGGTACTCCATGTTTGCCCAAGCCTCTTGGAGAACCAGTTCTTCTGAAGAATTTAGTTCTCGCACTTGTTTCCCAGACAGACTTAAAGATGTTGAGGTCAGAGCTCTGTGGAGGCCAGAATCCATCTTCATTTTGCTGGAGATAGTTCTTTTTTACTTGGCCATGTGTTTGGGGTCACTGTTATGATGCAGAATGAATTTGGGACCAATCAGATTTCTAACTGATGGAAATGCGTGTTGGATAAGAATCTGTCTGTGCTTCTGACCAAATCACCAACTCATTTGCAGGAATATGTCCCAAACCTGTAGGGAACCCCCACTATGCTTCAATGTTGAATGCAGACATGTAGGTTTGTGGGCAGACAAACTGCCTTCTGTTAGTGCCAAAACCTCCAGAGCACCTGCTGCCATGATACTGCACCCCAGTCCTTGTGTTTTGGTGCAAAGGTGAGACACTTGGCATTCTTACTCCTCTAAGATATGTTTTAGTCACAAATCTTCCATAAAGACCACTTTTGGCAAGACTTCTTCATACGGTACCTTGGTGAACAAGACCTTACTCATGCAGGATAATTCCCTTGTATCTTGTGGCTGTATTCACTCTATTTAGGGTAACCTGCTACAATCTACCAGTATTGCATTTTTTGGGATGGTTGTACCTCACCCACCTTTAACTCTTCATGGCAGTTCTGATTCAATTGAACAATTTAATTTAGATCAATTTGTGCATAACATAATTGATCAGTAGCACCTGGAAGTTAGGTTTTAGTATCTGGAAAGTGCTCTGTTAGTTACTGTGTTGCTTTCTTTAATTACAGAAAAATCATACTGTAGGATTTCATTTTTTCCACAGGAATATCTTCGTATCTAAAATGTGTTCTTACCACTGATACACTAATGCAAATAACAAAGGCCTGGAAGAAGAACCAGCTACAGCTAATTTATTTTCATTTTCAGGGTGTAATATGACAGAAGGTAACGCTTTTAACAGAGTATGATGGTTTTCTACCAGCACTGTCTGTGCTACACATCATTCATTTTTACCTTCAGCAGGATCAGGATTCTGTAGCCGTCTGCTCTCTGCTGATTCCATTACAATATGACTGGAATAAAATAGCAACAACAATCTGTTAATTAAGAAAGTAATGATTAATGAACAACAGAAGACAACATTAATAATACTGTACAACTATACCTATCATTTCCAAACACTGTATCATCTTAAATGAATAGAAAATGAGCTTTATACATTTTTAACTCATGTTGCTTATCGTCACAATAAAACGAGAGTAAAGTTTCCAGAGAGTCTTAAACAGATTGTTGTATAAAAACAAACATTTGCAGCTGCATTTCCAGCTCTAAATCTCACCGACAATTAGTTTTAGTGTAATAATAAATCAAATCCGATCAGAAGGACACGATCTGAATTGTCTTCATCCTAATCACTTTGATACTGATTTAGTTTATAAAGACGATGCTTGGTGTGGAGACCTTCTAATCCCAAAACACTCAACAGAGTGCACTACATAGTGTACATACGAAATTAAATTCACCCCATATGTAGTGCACTTCTACAGGGAGTATGAATCAGTTTGGGATTCCGCAGCTTCAGTTGAACTTACCTTGTGTTTTACAGCAAAACGGAGTGAATCAGCTCAAATCCACACAACAACCGTCTCTAATTGGAGTTCCGTCAAACCACACTGTGACTGTAAATCAGAAATATGATAACAGAAACTTAATAACGGCCACAGCAACACAATCTATGCGGATAAACGCACTTCTATTCTTTGCTTTTTAACGGAGGTTGGCGAGCAGCTTTGCGTGCATTACCTCCATCCACTGATCTGGAGTGAGAAGCAGCTCTGCTTTATTCCTTCCATTCTTCCATTCATTTTCATACCCGTGCAATTCACGGTGGTCACAGGGAGCCGAGCGCTAACCGGCAGTACAGTGCTTAACAACATGAAAACAGAAAGATACTAAAAGCTACAACTCTATTAAAACAAAACAACTAAAACACATCTTACCTGAAACGAAAAAACTCCACAAACGACAAAAATCAAACAAACAAACAAAAAAAAAAAAGCTCAATACGGACTTTTCCACTCTTGGGCTTGAACTTCTAAGCCAGTGGAGACCCCAAAGGGACGGTCACGGAGGTGGGTCCAAAGGAGTTCCCACTTTTTAAATATTGCTTTTGCCTTAGGCTGGTGTTAGGGTTACTACTGTCTGCACTTTTATTTACCATAAAATCCGTGACAGTTTGGCCATGGGCAGAAGTATGCAAGTTCTTTACTTAAGTAAAAGTCCAGTCAAGTCAGATTTATTTATAAAGTGCTTTTTACAATGGAGCATTTTCTCAAGGCAACTTTACAATTTTAGATATTATCTTTTCATATCTATGGGCAATTCCAAATTGAGAAAGCCTAGGGCGACAGTGGAAAGGAAAAAATCCCTAAGCATTATGAGGAAGAAACCTTGGGAGGAAGAAGACTCAAAAATCCTCCTTGGGTGGCGTAGATGATAAATGTAAGAATTAAACTAATTTATCTAATCTTATAGTGACAGTTCAAATAAAGTAATGTAAAATATGCCGATATAAGTCCAATACACAGAGTTACTCTATGATCTTTAGTCTGAGCAGGAAAGTCCTTGGCGGCACCTCGTCCCCAGGCAACCAGAGGACTGTGTAAAAGTACTACTAATCTGGAAAATATAAATAAAAAAAATATTCAAATTAAAGTTGAAGCATGGTTTATATATCTTATTAGAGAAGTATAAAAATTCACACTACTAAATGTACTTAAAGTAAAAAAAGTTAAAGTATTTCTTTATAAATCTTTTGAAACAGGATTTCTTTTGTTGAGGGTAGATGATCGATGACACAGAGTACATAATGCTTTGTACTACAACTACATGAATCATCTACAAAAGTCATACAAATGACATTATCATCTTTAAATAACCACAACAACAACGGAATAAAAATATACAAAATACTTTGGAAATTGTGCTGCTAACTCTCTCATAACTAGACATGGTAATATTCAGGAATGCTGTAAATCATGAGACTTAACCCAAACAATAATTATCATCGACACTTTAGTTAAACTTAATTTGCACTTCATTTGGTCCTTGACTAGAATGGCCTACATCAAAAAATATTTTAAAAAATCGGTTGATTTGCAAAACGACATAGTGGGACAAAAAAGTATTTAGTCAGCCACTGATTGTGCAAGTTCTCCTACTTAGAAAGATGAGAGGGGACTGTAATTTGCATCATAGGTACACTTCAACTATGAGAGACAAAATGAGAAAAAAAATCCAGGAAATCACATTGTAGGATTTTTAAAGAATTTAATTGTAAATTATGGTGGAAAATAAGTATTTGGTCAATAACAAAAGTTCAAGTCAATACTTTGCAACATAACCGTTGTTGGCAATGACAGATGTCAAACGTTTCCTGTAAGTCTTCAGCAGGTTGGCACACACTGTAGCTGGTATTTTGGTCCATTCTTCCATGCAGATCTCCTCTAGAGCAGTGATGTTTTGGGACAACACAGACCTTCAACTCCCTCCACAAATTTTCTATGGGGCTGAGCTCTGGAGACTGGCTAGGCATTCCAGGACCTTGAAATGCTTCTTACTCAGCCACTCCTTAGTTGCCTGAGCAGTGTGTTTGGGATCATTGTCATGCTGGAAGACCCAGCCACGTTCCATCTTCAATGCTCTCACTGATGAAAGGAGGTTTTGGCTTAAAATCTCACGATACATGGCCTTGTTCATTCTTCCCTTAACACGGATCAGTCGTCCTGTCCCTTTTGAAAAACAGCCCCAAAGCACGATGTTTCCACCCCCATGCTTCACAGTAGGTACAGTGTTCTTGGGATGCAACTCAGCATTCTTCTTCATCCAAACACGACGAGTTGAGTTTTTACCAAAACGTTCTATTTTAGTTTCATCTGACCATATGATATTCTCCCAATCCTCTTCTGGATCATCCATATGCTCTCTTTCAAACTTCAGTCGGGGTCTGGACATGTACTGGCTTAAGCAGGTGGGCACGGCTGGCACTGCAGGATCTGAGTCCCTCTCGGCATAGTGTGTTACTGATGGTAGCCTTGTTACTTTGGTCCCAGCTCTCTGCAGGTCATTCATCAGGTCCCTAGGTGTAGTTCTGGGATTTTTGCTCACCGTTCTCATGATCATTTTAACCCCACGGGATGAGATCTTGCATGGGGCCCCATATCGAGGGAGAATATCAATGGTCTTGTATGTCTTCCATTTTCTTACAATTGCTCCCACAGTTGATTTATTCACACCAACCTGCGCTTGCCTATTGTAGATTCACTCTTTCAAGCCTGGTGCAGGTCTACAATTTTCGTCCTGGTGTCCTTCTACAGCTCTTTGGTCTTGGCCATGGTTGAGTTTGGAGTCTGACTGTTTGAGGCTGTGGACAGATGTCTTTTATACAGATAACGAGGTCAAACAGGTTCCATTAATACAGGTAACGTGTGGAGAACAGAAGAGCTTCTTAAAGAAGAAGTTACAGGTCTGTGAGAGCCAGAAAGCTTGCTTGTTTGTAGGTGACCAAATACTTATTTTCCACCATGATTTACAATTCAATTCTTTAAAAATCCTACAATGTGATTTCCTGGATTTTTTTGCTCATTTTGTATCTCACAGTTGAAGTGTAGCTATGATGAAAATTACAGACCTCTCTCATCTTTCTAAGTAGGAGAACTTACACAATCAGTCGTTAACTAAATACTTTTTTGTCCCACTGTAGATATTTATTTTCATAGGTATTTTCTCTGGATATCTCAGACGATTGTCACTATTTGTCCCTTTAAAACTTATTTTGATCCTTATTACATCTGGAAAGTACTTGTACTAAGTACTAAATCCTGATGGCCTGTGGATAGAAACTGTGTGTCAGGTTTGTTGTACTGCATTTCACACTCCTGTAGCCTTTGCCTGACGGCAGAAGTGCGAAGAAGCTGTGTTGAGGGTGTGAACTGTCCTTGATGATGTTGATTGCTCTCCTGCTAAGTCCGGTGTGATAGATGTCCTGTAGTGAGGGAAAGACTGTCCCAGAAATGGACTGTGCAGTCTTGATCACATGCTGGAGAACAGTACAGTTTCTGTACCAGCAAGTGATGGAGCTGGAAAGAACCCTCTCAATCGTACTCCTGCAGAAGATAATTCTGATCACTCTGGCTGACATGCCAAATATCCTCATTCAGAATACTTAATACTTACTTCATTAGCCTGTTTTGTTTGGCCGATGCCACACTAAAACAACCACATATGGATTTTGGTGACTTGAATAGGATTAGCCCTAGATATTAGGAGATAATCTAAAATTGTAAAGTTGCTTTAAAAAATTCTCGATGGTAAAAAGCACAACAGAAATAAATGATGTGACTAAGCGAACTTCATGATTGTACTTACTATGTTGCTTCTTTGGTTTCATTTTAGGTGCACTGACATACAGCCCTCTAATAAGCCTTAAAATGAGTGTACCGATTATGCGACACACTAATTGTTGGCTTTTTGTGCTGCACAAATAAGAAGATTTTTACTTAGGCAGCGAGACGCTATATTCTGTGCTGATTAGCTACTACACTATAGCGTAGTGGTGTAGATTACCTAGTGTGTGTACACTCTAAGTGTTCACACAGATGCTGTGGGGCCAGGCCATGTATAGCTTTATATGTTACAAGAATGATATTAAAATCAATGCAATATAATCAGTGTAGCAACAACAGAAGGGGACTGATATGATCAACTTTCCTAGTTCTAGTTATCAATCGAGTCACTGACTTCTGAACTAACTGTGGAATTTATTTATAGTTGTACTAGACATTCCAGTAAGTACAGTGTTACAGTAATCCAACCTTGAGGTTATAAATGCATGAACCAGTTTCTCAGCATCTTTAAAAGAGTACAAGTTTAGCAATATTACATAACAGAAAAAAGGCAATTCTAATGATACTGCTAATTTGCACATCGGAGGAGAGATCTTAATCAAATGATACACCTGGGTTTTTATAGATGGACTGTGCGTTACCGAAGAATCATATAGGTTTAGGAAAGATGTAGCCAACCTCTCTTTTGCAGCCTTGGGTACAACTAATAAAACCTCAGTTTCATCTGAGTTATGTAATGGAAAATTAAGTCATATCCAATCTTTTATTTCCTTTACACAATCCTCAATTTTACTGGGTGTAAGGACGTCATTTTGTTTGGCTGATATGAAGAACTGTGAATTATCTGCATAGTAGTGGAAACTAACATTTATGAATAACTGAGTCTAGTAGCAGCATGTGCAGAGAAAGTAATGGCAGGCCCAGCACAAAATCATGAGGCACACCGTACTTCACTTTTGAGAGCTTGGAGTGTAGATCATTTTCCAAAACAAAACTGGTACTGGATGGTCAAGTAGGATCTAAACCAAGAAAGTGCCAGTCCAGTAACACCTATGGTGTTTTACCGCCTCTTCACTCCCCCTACTGAGCTGGTTTTGGTGGAATTCTGATGAAGGGCTTTGTGTTTGTGAATGTAAATACATTATAGCAGTGGTGCCACAGACAGAAGACAATATTTTTTTTTTTAATCAAAGCTTGAATTAAGTTTAAAGAAGTCGAAACTTGAACATTTTACCAATACACACTTACTGGAAAAAAAATGATTCGACAGCCTTTTGTGATGGCTCCCCAGATCATCACACCAGCAGTTTTGGCAGTGTGTCACTCCACCGCAAAGGTAGGATTGAAGATCTCACCACAAGGCCTTCACACTTGAATCTCACCATCGTCAGGTCCCAAACAAACCCTGCATTCGTCACTAAAGACGATACGACAACACTGCAAACGAAGGTGACAGTGGCTGACTGTTAATGGAGGCAGATATGGGGATGTGTAGTGAAGGTGCCACCTGTGTCTGGACACGGAAACTGTAGAAGCTGGTCGTACTTGTCGGTAGATCAAACAATCCTCCTGTACTGGTGGTCTGTGTGGGCTGTCCGGAGCCTTTGTCACGTGTGTGTATCCACACAGAACCACTGCTCCAAACAACTCCTAACGACCAGGTTAGAACGATCTAGATCAAGGGCTATTTGTCAAAACGACCATCCTGCTTCTCTCAGTCCAATGATGGGCACCCTTTCAAAGACATCAACTGGGCAAAATGTCTTCGATTGCATCATAGAGGCATGTGTAGCAGTCAACAGTCCCTCACCAAGAGGTACTCTACCCAAAAGTAGCCTCTGAGAGCCTTTTATAGGGCAGCAGGGGAAACAGTTTTATGCCCTCTTGTGGCAAGACCACAAAATCACATTAATAACCCAACAGTGTGGAAAAATGACAATCCGATACAAAAAGAAAAGAATAAGAACTGTGTAGAGTAAGGAGTAACATGTCAAACATCAGATTTCCTTAAACGATGGTGAACAAATCAAAACATGATTTGAAGAATTTACTTGTTTCCTGTTTGAATGCACTTGTGTTGATGAAATGAACGGGGCACAGTAAAACTTCTCCCACACTTTGAACAGTAATATGGTTTCACTCCGGTGTGAAAGCGCTCGTGCTTTCGGAGATGACCCAGTTGAGTAAAACTCTTTCCACAATCTGAGCACTGATATGGTTTCTCTCCTGTGTGAATGCGCTCGTGTTTTTTTAAATTACTCTGAAAAGTAAAGCTTTTCCCACACTGTAAGCAGTGATACGGTTTCTCTCCAGTGTGAACACGCTGGTGTTGTTCGAGATGACTCTGATAAGTAAAGCTTTTCCCACACTGTGAGCAGTGATACGGTTTTTCTCCAGTGTGAATGCGCTGGTGTCTTTGGAGATGACTCTTCATACTAAAGCTTTTCCCACACAGTGAGCAGTGATACGGTTTCTCTCCAGTGTGAATGCGCTGGTGTCTTTGGAGATGACTCTTCATACTAAAGCTTTTCCCACACAGTGAGCAGTGATATGGTTTCTCTCCAGTGTGAATGCGCTGGTGTATTTGGAGATGACCATTTCTAACAAAGCTCTTTCCACACTGTACACAGGAATATAGCTTCTTTCCTGTTTGAGAGCGCTGACGTTGGTGGGGATTACACTGGTGAACAAAACTCTTCCCACAGTGTGAGCAGTGATAGGTTTTCTCTTCTTCCATAACACACTTGCTTAGTTGAAGATTACTCTGCAGAGTGAAGCTCTTCCCACAATCTGAGCAGTGGTGAACGCATTTCTGCATTGGTTCCTGATGAACGTTACTGCCAAGACCACCAGTGGACATTTCCAGACTACTGGAGCCTCCTGTGGGTGTCGTGTTCTCAGATTGATTCTCTCTTAATTTCAGCAGCCTCACATGACATCCCCTGATATGGCATCTCTTGATGTGTGTGTTAAGGTAAATTCCAGATGTATAAGAACGTGGACACAAGGGGCAGGGAAACCCCTGTAACAGATCATCACACATATCTGGAACAGAAAAAGAAATCACACAAATTTGTATTCTTTCATGGATCGACTACAATTTTACCCTTACATTGATCATTCCACACAAATCTCCAGAGGCTCAAACTTAGTTCTTATGAGATCCTTAGATGCTGTATTTTGGACTAATTGGGTATAGATACTGGGTACCAAAATGAAATAACCCAATTTGAGTGCAGATGGAGTGAGAAGAATCCTCCTGATGTTCAAGCGTTTATATATTCATTGACCAAAAAAATTAAATAAAATAACGCACCCAGGTAGAAATGTCGAATTGCTGCAAAACTCAGCATGCAGTTCTGTCGCAGGCAGATATGTAAATGATTACAAGTGTGGTCCAATTAGACACTGGGTTTTGCTAAAACAGAACGTAAAATTGCTTCCCTCGCTGCTCTATAATAAGGCTCTCAGGGACTACTTTTGGATAGTGTCCCTCTTGATGAGAGATGCCTGCTAGACATGCCTCTATGACATTCAGTCCAGTCGACAGGCTTTGAGAGGGGGCACATCATCGGAATGATGGAGAGAAGCAGGATGGTTGTTTCGACTAATTGCCTGCTATCTAGCACATTCTGTTCTAGGTGTTAGGAGGTGTTGGGAGCAGTGGTTCTGTGAGGGCATGCATGGTGAACAGTCTCCGGACAACCCAGACAGACCACCAGTAAAAAGGATCGTGTGATCCACCAAAAAGCACAAGCTCGCAATTTTATTGTTCCCCATACAGACACAGGTCATACCTTCACTACACACCCGTCTCTGACCAGACCTTTTCCAGGTGCTTAACAGAAGGAAAGTTGTTGTCATGGTGTCCCTTAGGTCTCCTGCCATTGACGCCTTGCAATGGTGCCGTGAACAAGAAATGTGGACGGTTATGGACTGGAACCGAATCGTCTTTAAAGACGAATCCAGGTTCTGTTTGGGATCTGACAACAGTCACGTTAGAGTATGGAGGCCTCGTAGTAAGCGCTTCAATCCTGCCTTTGTTGTGGAGCGACACACTGCCCCTGCTGTGGTGTGATGATATGGGGAGCCATCGCATATGACAGTCCAGTCACCCCTAGTATTGATAGCAGGTTTAACCAGATCAGCGATATGTGCAAACCTCCAGGGCCTTCCAACTGGCATTTCATCAGCAGGATGATGCTCACCCACACACAGCAAGGGTTTCATTCAACCAAATTCCTTGGCCTGCCGGGGTTGCCAAATTTATCGCCAACTGAGCATTTATGGGACCAGCTGGGATGCCCAGCTTTGGCAACCTAAAAGGATCTACAGGCCCAGCTGCAAACATCTGTGAGCAAATGTGCTGCAGGATACCATACAGAACCGTATGTCCTACATTGCCCAATTGTATTCTGGTTAGAGACAGACCAACAAGGGGGGGGGGGGGGGGGGGGGGTAACTACACCCCTCCTTTCAATTGTACAGTTTTCCCCAATACACTTATCCCAAACTTATCTCTTATACTGTAATCACTTACATATAATCATCATTACTCTCACACATAGTTTCATTCAATCCCAACTCCTTCTTGGTGCATTATTTTTTCTAGAGTGTAGTTTAATAAATGGGGAGAGTCAGAATGAAATTGCAGAAAGAAAAAAATGCACCTACATTACTGTGGAAAAAAAAAGCTTAAGAAACACAAAGAAAATTAGTATTTAATGTCACCACCTTTTTAAAACTGCTTCGATTCTCTTAGGACTACTGCCGTGCAGTTTCTGAAGGTACTCCATCTTTGCCCAAGCCTTTTGGAGAACCAGTTCTTCTTTAGGCAAGACTTCTCCACACGGTAGATGGGTGTACCAGGGTCCCAGGGTGAACCAGACCTTACTCATGCAGGATAATCACCTTGTATCTTTTTGCTGTACTCACTCTATTAAGGGTAACCTGCTACATCTACCAGTCTTGCCTTTTTTGGATGGTTGGACCTCACCCAGCTTTACTACTTCTACACTGTTGTTCTGTTTCAATTAATACATTTTATTTAGATCAGTTTGAGCATAACATCACAGCACCTGAACGTTAGATTTTAGTATCTGGAAAGTGGTCTGTTAGTTTCTATTTTGCTTTCTTTAACGACAGAAAAACCGTTTCCCACTGATGCAAGTAACCAATGCCTGGAGAAAAAAACCAGGTACAGCTAACTTATTTTTCAGGTTGTAATGTGAAAGAAGGTAACGATTTTGACAGGGTATGATGATTTTATGTGAGCTCTTTCTGTTCTACACATCATTCATTTTTACCTTCAGCAGGATCAGGATTCTGTAGCCGTCTGCTCTCTGTCGATTCCATCACAACATGACTGGAATAAAATAACAACAACAATCTGTTAATTAAGACAGACATTATTATTTAACACTAATAAACTCATCTTGCTTATCGCCACAATGAAATGAGAGTAAAGGTTCCAGAGAGTCTTAAATAGATTGTTGTATAAAAACAAACATTTGCAGCTGCATTTCCAACTCTAAATCTCACCAACAATTAGTTTTAGTCTAATAAAAAAAATCAAACCCAAACAGAAACAGATTTGATGTGATTTATAACTTCATCGTAAGCAGTTTGATATTGAATTTGTTTATATATAATTATAAAGACGACGCTTTGAATGGAAACCTTCTAATCCCAAATCACTCTTCATATAGTACACTACATAGTGTACATAGACCATTAATTCACCCCCTATGTAGCGCACTTCTATAGGGACTATGAAACAGTTTGGGATTCCACAGCTTCAGTTGAACTTACAGAGGGGCAAAAAAGTATTTAGACAGCCACTGATTGTGCAACTTCTCCTACTTAGAAAGATGAGAGAGGTCTGTACTTTTATCAAAGGGTACACTTCAACTACTATGAGAGACAAAATGAGGGGGAAAAAATCACATTGCAAGGATTTTTAAAGAATTTAATTGTAAATTATGGGTGGTGGAAAATATGTATTTGGTCAATAACCCAAAAGTTCAACTCAGTATTTTGTAAACATAACCTTTGTTGGCAATGACACAGGTCAAACATTTCCTGTCAAATCTTCAACCAGGGTTGGCACACCACTGTAGCTGGTATTTTGGCCCATTTCCTCCATGCAGATCTCCTCTAGAGCAGTGATTGTTTTGGGAACAACACGGACTTTCAAAACTTTCATGCACTCCCTCCACACATTTTTCTATGGGGCTTGAGGGCTGGAGACTGGCTAGGCCCACTCGAGGACCCTTGAAATACTTTTTACTTAGAAGCCACTCCTTCCCATTGCCTGAGCGGTGTGTTTGGGATTCATTGTCATGCTGGAAAAACTCAGCCACGTTTCCATCTTTAATGCTCTCACTGATGGAAGGAGGTTTTGGCTAAAAATCTGACGATACATGGCCCCGTTCTTCTTCCCTTAACACGGATCAGTCGTCCTTGTCCCCCTCTGCAGAAAAACAGCCCCAAAGCATGATTTTTTTTCCACCCCCATGCTTCCACAGTAGGTATGGTGGTTCTTGGGATGCAATTCAGAATTCTTCTTCCTACAAAACACGATGAGTTTTGAGATTGTACTAAAAAGTTCTATTGGTTTCATCTGACCACATGATATTTTCTCCCAATCCTCTTCTGTATCATCCATATGCTCTCTGGCAAAAACTTCAGATGGGTCTGGACATAAATACTGACTTAAGCAGGGGGGGGCATTGCCTGGCATTGGAGGATCTGAGTCCCTCTCGGCGTAGTAGTGTTACTGATGGTTAGCCTTTGTTACCTTTTTGGTCCAGCTCTCTGCAGGTCATTCCATCAGGTCATCCTCAGTGTAGTTCTAGGATTTTTGCTCACCTGTTCTCATGATCATTTTGACCCCACAGGATGAGATAGCTGTGGTAAGCGATTAAGGTACTGGAACTCTGGGCCAGAAGGTGCAGGGTTCAAATCCTAACCTGCCACTGTTGGGTCTTTGAGCAAGAACCCTTAAACCACAATTGGTTGGATTGTAAGGGTTGTATCAATTCTAAGTCGCTCTGGATAAGGGCGTCTGCTAAATACTGTAAATGTAAATGAGATCTTGCGTGGGGCCCCAGATCAACGGAGATTATCAATGATCTTGTATGTCTTTCATTTTCTTACAATTGCTCCCACAGTTGATTTATTCACACCAAGCTGCTTGTCTATTGTAGATTCACTCTTTCCAGCCTGGTGCAGGTCTACAATTTTCTTCCTGGTGTCCTTTGACAGCTCTTTGGTCTTGGCCTTGGTTGAGTTTGGAGTCCGACTGTTCGTGGCTGTGGACAGGTGTCTTTTATACAGATAACAAGGTCAAACAGGTGCCATTAATACAGTGGAGGACAGAAGAGCTTTGTACAGAAGAAGTGACAGGTCTGTGAGAGCCAGGAATCTTGCATGTTTGTGGGTGAGCAAATACTTATTTTCCACCATGATTTACAATTAAATTCTTAAAATGTGATTTCCTGGATGTTTTCCTCATTTAGTCTCTCATAGCTGAAGTGTACCTATGATGAAAATGACAGACCTCTCTCATCTTTCTAAGTAGGAGAATTTGCACAAATCAGTGGCTGACTAAATACTTTTTTGCCCCACTGTATATACGTGAAAGCAAGGACAAGGCTTTCCTTGACAAGATTGCAGCTGTGTGCTGTGCTAACATGTCCCCAAGTGTTATGAAACCATGAACCATCTTATCAGAATATGAAACGTATTTGTTGTATTAACAGCATTATTTAAAAAAATGGAAGACTAGTTTGATTCTGACAGTCTTTATTTGTGTAATACTGAGTGTTACACTGTAGAAAATGTCACAATTTCACCATTAACTGAACGGTCAGTACAGCAGGTGTCTTTAAACAAGTAACATACAAATGGCAGTCAAAAAGATACACAACTTATCAAAAGCTGAACTTAAAAGATACTGCACTGAAAGTTCACAGTATCAATATAGTGCAAATAAAACCGCTAACAGACATTCTTCTGCCTCCACTGATGCACTTGTCGATTTTGTAGCATACCTCTCTATGGACCTTGTTTACACTAGCAGTTATTATTTAGTGGGTTGGAACATGTGATCGTCTTGGTCCCCCATGGTCACACTGCGGCTCCAATTTTTAATACAAAACAACTACACCTAAAATTTCAAACACTTAAACATCTTAAATAAATAAAAACTTAGCTTTGTACACTTTAAACTCGTTGCAAATCCTCACAATAAAACGAGAGTAAAGTTTCCAGAGAGTCTTAAACAAATTGGTGTATAAAAAAAACATTTGCAGCTGTATTTCCAGCTCTAAATCTCACCAACAATTAATTTTAGTCAGGAGAGATCAGCAGACGATCTGAATCGTCTTCATGCTAATCACTTTGATATTGATTTAGCTTATAAAGCCGATGCTTGGTGTGGAGACCTTCTAATCCCAAACCACTCACCACATAGTGAACTACATAATGTACATACGCCATTATTTCACCCCCTATGTAGTGCACGTCTATAGGGAGTATGAATCAGTTTGGGATTCAGCAGGTTCAGTAGAACTTACCTTGTGTTTTATAGCAAAACGGAGTGAATCAGCTCAAATCCACACAACAACCGTCTTTAACTGGAGTTCCGTCAAACCAAACTGTGCCTGTAAATCAGAAATATGATAACAGAAACTTAATAACAGCCACAGTAACACAATCTATGCGGATAAATGCACTTCTATTCTTTGCTTTTTAACGGAGGTTGGACAGTAACTTTGCGTGCATTACCTCCATCCACCGATCCGGAGTGACAAGTAGTGATGTGTTGGTTGCGACCGATCCGGCTCTAAGAGCCGGCTCATTGAGATGAACGACAGGAGCCAGTTCCTGATTGTGAGCCGGTTTATATATTTTTTAATTTATTGTACATTCCGACACATTGCGGCTTATTGCACTTCTTGTTAGATGCTAAACTACATGTCGTTGCGTTGTACTTGTACATGTGTAATGACAAGAAAGATGACAAAGTTGAATCTATATATATATATATATATATATAGAATCCCCTCAGAGAGAATCTAAAACAGGTCAGATCATAACAGAAAGGAGGAGCAGGATCAACCCCTCAAAGATGAGATCCTTAGGGGTTTTTTTTTTATGCCAATCTTTATTAAAAACTGTAACCTGGATGTTGCTTTTTCTTTTTTTGCACATTTTTATTTAGATTTTGTTGAGTGATGTTTGGTTGATGTCTTGTTTCCCTGTATATAGTTGCAAATTTACAAATAATACAAATAGTCAGAGACCTGAGACCAGATTGGACCTGTAATTGAGGCCTATTTTACTGTGTTCCATTGAGTATATAAATAAAAACTATATTAATAATAACAGACATTGGACATTATGTGTTTTTACATTAGTAATTCATTTTACACATAATTTGGTAATAAATTAAGCTACAAAAATCTAAAGAGCCACTTGGGAGCCGAAAGAGCCGGTTCTTTTTTGTGAGCCGAGCCAAAAGATCCGGCTCTCTGAAAAGAGCCGAAATTCTCATCACTAGTGAGAAGCAGATCTGCTTTATTTCGTCAATTCATCCATTCATTTTCATACCCGTTCAATTCACGATGGTCGCCAGGAGCCGGGTCCTAACCGGCAGCACAGTGCTTAACAATCTGAAAACAGAAAGACACTGTCAAAAGTATAACTCTTAAAACAAAATAAAACAAATATTAACAGAATGAAAACAAAAAAACCTCCACCAACCACAAAAATCAAACTCAAAAAAGCTCTAATCGAACTTTCCTTCTCTTGGGATCAAACTTACAGGCTAGCGGAGACCCCAGAGGGACGGTCACGGAGGCGGGTCCGAAGCAGTTCCCGAGTTTTAATTGGCTCCTTGCACAATAAATTCCGCATTTTCCTTAATGCTGCTCTGGCGTTTCCGGGTTTAACACAACACTTGCAATGAGCCACCAAAACGCCATTAAGTGCTCATAGCTTGGGAATCTTTTGGCAAATGTATTACATTAGCAGCAAATTGGTTGTCAGACTGTCGGTGCATTGCATCTGTCGTGGTGTTTACTACAATGATACTCCGAATTTCGAGGGGGATAAGTTCCTAGACCATGAGCTAGCGCATAAACTCTGTTTCATAATACGATAGTAATATAATATGATAATAATATATGCAGTATTATTGGATACAGTAAATAAAACTTTATTTTCATTAAATAATCTGTTTATAATTATCCTTAATAAATTCACGCCAAAATGATATATACACAACTTACCGGCTCATTATTAATGTCCAAATGCATCAGTGTTGGAATACTCTAACCACACAAAGGTATAATCCTATCAATCATCCAATTGAGTATCATAAGATTGAAAATAATTATAATCGAAGCCGTCATTTTGTTGGCATAATTAAAACATGAAACATACGAGAAACGAAAAACAAAAGCTGTATGAAGCTTTCTCAAACAAATAAAGCAAATACATTTATAAATACATTTTATTGTACAAATAGCGGAGTCAACGGAGATATGAATACACGCCACTGCGCATCTTGGCCACTAGATGGCAGTGAGGAATCGCAATACGAACTAGATATTTCTTTCCATAGGTATTTTTTCTGTATAGCGATCTCGGCGAAGAAATGCCCCACGGTTGTCACTGTTAGTCCCTTTAAATGTTTTCTTAAGATAAGATAAGATAGTAATATTAGTAGTAGAAATAATAGTAATAACTTTATTTACCTGGCGAAATTAAATTTCCAGCAGCATCAGTATTAAAGTACACAAACAGTAGAAAAATAAATTAAATAAAATCACACACACACACACACACACAGACAGTGGGGTCAAAAAATTATTTAGTCAGCCACTGATTGTACAAGTTCTCCTAGTTAGAAAGATGAGAGAGGTCTGTAATTTTCATCATAGGTACACTTCAACAAAATGAGAAAATAAATCCAGGAAATTACATTGTAGGATTAAAAAAAAAATTATCAAATGGTGAAAATAATTTTCTGTGAGGTTCAGTTCTGGAGACTGGCTAGGCCACTGCAGGACTTTGAAATGCTTTTTCACAGAGCCACTTCGTTGCGAGTTGAGTTGTTACCAAAAAAGTCTATTTTGGTTTCATCTGACCACATGATATTCTCCCAATCCTCTTCTGGATCATCCATATGCTCTCTGGCAAACTTCAGACGGGCCTGGACATGTACTGGCTTAAGCAGGGGAACACGCCTGGCACTGCAGGATCCGAGTCCCTCTCAGCGTAGTGTGTTACTGATGGTAGCCTTTGTTACTTTGGTTCCAGCTCTCTGCAGGTCTTTCATCAGGTCCCTCCCGTTTAGTTCTAGGATTTTTGCTCACCATTCTCATGATCTTTTTGACCCCACGGAATGAGATCTTGCGCGAGGCACCAAATCGAGGGAGATTATCAATGGTCTTGCATGTCTTCCACAGTTGATTTATTCACACCAACCTGCTTGCCTATTGCAGATTCACTCTTTCCAGCCTGGTCAGGTCTACAATTTTTATTTCTGGTGTCTTTCGACAGCTCTTTGGTCTTGGCCATGGTTGAGTTTGGAGTCTGACTGTTTGAGGCTGTGGACAGGTGTCTATTATACAGATAACAAGGTCAAACAGGTCCCATTAATACAGGTAACAAGTGGAGGCCAGAAGAGCTTCTTAAAGAAGAGGTTACAGGTCTGTGAGAGCCAGAAAACTTGCTTGTTTGTAGGTGACCAAATACTTGTTTTCCACAATGATTTACAATTAAATTGTTTAAAAATCCTAAATGTGATTTCCTGGATTTCGTTTCTCATTTTGTCTCTCATAGTTGAAGTGTAGCTATGATGAAAATTACAGACCTCTCTCATCCTTCTAAGTACGAGAACTTGCACAATCAGTGGCTGACTAAATACTTTTTTGTCCCACTGTAGATGACACATTTGGAATTAGGAATATTAACATGGGGGGCATTTGGTTTTGGTGGAATTCTGATGAAGGGCTTTGTGTTTGTGAATGTAAATGCATTATAGCAGTGGTGCTGCAGACAGAAGGCAATATATTTTTTATCAAAGCTTGAATTAAGTTTAATGAAGTTGAAACTTGAACATTTTTACCATTTTATACCAATACACACTTATTGACAAAAAAATGATTCTGCCTTTTTGTGATGGCTCCCCAGATCATCACACCAGCAGTTTTGGCAGTGAGTCACTCCACCGCAAAGGTAGGATTGAAGAGCTCACCATCGTCAGGTCCCAAACAAAACCTGGATTCGTCACTAAGACAATACAACAACGCTGCAAACGAAGGTGACAGTGGCTGACAGTTAATGGCAGAACATGGAATGGGCATGAAGACAACAAATTTCCTTCAGGTCCAGGCAGATATGGGGATGTGGAGTGAAGGTGCCACCTGTGTCTGGACACGGAAACTGTGGAAGGTGGTCGTACTTGTCGGTAGATCAAACAATCCTCCTGTACTGGTGGTCTGTGTGGGCTGTCCGGAGCCTCTGCCATGTGTGTGTATCCACACAGAACCACTGCTCCAAACAACTCCTAACGACTATGTTAGAACAATCTAGATCAAGGGCTATTTGTCAAAACGACCATCCTGCTTCTCTTACTCCAATGATGGGCACCCTTTCAAAGACGTCAACTGAATGTCTTCGATTGCATCATAGAGGCATGTGTAGCAGTCAACAATCTCTCACCAAGAGGTACTCTAGCCAAAAGTAGCCTCTGAGAGCCTTTTATAGGGCAGCAGGGGAAACAGTTTTATGCCCTCTTGTGGCAAGACCACAAAATCACATTAATAACCCAACAGTGTGGAAAAACAACAATACAATACAAAAAGAATAAGAAGAACTGTGTAGAGTAAGGAGTAACTTATCAAACATCAGGTTTCCTTAAACGATGGTGAACAAATCAAAGTATGATTTGAAGCATTTACTTGTTTCCTGTTTGAATGCACTTGTGTTGATGAAATGAACGGGGTACAGTAAAACTCCTCCCACACTTTGAACAATAATCTGGTTTCACTCCGGTGTGAAAGCGCTCGTGCTTTCGGAGATGACCCAGTTGAATAAAACTCTTTCCACAATATGTGCACTGATACGGTTTCGCTCCAGTGTGAACTCGCTGGTGTTGTCGTAGACTACTCTGTTGAGTAAAGCCTTTGTCACACTGGGAGCAGTGATATGGTTTCTCTCCTCTGTGAACTCGCTGGTGTTTCTTGAGACTACTCTGATCAGAAAAGCTCTCCCCACATTGTGAGCAGTGATATGGTTTTTCTCCAGTGTGAATGCGCTGGTGTATTTGGAGATTACTCTGACAAGTAAAGCTCTTCTCACACTGTGAGCAGTGATACGGTTTTTCTCCAGTGTGAATGCGCTGGTGTCTTTGGAGATTAATCTTTATACTAAAGCTTTTCCCACACACTGAGCAGTGATACGGTTTCTCTCCAGTGTGAACTCGCTGGTGTTTCTTGAGACTACTCTGAGCAGAAAAGCTTTTCCCACATTGTGAGCAGTGATACGGCTTCACTCCAGTGTGAATGCGCTGGTGTATTTGGAGATTACTCTGACAAGTAAAGCTCTTCTCACACTGTGAGCAGTGATACGGTTTTTCTCCAGTGTGAATGCGCTGGTGTATTTGAAGATTACCTTTTACACTAAAGCTTTTCCCACACTGTGAGCAGTGATACGGTTTCTCTCCAGTGTGAACTCGCTGGTGTTTCTTGAGACTACTCTGAGCAGAAAAGCTTTTCCCACATTGTGAGCAGTGATACGGCTTCACTCCAGTGTGAATGCGCTGGTGTATTTGGAGAGTACTCTTCACACTAAAGCTTTCCCCACACTGTGAACAGTGATACGGCTTCACTCCAGTGTGAATGCGCTGGTGTTTTTGGAGAGTACTCTTTTCACTAAAGCTTTTCCCACACTGTGAGCAGTGATACGGTTTTTCTCCAGTGTGAATGCGCTGGTGTATTTGGAGAGTACTCTTCACACTAAAGCTTTTCCCACACTGTGAACAGTGATAAGGCTTCTCTCCAGTGTGAATGCGCTGGTGTTTTTGGAGCTGACCCTTCACGCTAAAGCTTTTCCCACACAATGAGCAGTGATACGGTTTTTCTCCAGTGTGAATGCGCAGGTGTATTTGGAGATGACTTTTTCTAACAAAGCTCCTTCCACACAGTGAGCAGTGATAAGGCTTCTCTCCAGTGTGAATTCGCTGGTGTATTTGGAGATGACCCTTCACGCTAAAGCTTTTCCCACACAGTGAGCAGTGATACGGTTTTTCTCCAGTGTGAATGCGCAGGTGTATTTGGAGATGACTTTTGCTAACAAAGCTCCTTCCACACAGTGAGCAGTGATAGGATACGGTTGACGGATTTTTTTCTCCAGTGTGAATGCGCTGGTGTATTTGGAGAGTACTCTTCACGCTAAAGCTTTTCCCACACTGTGAGCAATGATAAGGCTTCTCTCCAGTGTGAATGCGCTGGTGTTTTTGGAGCTGACCCTTCACGCTAAAGCTTTTCCCACACAATGAGCAGTGATACGGTTTTTCTCCAGTGTGAATGCGCAGGTGTATTTGGAGATGACTTTTTCTAACAAAGCTTTTCCCACACAATGAGCAGTGATACGGTTTCTCTCCAGTGTGAATGCGCTGGTGTTTTTGGAGATGACCCTTCACGCTAAAGCTTTTCCCACACAGTGAGCAGTGATATGGTTTTTCTCCAGTGTGAATGCGCTGGTGTATTTGGAGATGACCCTTTCTAACAAAGCTCTTTCCACACTGTAAGCAGGAGTATAGTTTCTTTCCTGTTTGAGAGCGCTGACGTTGTTGGAGATTACACTGGTGAACAAAACTCTTCCCACAGTGTGAGCAGTGATAGATTTTCTCTTCTTCCATAACACACTTGTTTAGTTGAAGATTACTCTGCAGAGTGAAGCTCTTCCCACAATCTGAGCAGTGGTGAACGCATTTCTGCATTGGTTCCTGATGAACGTTACTGCCAAGAGGACCAGTGGACATTTCCAGACTACTGGAGCCTCCTGTGGGTGTCGTATTCTCAGATTGAGTCACTCTTAATTTCAGCAGCCTCACATAACATTCCCTGATATGGCATCTCTTGATGTGTTTGTGGAGGTAAATTCCAGATGTATAAGAAAGTGGACACAAGGGGCAGGGAAACCCCTGTAACAGATCATCACACATATCTGGAACAGAAAAAGAAATCACACAAATTTGTATTCTTTCATGGATCGACTACAATTTTACCCTTACATTGATCATTCCACACAAATATCCAGAGGCTCAAACTTAGTTCTTATGAGATCCCTGGATGCTATATTTTGGACTAATTGGGTATAGATACTGGGTACCAAAATGAAATAACCCATTTTGAGTGCAGATGGAGTGAGAAGAATCCTCCTGATGTTCAAGCGTTTGTATATTCATTGACCAAAAAAATAAAATAAAATAACGCACCCAGGTAAAAATGTCGAATTGCTGCCGAACTCAGCATGCAGTTCTGTCTTAGGCAAATATGTAAATGATTACAAGTGTGGTCTGATTAGACACTGGGTTTTGCTAAAACAGAACATAAAATTGCTTCCCTCGCTGCTCTATAATAAGGCTCTCAGGGGCTACTTTTGGATAGTGTCCCTCTTGATGAGAGATGCCTGCTAGACATGCCTCTATGACATTCAGTCCAGTCAGTCCAGATCAGCGATATGTGCAGGACATCCAGGCCTTCCAACTGGCATTCATCAGCAGGACGATGCTCACCCACACACAGCAAGGGTTTCAAGAATTCCTTGGCCTGCCGGGTTGCCAGATTTATCGCCAACTGAGCATTTATGGGACCAGCTGGGATGCCAGCTTTGGCAACCTAAAATGATCTACAGGCCCAGCTGCAACATCTGTGAGCAAATGTGCTGCAGGATACCATACAGAACCTGTATGTCTACATGCCCAATTGTATTCTGGTTAGAGACAGACCAACAAGGTAACTACACCCTCCTTTCAATTGTACAGTTTTCCCCAATACACTTATCCCAAACTTATCTCTTATACTGTAATCACTTACATATAATCATCATTACTCTCACACATAGTTTCATTCAATCCCAACTCCTTCTTGGTGCATTATTTTTTCTAGAGTGTAGTTTAATAAACTTCAAATGGGGAGAGTCAGAATGAAATTTAAGAAAAAATGCACCTACATTACTGTGAAAAAAAAAAGCTTAAGAAACAAAGAAAATCAGTATTTAATGTCACCACCCTTTTGAAAACCGGCTTCGATTCTCTTAGGACCACTGCCGTGCAGTTTCTGAAGGTACTCCCATCTTTGCCCAAGCCTTTTGGAGAACCAGTTCTTCTTTAGGCAAGACTTCTCCACACGGTAGATGGGTGTACCAGGGTCCCAGGGGTGAACCAGACCCTTACTCATGCAAGATAATCACCTTGTATCTGCTTTTTGCTTGTACTCACTCTATTAAGGGTAACCTGCTACAATCTACCAGTCTTGCCTTTTTTGGATGGTTGGACCTCACCCAGCTTTACTACTTCTACACTGTTGTTCTGTTTCAATTAATACATTTTATTTAGATCAGTTTGAGCATAACATCACAGCACCTGAACGTTAGATTTTAGTATCTGGAAAGTGGTCTGTTAGTTTCTATCTTGCTTTCTTTAACGAAAGAAAAACCGTTTCCCACTGATGCAAGTAACCAATGCCTGGAGAAAAAACCAGGTACAGCTAACTTATTTTTCAGGTTGTAATGTGAAAGAAGGTAACGATTTTGACAGGTTATGATGATTTTATGTGAGCTCTTTCTGTTCGACACATCATTCATTTTTACCTTCGGCAGGATCAGGATTCTGTAGCCGTCTGCTCTCTGCCGATTCCATTACAACATGACTGGAATAAAATAACAACAACAATCTGTTAATTAAGACAGACATTATTATTTAACACTAATAAACTCATCTTGCTTATCGCCACAATGAAATGAGAGTAAAGGTTCCAGAGAGTCTTAAATAGATTGTTGTATAAAAACAAACATTTGCAGCTGCATTTCCAACTCTAAATCTCACCAGCAATTAGAAACAGATTTGATCTGATTTATAACTTCATCGTAAGCAGTTTGATATTGAATTTGTTTATATATAATTATAAAGACGACGCTTTGAATGGAAACTCTCTAATCCCAAATCACTCTTCGTATAGTACACTACATAGTGTACATAGACCATTAATTCACCCCCTATGTAGCGCACTTCTATAGGGACTATGAATCAGTTTGGGATTCCACAGCTTCAGCTGAATTTACAGTGGGGCAATAAAATATTTAGACAGCCACTGATTGTGCAACTTCTCCTGCTTAGAAAGATGACAGAGGTCTGTACTTTTCATCAAAGATACACTTCAACTATGAGAGACAAAATGAGAAAAAAAAAAATCACATTGCAGGATTTTTAAAGAATTTAATTGTAAATAATGGTGGAAAATAAGTATTTGGTCAATAACAAAAGTTCAACTCAATACTTTGTAACATAACTTTTGTTGGCAATGCCAAAAGTCAAACATTTCCTCCAAGTCTTCACCATGTTGGCACACACTGTAGCTGGTATTTTGGCCCATTCCTCCATGCAGATCTCCTCTAGAGCAGAGATGTTTTGGGTTTTACGGACTTTCAACTCCCTCCACAAATTTTGAAAGATCCTTTTATTCTGTAAATGCATATGATGAATAACTATATTTTTGACTTTAAAGTGTTAGTTTAAAGCTTTTACATGGTCAGAGAGATTAATCATGATCTGGATTTAACATAATTCTATAGGAATTGAATACAATTTGTATGTAGAAGTTAGAGATTTGATGCTGAAACTAAAAACTGGGCTAAAGGTCGAAAAATCTGGGCTAAAGGTTATGATGACTGAGAGGAGGGAGAGAAGGGTGAAAATAAGGGAGGAGATATTCTAATAATTAGGAAGAACCATGACATAATGTTTTAACCTGAACTGTATCTAAGGACCAGAGACCTGTCGCTCTCTGGCTTCTTCGCACCGCTGCTGCGATGTGCGGTTGTCCTTTATTGCTTGCGATAAAATTGTCTGCTTCTCCACTGAAACTTTGATTCGGCTTGAGTGTGATTTTTGTTTAAGTGAGCAGCATGCATTCTGTCAAAAAACCACGACAGATACAGTGGTGACGAGGATGGGAGCTGAGGATTCGTCTCCAGACAACTACAGAAAGTGGCCACAGGTAAGCAGTTTATGCTTGTAATTTCTGTGCTTGTTTGGAGATGTCTTGAAGCTGGATGGTAAGAGTTGTCTAAACTAAATTTAAGCCAAATTCCAAAGTATTAAGAACCCTGTAAAATTAAGGGATAAATTTTTGTAGATGGAGAGGCAGGCAATATTTATGTTATGTGTTGTTTGTATGTCATGTCATATGTGTTGTAGGATCCTTGATTAGGTAACGACCTAAAGAGATTAGAATAATAAAGATAAGGGAATTAAAGAGATAAAGTAAGAGACGGCCAGTATTTGAGTATTTAGTTGCAAGAGGTTCAGAACGGCGCAAGACGTGCTTCAAAGGCTTGGTAATTATATAAGATAATACCAGTAGTGATAATAGGGATTTGTGGGAACTGGGCGGCTGCCATGATCACAAGTCATTTGGAGAAATCCCTTGGCCCACGTAACTAACCTTGTTGTTTACATAGCATTGGGGGAGTGTTCCGGGGATTTCATTAACTTAGATGTCTGATGCCATCTAGAGCCACGATCTGGGTGCTAGTTCTCTCGCTTAGTGCGCGGAGCCCAGTTATTCGGACTGGAAGGGTATGATGGACGCTGGGAATAACAGCTAAGCCGTCCCGAGTTTTTGTTTTTATGGAAATGGAATGATAAATGGAATGCGCAGTAACTTTAAGTGATGAGGAACGGGGTTTCTCGCTGTTCTCGTCCCACAATTTAGTTAATTCTGTGTTGAATGTGTAATGTCTAAGTGATGTCTCTGTTTAATGTGTAATGTGTAAAGTTTAAGTGACTGAAACTAGTGACTGAAACTTATTTAATATAAGAACCAACTTAATAAAGGTAGACGTAATTAAAAGTGAAAATAAAGTAACGTGCGACATGCTGTAGAGTGTGATAATTATAGGAGTGTGGTACGCAAAAGTGCGTTTATGGATGAACCACAAAAAGTACAAGGGAAATCCTGTCCTAAATATTCTTTAAAATATTTGGAGTTTGATTAGTTGGTTGAAGAAGCATAATTTACATTTGTGTTGATAGATCATCATTGTTATTGTAAACTTGTGAAAAATAAAACCTAAGCATTTAAATGATATCAGGCTGGTATATATTATCAATGGATTATACAGATATTGTAAGGTATGGATATTAATATTATAGTAAAGGGTGACAGAAAACATGAACTGTTCAAAACTGTCCCGTTCTACCTATGTAGCTATTGGCTGAAAATATGAGATTTCCTATATTAGACCAGTAAATGAGTTTAGTATATGATAGATTTTGAGAAAGGTCATTTAGAAATACATAAAATAAACAAAATATATAGAATCTGTGAGCTACATGTTTAAGGACTCGGATTGGGCAAATGATAAAGTCTGTGGGTACAGTATGTTTTAAACTACACCTAAAACAGGTTCGATAATACTGAACAGAATTGATTTAAGTGTTGGAACTTATTTATAAACATAAACCTAGATGTTAAGCATAAATTTGGCCATAACGGTGATAATAATATAAAAGGTTTTATTAAGTAGTTTTCCAAACATTTTACAAAGTCCTTTACACAAGCAAGAGAATTTACAACAAAAGAATAAATAAAAGTATAATAATAAATATCAATGATAAAACAGTAAGATGAAAGAAAATAGACACATTTAAAAGTACAGACGTAATAAAAGACTGTGTAAAATGTAAACAGATAAAACCCTAACAAAGTGCTCACCTGAAGCAGTGGTTACAGGAATAACAGTACATGGTCAGTAAGCGGATCCTATACTAGATGTGAATATCTGCGAACATGAACCTGTTACGTATTTTAAACAGTAGAACGCTACCGCGCTAAACTTTCTGCAAGCGAATCTATTTCTATCATATTCAACTATCTTAAGTTCTGAGATCTTATATCATAAGTACTTTTTATAGACTAGATATATTTTTTAGTATATTGTTAACTTACGCTCTTGTAAATCGCGGCACTAAACCTCCAGTCGCCGTTGTGATTTTCCGTGAGGCTGTCCTCTCGAGCTGCGTATGTGCAGTAAGCGCAACCATTTTTGTAGTTCTTTTAAATACCGTAGGGCGATGGTTTGTAGTTTTAATGTGTTTACCGGGGCTAATGTAGTAGTTTTAATGTGTTTCCTTATAAGTTTTCCTGTATTCTCATGTTATCTCTTTATTCATGATATAGTTTGCAATAGTTAATCACTCGTGTTAATCATTAAGTACACATAACCCCATGTAGTTAATCACATTCATACATATCTTCTCATTAATTTAGTTAATCTTTAAGTAGTAGTCATTTATGTGTAATCACCTTCATTTGTAAAACAACATAATAGTATGACTTTAACACCATAAGATTTTAATTGTGCACTTTGTCTTGAGAGCTGTGTGTTTTGTATTGAGAGCTGTGTGTTCTTATCTCCAAGGTCGAGCTGGTGTCTGGATCTGTGGTCTCAGAGGTTCCCAGAGTTGAGTGATTAGGCCCTTTAATAGGCCTTATGTTAATAGTTGAATGGGAAATTAATGCGGAAGGTTCATAAAAGTTGTAACTATATGTTCCAAAATAAAGATAACCACATATACAAATATAACAGTAATAATTTGAAACTATGAATTAATCGTATTAGAGGCCTGTTCAGGCCTAGTGTTTTGGTGAGCAGCTTTGTCCTTCAGAGATAAACAGTTAACAATTGTTTTAGTTTAGCTTCCAGGGTAAACACAACATAAGTCTGGGCAGTGGCCTTGTGATAAGGCCTGTCAATCAAGTGCCCGCCTGGTACACTACCAAGATGTACTCACAAACAATTTCTCTGTCCAAGATTTAAGTGAGGGAGAGGCTTGGTTATGTTTTGGATTTTGGTGGTTAAACAACTTGCGCTTCTGATAAAGCTACAGCAATAACTTTATTTTAATTCAACTGGGTGATTTTTGTGCGACCACCGAGGAGCAGACTGAGCTTTCTGTTGAGTGAGATGAACTTTTTCTGTGTCCCTGTTGGCGCAGATTACGAAACCTACGTGCTAGGTCTTCTCTTATCTAGCTAAGGACCAATCACTGACCTGTCCTTTGGGTTCTCCCATATGATCAGCTGATCGACATGTCAGAGCATTTGAGTTGAGAGATCAGAACATTTATTAACACTTTTAAAGCGCATACTAGTAAAGTTAAAGTTTATTGAACACTGCTCTTGCATGTTTTAATTGTAAGCAGGAAATATTAGTAACTCACGTTACTCAGTAGACGTATGATTTAATTTGGGGGGCATGGCTGATTGGGTCTGAAAATGGGTTTTATTTTTTAAGGAAATTTAATTTATGTACATATGAAAGGTAGAGAAGAAAAAATAAGAAATCTCAGCTGGAACATGATTATATTTTGTGAGAGATCATGCTAATGTTCCATCCTCTTTTGTTGTTACAGGTTGATTTAAACATTCCTCTAGACTGGAGAAAATAACATCTATATTTTTTCCTATCTCTAGGAGACCCAGAGGTCCACGGATTGTTGTTAATGATATTGATGATAAATGTGAATGTGCAAATGAATTTAACAGATATTATGTGAATAATTAAATTAGAAATGGGGGCCCCCAGTGTAGGATGTTATTGTTGTTGTTTGTTCTTTTTTCTTGTTTTGTCTTTGAAGCTATTCTATCTAATAGGTAATTGAGGAGCAACAGTAACTGAAGTATTCGTCAACTACTGGACACTAATCATCAGCAATACGTGAAGTGTTGCTTGCAGTTCATCAATTACAATTTCTCTCTCTCTCTTGACATTTGTGGAATTATTGTACAAGAGTTAGTCCTTGACAGTTAAGTCTAATTTTAATATAAAGGTGATGAAGCATAAATAATCTAGAGGTTCTAGCCATTAAGGGCGACATATTTAAATTTATTTACTTATTTGACAGGACAGTGCTGATTATTTAAAGGATAGATTACTGTAAATGAGCCAAAGTTAGCCACAAAGGTTAATGTTCAAATGTAGTGTCGGACTAGTTTAAAAAGCAAAAAACTGGCAACCTAAGCAATAAAACAATTGATCATAAATATTAAACATTATTAATAAATATACACAAAACGGACAACATAAAAGAGTAGTATGAATGATCAATGAAAAATGAATAGCCTATTAGGTGCAGTTTGATTTTTAATAAGCCACAACTTTAAACAGACCAGTAGAAGAACAATAAGTAATATTTTCTCTGATATGAGATTGGTAATGAATTACATTGTTTAGATGCTGTTACAGAGAAAGCTGATTGGCTAAACGCACTTCTTTTTATGAATAAATTATTGCATCATCAACATATAGCCAGATCTCTACCCAAGTAAAAACACTGGGCAAATTATAAATGTAAAGACCAAATAAAAGTGGTTTAAGTATAGATCTGTGTGGAACACCAGTAGTGGTGTTAAGTGCAGTGGATTGATGGTTATGAGCTTTCATATGGTGGGTCCTGACCTTTAAGTGTGGTTATTTAAATGTAAGACAATTAAATGAAAAGTGAAAGGATAACCGTTTATTAAGGGGTATTATTTGACTTGTTTAATTTTCCTTCAATAATGTAATGCTAATGGCATTCAAGGGGTAAAATTTGGACAATTCGTAATTGATTGTTGGATAAATAAGTGGGAAAAAAGGGGAAGGCTAATGGTGCTGCTGTAAACCAGAATCAGGACAGTGTAGATTAAATTGTACTTTATGATCAGGGAGAATTCCCTGGGTGTAACTTAAGCTAACGTCACTACAGAGGTCACCAGGCTGAGGCCTTAGCAGAAAAACCGTTATGGGTTATAGATCATTTTAACCAATCTTAACTGTTACCAGTGATTATAAAATAATTCAATAGAAATAAAAGCTTTCTGTGGCCATTGGAGCCATGTGTTTATAAGTTAACCAATCAACTGTTTCTAGCTTATAGGTGAATTCTAATCTCTGCCTGAAGACTCCCTATCTGCCATTACATTTTTGATGGCTAAAAAGTTCTTTTTCTTACTGTTATATGCCCTCCTGTACAAGAGCATCTGCTGAATGGCCGGTGAGAGGCTGGTTAGTCAATGACGGGTAAGATCCCACCACGATCATCACCACTTGATGGGCTATATTCATTTGATTTGATGTGCAATATTTATCTTATTTTGTGCAATAATCATACGTGCAATATCGATGAAGGTATTTAATAATTATGTCCATAATCATCATTCTGGTCAACTTATAATACAACCAATTATCATCACTACCACAGCCACTTCAGAGTGTCTGTGTGTATTTATCTTCACGTCAATTCTCGTGTGTATTTATATTCATGTGTATGTATATAACTATTTCTTGAATAATTTTCCTTCTGTATTAGAGTGTGTTTTTATTTTATTTTGTTTTTGGTACTTTTATACATAAATGGGTGCTTCTGTAACAATTGCAATTTCCCCCTGGGATCAATAAAGTATTTCTGATTCTGATATCGTACGTACGCTACGAGGGGAAAGTTATGTAGTTAGGTGACATGGCTTACCAGCCATGTCAAGGCGGGACTGTTGAGGATTTGTTGGACACATGTGCCTTTGTGGCTGCGGGGGCCACACAATTTTTACCCATATAATTATTTACATCTTATATAATTGCATTTCTAATTATGGTGATGTCACTCGTTAAGCCTCTTTAAGACATGATTAGCAGCTGCGTCTCAGCCTGACTGAGAAAGTACAAAATGTTCTTTGGCCTTGAAAGCGTTCACCAGTTTTGCGAAGTGTGGGTATGTGTGTGAGTAAGATTTTTTATACAGAGACTTGCTGTAAACTCCAGTAACCTGGGTTATTTCACATGTTCATGTGTATAATTACTCAATTATTTGTAATTTGATTAATAAGCAAATTTATTCCAAGAGATCCTTTTATTCTGTAAATGCATATGATGAATAACTATATTTTTGACGTTAAAGTGTTAATTTAAAGCTTTTACATGGTCACAGAGATTAATCATGATCTGGATTTAGTATAATTATGTAAGAATTGAATACAATTTATATGTAGAAATTAGAGACTTGATGCTGAAACTAAAAACTGAGATAAAGTTCACTTGTCAGGTCAGGATGACCTGAGGGCAGATAAGGGTGGCGTCTGGGCAGCAAGTGTTCTAAAAGTTGGCAAAATGATGACAATGTTTGACCTTGACTGAGTTGTATATAAGGGCCAGAGATTTGCGGCTCTTCGGCTTCTTTGCACCGCTGCTGCGGTGTGAGGACGTCCTTTACTGCTTGCAATAAAATTGTCTGATTCTCCACTGAAACTTTAATTCGACTTGAGTGTGATTTTTGTTTAAGTGAGCAGCATGCATTCTGTCAAAAAACCACGACAAGGACAGAAGAGCTTTGTACAGAAGAAGTGACAGGTCTTTGAGAGCCAGGAATCTTGCATGTTTGTGGGTGACCAAATACTTATTTTCCACCATGATTTACAATTAAATTCTTAAAATGTGATTTCCTGGATTTTTTCCTCATGTAGTCTCTCATAGCTGAAGTGTACCTATGATGAAAATGACAGACCTCTCTCATATTTGTAAGTAGCACAAATCAGTGGCTGACCAAATACTTTTTTGCCCCACTGTATATACGTGAAAGCAAGGACAAGGCTTTCCTTAACTTGAGATTGCAGCTGTGTGCTGTGCTAACATGTCCCCAAGTGTTGTTATGAAATCATGAACCATCTTATCAGAATATGAAATGTATTTGTTGTATTAACAGCATTATTTAAAAAATGGAAGACTAGTTTGATTCTGACAGTCTTTATTTGTGTAATACTGAGTGTTACACTGTAGAAAATGTCACAATTTCACCATTAACTGAACGGTCAGTACAGCAGGTGTCTTTAAACAAGTAACATACAATGGCAGTCAAAAAGATACACAACTTAACAAAAGCTGAGCTTAAAACATATTGCACTGAAAGTTCACAGTATCAATATAGTGCAAATAAAACCGATAACAGACATTATTCTGCCTCCACTGATGCACTTGTCGATTTTTGTAGCATACCTCTCTATGGACCTTGTTTACACTAGCAGTTATTATTCAGTAGGTTGGAACATCAGTGATTGTCTTGGTCCCCCATAATCACACTGCTGCTCCAGTTTTTAATACAAAACAACTACACCTAAAATTTCAAACACTTAAACATCTTAAATGGATATAATTAGCTTTGTACACTTTAAACTCGTTGCAAATCGTCACAATAAAACGAGAGTAAAGTTTCCAGAGAGTCTTAAACAAATTGGTGTATAAAAAAAAACATTTGCAGCTGTATTTCCAGCTCTAAATCTCACCAACAATTACTTTTAGTCAGGAGAGATCAGCAGACGATCTGAATTGTCTTCATGCTAATCACTTTGATATTGATTTAGCTTATAAAGACGATGCTTGGTTTGGAAACCTTCTAATCCCAAACCACTCACCACATTGTGCACTACATAGTGTACATTAAAGCAATGAGGCACGAGAGGGTGTGCATTATTGTGAATATAATAATGCGAACGGACGCGAAGCGAGGGCCGTAACGCCTCTTTCGCCTGTGATATTTCACAATAATGCACCCCCTCGAGTGCCTATTGCTTTATCCACGTTCCGTCATCGTTTATCATTTATTGTTAGATTTAAGATACAAGGACAGAAAACGATTTTAAAAAACGTCTCCAACCTCCGCGAGGTAAAATAGTTCCATTCTATCGTTACCGAGTCGCGGCATTAAATCTAGAACAGAATTACCCATAACTGTTTATTTGCAGACAATAAGCACGATATATCGATTGGTATTTTTAATTTATTAAAGAGAAAGTTTATTTACTTCAATAAAATGGTCGGGTTTAAACAAGGCAGCTGTTACTAAGATTCTACCGTCACCGACTGAAGCCAAATTCGGAGTGAGATCCCGGTGTTCTAACCAAAAGTCTAGATCCCGTTTGATTAGGGATTATAAATCTGTATGATTAAGGGAGCGTTCCTACTGTTAGATCTTATCAGTCAAAATGTACAGCAGAGTTGAGGAAGCAGAGCCTCAGCAGCTTCTCTGGGTTAGAGCTTGCTTACAGATACAAACCTGCCATATTCAATGAACGCCGATTAGTCCGTGCATGGTGGTTTGATGAAAGAGGCATAGTTTTGAAGTCTCAGCAAACGGTCGTCTTTACGAGGGATGAAGCTGAGTCAAGTCTTTTGTTTTTATGGGACCAAAACTGATCTTCAGTTCGTTGCCTTCATCGAGCTGTGGAATCCATTAAGAGCCTCGGGAGACGATGGATGTAAGTACCGACTTTGGTTCCCTTTTCCACGCTTCCAATCTAAGGTGATAAACCTTGGGCCTCAGTTGTCATTAATAGCTTCTCTTCCATTCATATCGTTTTTTCAAAACCCATAGCTTTTTAAAGGTGTTAACTTTCATTTACTCATTCAACTTGACTGCTTTTTCTGGCGGCAATCAATGCCGGTTCGTGTGTGCCGCGGATTAATACTTTTTGTTTTAAATAAGAGGGCGGTCACAGTGCCGTTATGTCATACTGTAACGGCGGAAACGTCTCTCAGATTGCGGGTCGGAACGAACTGTGTAATAAAACGCCATTAATTCCATCCCCTATGTAGTGCAACGTCTATGGAGTATGAACATTTTGGGATTCAGCAGGTTCAGTTTTTTGAACTACCTTTGTTTTTTACAGCAAACGGAGTGAATCACTCAATCCAACAACAACCGTCGCTAATTGGAGCTCCTTCAAACCAACTGTGCTGGTAATCAGAAAAAAATATGGATAAAAGAAACTTAATAACGGCCACGACAACACACTCTATGCGGATAAACAGCACTTCTATTCTTTTTGTTTTTAACGGAGGTTGGCGGAGGCGAGCTTTGCGTCATTACCTTCCATCCACCGAGGAAAGACGCAGATCTCTTTATTTCATTAAATTCATCCATTCATTTTCATACCCTTCAAATTCACGATGGTCGCCAGGAGCCGGGTCCTAGTTTCCCCAGCATCACAGGCTGGTAAATCTAATAGCTTGGGTTACTGGTTACCTCTCGTTAAGACATACTTTACGACCGCTATCAAGTACCTCCGGTAGTAGAGTTTGGAACTCCTTAAAACAAAATACACAAATCGTTAACAAATTAAAAGAGGATCAAAATAATGCACCGCTTCGTCCATCCCGTCACTCAGGTGGGGTGTTCTTTCTTGTAGGCATGTCTTCTCTCCAACCATGTCATCTTACTCTGGCTTCTGTTCCTTATTTCATTTAACTTTGTGCTGTGCTTCTCTTGGGTATCAGTGAACTACAGCTACGAACCCCAGAGGACGGTCCCACGGAAGGCTGGTTCCGACGCAGTTCCCGAGTTTTTAATGGCTTCTTGCACAATTCTCGTGTGTGTTGTCTGTCTTGCTATGTTTCTTGTTTTTTGTTCTATTGCATCATCCCGTCACGGTTTTTGTGTTTTTCGTTAACTACTCAACTCTCCGCATGTCCATGGCACTGGTGCGTACACACTAGCTCACCATTCCTAATCATCCCATTACTCTACTCTGGTGTACTCGTCGCGTATTCCATCAGCACAACATTGCATGAGCCACCAAAACCCTTAGTCTCATAGCTTGGGAACTTTTGGCAAATGTATTACCATTAAGGCAGCAAATTGGTTGTCAGACCACACTCTCCGTCCGCGGGGCTTTTGGCCTTTACGGAGCTACCCCACCCACCCTTTGCAAGCTGTCGTGGTGTTTTACTACAATGCTACTCCGAATTTCAGTGTGAATAAGTTTTTTTTCCTAGACCATGACTAGCTATAACACTCTGTTTCATAATCACCATAGTAACTAAAATATGATAATAATATAATGCCGTATTATTGGATACAGTAATTAAAGCTTTATTTTTTATTAAATAATCTGTTTATAATTAAATCCCTAATAAACTACGCTAAATGATAAAATAACATAACAAAAACAAAAGAAATAATATAATTAACTTATATTACTTGGGGAAATTAAATTACCGCATCATCACTATTAAAGTACACAAACATTTTTTAGAAAATAAATTAAACAAAATTACACATGAAAGTACACACCACACACACCACCGACACAGGCACACGACACACACACACACCACCACCCACACTATAGTGTGGGGCACGCCAAAAAAGTATTTTAGTCAAGCCACTGATTGTGCAAGTTCTCCCTAGGTCAAAGATAGAGGAGGTCTGTAATTTCATCATGGATACACTTCACAAAATGAGAAAACAAAATCCAGGAAATTACCATTATAGGATTTTAAAAAATAATCTATCTAAATTATGGTGTAAAATCATTTTCTATGAGATGAGTTCTGGAGACTGGCTAGGCCACTACAGAACTTTTGAAATGGTTTTTTACAGAGGCCCTTCGTTGCGACTTGAGTTTTTACCAAAAAGTCTATTTTGGTTCACATCTGACCACATGATATTCTCCCAATCCTCTCTGGATCATCCATATGCTCTCTGGCAAACGGACATGTACTTCCTTAAGCAGGGGGACACGCCTGGCCAACTCAGGATCTGAGTCTCTCTCGCGTAGTGTGTTACTGATGGTAGCCTTTGTACTTTGGTCCCAGCTCTCTTGAGGTCATTCATCAGGTTTCCTCCATATAGCTCCTTGGATTTTTGCTCCCGTTCTCATGATCATTTTGACCCCACGGGATGAGATCTTGCGTGGGGGCCCAGATCGAGGGTGATTATCAATGGTCTTGAATGTCTTCCATTGTCTTACAATTGCTCCCACACCAACCTGCTTGCCTATTGTAGATTCACTCTTCCCAGCCTGCTGCAGGTCTACAATTTTCGTCCTGGTGTCCTTTGACAGCTCTTTGGTCTTGGCCATGGTTGAGTTTGGAGTCTGACTGTTTGAGGCTGTGGACAGGTGTCTTTTATACAGATAACAAGGTCATACAGGTGCTGTTAATACAGGTAACAAGTCGAGGACAGAAGAGCTTCTTAAAGAAGAAGTTACAGGTCTGTGAGAGCCAGAAAACTTGCTTGATTTTGGGTGACCAAATACTTATTTTCCACCATGATTTACAATTAAATTCTTAACAGCAAATTAGTTGTCAAACTGTCAGTACATTGCATCTGTCGTGGTGTTTACTACAATAATACTCGCGGGATTTAAGTTCCTAGACCATGAGCTAGCGCATGAACTCTATTTCACAATACAATAGTAATATAATATGATAATAATATATGCAGTATTATTGGATACAGTAAATAAAACTATATTTTCATTAAATAATCTGTTTATAATTATCCTTAATACATTAATGCTAAAAATGATATATACACAACTTACCGGCTCATTATTTATGTCCAAATGCATCAGTGTTGGAATACTCTAACCACACAAAGCTATAATCCAATCAATCATCCAACTGAGTAGCATAAGATTAATAATAATTACCATCGAAGCCGTCATTATGTTGGCATAATTAAAACATGAAACACGAACATACAAGAAAGGAAAAACAAAAGATGTATGAAGCTTTCTCGAACATATAAAGCAAACAAATGTATAGATACATTTTACTGTTTCAAATAGCTGAGTCAACGGAGATATGAATGCACGCCACTGCTCATCTTGGCCACTGGATGGCAGTGAGGAATCGCAAAACGAACTAGATATTTCAGTCCATAGGTATTTTTTCTGTATAGCGATCTCGGCGAAGAAATGTCCCACGGTTGTCACTGTTAGTCCCTTTAAATGTTTTATTAAGATAAGATAAGATAAGATAAGATAAATAAGGGAAATTAAATGTTCCCATCAGCATCATTTTTATAGTACAACACAGAAAAATAAAAACTAAAACAACAAAAAACACACACACACACAACACACACACACACACACACACACACCGCACCCACCGGGGACTATGAATCAGTTTTGGTATTCCACAGCTTCAGTTGAACTTACAGTGGGGCCAAAAAAAGTATAGGTTAGTCCAGCCACTGATTAGGCAAGTTCTCCTACTTAAAAAGATGAGAGAGGTCTGTAATTTTATCATGGGTACACTTCCACAAAATGAGAAAAAAGTCCAGGAAATTACATTGTAGGATATTTTAATTTAAATTATGGTGGAAAATAATGGTGGAAAAATTATGATGGAAAATAATTTTCTATGAGGTTCAGTTCTTGGAGACTGACTAGGCCAACTCCAGGACTTTGAAATGCTGTTTTACAGAGCCACTTCGTTGCGACTTGAGTTTTTTACCAAAAAAGTCTATTTTGGTTTCCATCTGACCACATGATATTCTCCCAATCCTCTTCTGGATCATCCCTATGCTCTCTTTCAAACTTTTAATGGGCCCTGGACAATGTACTGGCTTTAAGCAAGGGACACGCCTGGCAACTGCAGGATTTGAGTCCCTCTCAGCGTAGTGTGTTACTGATGGTAGCCTTATTACTTTGGTCCCCAGCTCTCTGCAGGTCAATCATCAGGGTCCCCCCATGGTAGTCCTTGGATTTTTGCTCACGGTTCTCATGATCATTTTGACCCCACGGGATGAGATCTTGCGTGGGGCCCAGGTTCGAGGGAGATTATCACGGTCTTGTATGTCTTTCATTTTCTTACAATTGCTCCCCACAGTTGATTTATTCACACCAACCTGCTTGCCTATTGTAGATTCACTCTTCGCAGCCTGGTGTTAGGTCTAAAAAAAAAAAAACTTTTACTTAATAAAAGTAGTCTATGGGTTTGAATCCCATTTCAGGGGCTGCATCCTCCGAAGGACGCGGTCTACGCGGTCTATGAAGGCGTGTGCTTGGAAGGCTGGGTAGACCGCGACAAAGACCTAACCGAAATGAGACGGTCTACTCTGCATTGAATTTCCTGTTTGCGTCACAGAAAAACCCGCCCGAACCGTATCACAAAACAGCAATAATCGTTATAATAATGCAGCCAGAAATTTTGAGTTTAGTTTATATGCTGTTTTTGGTTTTTCAATTGTTGGAGGAGACACTTCATTGCAGGCGCTGGCATTCATTTTCCCTCAAGCAGTTTAATAAAGGTCTCTGTTTGCTCCTTGCTCCTTAAAACAAAACAAAAAAAGTTGCGATTTTGCTTTTTAACATTTACCTATTCGCGTTTTTAAATCCTTACATTTAAATAGCGTATATTTCTCAGCCAATTGTTGCGATATCCCTAAGTTCCCCTTAGGCGCAATGCACCTCGGGATATGGTAGGTCGCGAAGGATACATCGGATGTATCCTTCGTTTTCAGGGAAAAGAAGGACGCATTTGTAGGGTGCATACGAAGGAGCCTTCGGAATGGGACACCCTATGACGCAATCGGTCTTCAAATGCAGCCTTCGAAGGACGCAGCCCCTGAAATGGAATTCACCCAATGCTGATAAACGCACTTCTATTCTTTGCTTTTTTACGGAGGTTGGCGAGCAACTTTGCATGTATTACCTCCACCCACTGATATAGGTATAACTAGGTATAACCCAAAGGTATAACTTGTTTAAAACAAAGCAACTAAAACAAATCTTACCAAAACTAGAACAAAAACTCCACCAACGACAAAGATCAAACTCAAAAAAGCTCAAATGGAACTTTTCCGCTCTTGGGCTTGAACTTATAGGCTAGTGGAGACCCCAGAGGGACGGTCACAGAGGCGGGTCCGAAGGAGTTCCCGCTTTTTAATTACTTCTTTGTTCTGCTCCTAGGCTGGGGGTTAGTGTTACTTTTGTCTACACTTCTATTTACCATAAAATCCGTAACAGTTTGGCCATGGGCAGAGGTGGCAGAAGTACACAAGTTCTTTACTTAAGTAAAAGTACTACTAATCTGTTTTTTAAAAATCTAATTAAAGTAACAGTATGGTTTAAAAACTTTAAAATCCTTTTGAAACAGGATTTCTTTATTGAGGGTAGAAGATCAGTGACACTGAGGGTACATAATGCTACGAATTATCAACAAAAATCATACAAATTACATTATCATCTTTAAATAAACACAGCAAAAATAGAATAAAAATATACAAAATACTTTCTCGTAACTTGACATGGTAATATTCAGTAATGAGGAAGTCATTATATTTAACCCAAACAAGTTATCATCGACATTTTAGCTCTTCTATTTGGTCCTTGAGTAGAATTGCACAAATAAAAACATAAAAACATAAACATAAATAAAATATAAACAAATAGATTTATAAAAGCTAAAATAACGAGCCTGTTTTGAAAATGTAGTGAGTAAAAGTACAACGTATTAATTTACAGAAACAATCAACTAAAGAAGTACAGGAATGAATTACAGTAATTCGTTACTTTCCAACTCTGGCCCCGAGTTTTACATACCATCATAAGTTAAACACATTGTAAATTGTGAACTTCTAGGTAATCATTATTAATGTCTAAATGCGTCAGTGTTGTAGTACTCTAACCACACGGACAAAACTATAATCCAATCAATTATCCAACTGAGGAACATAAGATTAGTAATAAGTACCATCGAAGCCGTCATTATCTTAATTAAAACATGAAACACCAACACACGAGAAAGCATAAACAGAAAAACCAAAAGAAGCTGAAGCTTTCTCAAACAAATAAAGCAAATAAATGTTACATGTTATTGTTTCAAATGGCTGAGTCAACGGAGGTATGAATGTACGCCACTTCTCATCGTGGCCACTAGATGGCAGTGGGGATTCGCAAACGACATAGATATTTCTTTTCATGGGTATTTTTTTTCTGGATGGCCATCTCAGTGAAGGAATGTCCCACGGTTGTCACTCTTTGTCCCTTTAAAACGTTTTTGGCCCTTATTACATCTGGAAAATGCTTCAAACCATAACTAACTACAAACAAATACAAAGCAACACGGGTCATCAATGATGATTAACAGATGGTATCGGTTATAGAGTGCACTTGTGCATTATTGTGTTACAAATCGCAGGAAAATATGTCCAATGTGTGTAGTGTAGTTAAGAGTTCAGCCACTTAGACATGATTGTGGGGGGAGAGTGTTCGTAAGTCGTTCACAATCCTGATGGCCTATGGATAGAAAGTCTTTGTCAGTCTAGTTGTACTGGATTTCACACTCCTGTAGCCTTTGCCTGATGACAGAGGTGTGAAGAGGCTGTGTTGAGAGTGTGAGAAGATAAGCTAAAATTGTAAAGTTGCTTTAAAACAATGCTCCATTGTAAAGAGCGCTATAGAGCTTTATATGTTACAAGAATGATATTGTAATCACCGGGACTGATATGATCAAATTTTCTAGTTAGCAATCAAGTAACTGAATTCTGAACTAACTGTGGAATTTATTTATAGATGTACTAGAGCATCCAGTAAGTACAGTGTTACAGTAATCCAACCTTGAGGTTATAAATGCATGAACCAGGTTCTCAGCATCTATAAATGTAGGTATAAGTCTAGCAATATTACATAACTGAAAAAAGAGAATTCTTGTGATGCTGCTAATTTGCACATCAATAAAGAGATCTTAATCAAATGTTTTACCTGGACTAAATATTACCGAAGAGTCATCTAGGTTTAGATGTAGCCAACCTCTCTGTTGCAGCTTTGGGTCCAACTAATAAAACCTCAGTTTCATCGGAGTTAAGTAATGGAAAATTAAATCATATCCAATCTTTTATTTCCTTTACGCAATCCTCAATTTTACTGATTGGAAGGACGTCATTTGGTTTGGCTGATAGGTACAACTGTGTATCACCTGCATAGCAGTGGAAATTAACGGTTATGAATAATTGAGCCTAGTGGCATCATGTGCAGAGAAAATAATGGCAGGCCCAGCACAAAACCCTCAGGCACATCGTACTTCACTTTTGAGAGCTTGGAGTGTAGGTCATTTACCAAAACAAACTGCTACAGGTTGGTCAAGTTTCGATCTAAACTGACACCAAGAATGTGACAGTCCCTTAACACTTACAGCATTTTCTAATCTTTCCCGTTCCCCACTCCACCGCTGGTCTGTGCTCACACTGTGAAAGCAAAACACACCCAGGCATGCTTTTCTCATCACAATACTTTCAGGATGTGCTTACACTTACTTTGAGGCTTTTTTGGATTCATTGTGGGTGTGCTGTAACACAGTCCTCTAATACACATTATAATAAATATATTGATTATGCTAAGATTTCCCCTTCTCATGCTGCACATATAAGGTTTTTACTAGGATAGCTGATGCTGTGTTCTGCTTTCTGGCATGTTTAGCGATCACACTACATGAGTGCTATACCAAAGTCCTGTGAACCGTGCCCAAGCCCACCTCTTCAAGCGTGCCTGGCCTGATAGCATACATACTGCGATTTAGGGGTCAAACGTGCCCAGGTGTGGTACAGATTGTCTAGCGTGAATACAACCTAAGTGACTTTTTCCGACCTCTGTCAATTGTAGAAGCAGCTGCCTTTTGGAAGTCACCAGCCTATCATCTACAGCTTATTTGAATTTAATTTAGTTTTTATTATCTTAGCTTTAGGTTTCATTAATTGACACATTTGTCTGTGGGGAATATTAATGATTAATGGGGGTATTTATAGTTGACATATTTGGCATTAGGAATATTTATATAGGCGGCATTTGCTTATGGTAGCATTCTGATGAAAGGCTATGTATTTTTGTGAATGCGAATGCATTATAGCAGTGGTGCCACAGACAGAAGGCAATTTATTTTTTATCAAAGTTTTAATTAAAATACCAATTACTAATACACAGTTATTGACAAAAATAATTAGGCCGTCTTTTACGATGGCTCCCCAGATCATCACACCAGCAATTTTGGCAGTGTCTCCCTCCATCGCAAAGGTAGGATTGAAGAACTCAGCATGAGGCTTGCATACTCGAACCTGACCATCGTCAGATCCCAAACAGAACCTGAATTCTTCGCTAAAGGCAATACAACACTGCAAACATAGGTGATGGTGGCTGGCTGTTCATGGCAGGACATGTAATGGGCATGAAGACAACAAATTTCATTCTGGTCCAAGTAGAGGTGGGGTGTGTAGCGAAGGTGCCACCAGTGACTGGACGAGGAGCCTATGGGAGCTGGTTGTACTTGGCAGTGGATCAAAGAATCCTCCTCTACTGGTGGTCTGTCTAGGCTAGGTCAGAAATGTCTAGATCATAGGCAATTTAACAAAATGACCATCTTGCTTCTCTCAGCCCAATTATGTGCTTCTTTTCAAAAATGTCAACTGGGCAAAATGTCTTCGAGTGTTTCATAGAGGCATCTCTAGCAGTCAACGATCTCTCACCAAGAGGTTCTCTACCCAAAAGTAGCCTCTGAGAGTGTTTTATAGGGCAGCAAAGGAAACACTTTTACGCCCTCTTGTGGAAAGACCACAAAATCACAGTCATAACCAAAAAGTGTGGAAAAATAACAATAAAATACCAAAAATAAAAGAATATGAGGAAGTGTGTAGTGCAGATTTCCATAAACAGTGTTTGTGTTGTGTTGATGAAGTGAACGGGGTACAGTAAAACTCCTTCCACACTATGAACAACAATATTTTTTCATTCCTGTGTGACTGCGCTCGTGCTGTCGGAGATGAGCAGTTGAGTAAAACTCATCCACAATCTGTGCACTGATACGGCTTCTCTCCTGTGTGAACTCGCTGATGTTTTCGGAAACTAGTCTGTTGAGTAAAGCTCTTCCCACACTGTGAGCAGTGATAGGGTTTCACTCCTGTGTGAATGTGCTGGTGTTGTTGGAGACTACTCTGTGCAGTAAAACTCTTCCCACAGTGTGAACAAAAAAATGGTTTCACTCCTGTGTGAATGCGCTTGTGCCTTTGGAGATTACTCTGTTGATTAAAACTCTTTCCACAATCTGTGCACTGATACGGCTTCTCTCCTGTGTGAACTTGCTGGTGTATCTTGAGACTACTCTGAGAAGAAAAGCTCTTCCCACACTGTGAGCAGGGATACGGCTTCTCTCCAGTGTGAACTCGCTGGTGTATTTGGAGAACAGTCCGAGAAGTAAAGCTCTTCTCACACTGTGAACAGTAACAAGGCTTCACTCCTGTGTGAATGCGTTTGTGCCTTCGGAGATTATGCTGCTGATTAAAACTCTTTCCACAATCTGTGCACTGATATGGCTTCTCTCCAGTGTGAACTCGCTGGTGACTTCGAAGACTAGTGTTACTACTAAAGCTTTTCCCACACTGTGAGCAGTGATACGGTTTCTCTCCAGTGTGAATTCGCTGGTGACTTCGAAGATTAGTGTTTGTACTAAAGCTTTTCCCACACTGTGAGCAGTGATACGGTTTCTCTCCAGTGTGAACTCTGTTGTGTATTTGGAGATGACTCTTTCTATCAAAGCTTTTCCCACACTGTAAGCAGGAGGAGAGTTTCTTTCCTGTTTGAGAGCGCTGACGTTGTTGGAGATTACACTGGTGAACAAAACTCTTCCCACACTGTGAGCAGTGATAGGTTTTGTCTTCTTTCATAACACACTTGTCTAGTTGAAGATTACTCTGTGGAGTAAAGCTCTTCCCACAATCTGAGCAGTGGTGAATGCATTTCTGCGTTTGTTCCTGAGGAACGTTACTGCCAAGAGGACCAGTGGACATTTCCAGACTACTGGAGCCTCCTAGGGGTGTCATATTCTCAGATTGCTTCTCTCTGAATTTCAGCAGCCTCACATAACATCCCCTGATATGGCATCTCTTGATGTGTTTGTGGAGGTAAATTCCAGATGTATAAGAAAGTGGACACAAGGGACAGGGAAACCCCTGTAACAGATCATCATACATATCTGGAACAGAAAAAGAATTCTCGCAAATTGTTTTCTTTCATGGATCAACTACAATTTTACCTTTATCTTGATCAATCCATGCAAAACTACAGAGGCTCAAACTTAGTTCTTATCAGATACCTGGATGCTGTAATTTGGACTAATTGAGTATGGATACTGGGTATCAAAATGAAATAACCAATTTTGAGTGCAGATTGAGCGAGAAGAATCCTCCTGATCTTCAAGCATTTGTATACTCATTGGCAAAAAATTAAATACAATAACGCAGCCACATAGAAATATCAGATTGCTGCAGAACTCTTCATGCAGTTCTCTCAGGCAGATATGTAAATCATTACAGATGTGGTCTGATTAGACATTGGGCTTAGCTAAAACAGGATGTAAAAGTGCTTCCCTTGCTGCCCTATAAAAAGGCTCTCAGAACCTACTTTTGGGTAGTGCTCCTGTTGATGAGAGATGCTTGCTAGACTTGCCTCTTTATATTACGTCCAGTTGACAAATTTTAAGAGGGCACATCATTGGAATGATGGAGAGAAGCAGGATAGTCATTTTGACTAATTGCCTACTATCTAGGACATTCTGTTCAAGCTGTTAGGAGGTGTTGGGAGCTGTGGTTCTGAGGGCATGCATGGCGAACAGTCTCTGAATGGCCCAGACACACCACCAGTAGAGAGGATTGTTTGATCCACCGACAAGCACGAGCAGCTCCCAGTTTGATTGTTCACCATCCAGACACAGGTCGTACGTTCACTACACAGCCCTGTCTCTGCCCGGACCATTTCCAGGTGCTTAACAGTAGGAAATTTGTTGTCACGGTGTCCCTTAGATGTCCTGTCATTGATGCCTTGGAATGGTTCAGAAAACGAGAAACCCGGACTGTTATGGACTGGAACCGTATTGTCTTTAACAACGAATCCAGGTTCTGATTGGGATCCGACAATAGTCGGGTTTGAGTATGGAGGCCTCATGGTGAGCGCTTCAATGTTGCCTTTGTTGTGAAGTGACACACTATTTTACTTCAAAACAGAGGAAACCTAAACCAAATCAGTACTTGGTGTGACCATCTTCTTAAAACTGCTTTGACTCTCGTAGGTCCACGGGTGTGCAGTTTCTGAATGTACTCCATGTTTGCCCTCAAGTCTCTTGGAGAACCAGTTTTCTGAGGAATTTTGTTCTCGTATTTGCTTCGCAGACTGAACAATCTTGAGGTCAGGGTTCTGTGGAGGCCAAACCATCTCCTGTAGAATCCTTCTCCATTTTGCTGGAGATAGTTCTTTATGACTTTGGCCGTGTGTTTGGGGTCACTGTTATGCTGCAGAATGAATTTGGGACCAATCAGATTTCTCATTAATGGAAATGCGTCTTGGATAAGAATCTGTCTGTGCTTCTCAACAGTGAGGGGGGCATTGATTTAGACCAAATCGTTAACTCATTTGCAGAAATATAGCCCCAAACCTGTAGAGAACCCCCACTGTGATACTCTGTTGAATGCATACACTGATACATGTAGCTTTTTCCAGTCTTTCGCCAAACAAACTGCCTTTTTACAAGCCTTCTTTACACGGTAGATGGGTGTACCAGGGTCCCAGGGTGAACCAGACCTTACTCATGCAGGATAATCTCCTTGTATCTTGTGGCTGTATTCACTGTATTAAGGGTAACCTGCTACAATCTACCAGTATTGCCTTCTTGGATGGCTGTACCTCACCCAGCTTTATTAACTCTACACTCCTGTTCTGGTTCAATTAATCAATTTTATTTAGATCAGTTAGTGCATAACATCATTGATCAATAGCACCTGGATGTTAGATTTTAGTATCTGGAAAGTGCTCTGTTAGATACTGTGTTGCTTTCTTTAAAGACAGACAAATCACACTGTAGGATTAATTTTTTGCCACAGGAATATTTCTCTATCTAAAATGTATTCTTTTCACTGTAATCTATGCCTGGAGGAAGAACCAGCTCCAGCTAATTTATTTTCATTTTCAGGGTGTGACAGAAGGTAACGACTTTGACAGGGAATGGTGATTTTCTATAAACACTGGCTGTTCTACATATCATTCATTTTTACCTTCGGCAGGATCAGGATTCTGTAGCCGTCTGCGCTCTGCTGATTCCATTACAGCATGACTGTAATACAATGGCAACAACAAACTGTTAATTAAGAAAGACATTATTAATGAACAGTAATGAGCTCATGTTGGTTATCGTTAAACAGATTGGTGTATAAAAACATTTGCAGGTGTATTTTCAGCTCTAAATCTCACCAACAATTAGATGTAGTCTAATAAATACCAAATCAGATCATAAAGAGATTTGATCTGATTTATAGCTTCATCCTAATCAATTTGATGCTGATTTCGTTTATAATGACCAAGCTCTGGTCGGAAACCTTCTGTCTAATCCCAAATCTCTCCATACTGTATAACATAGTCCACTACATAGTGTACATACGCCATTATTTCACCTCCTATCTAGTGCACTTCTATAAGGGGTACGAATCAATTTGGGATTCAGCAGCTTCAGTTGAACTTACCTTGTGTTTTACAGCAGAACGGAGTGAATCAGCTCAAATCGACACAACAGCCATATTTTACTGGATCTATATCAAACCAAACTGTGACTGTACATCAGAAATATTATATCAGAAACATTGGTCCAGGCACCTCCAATTCTCCAAAGATTGTATTTGAAAAAAGATTCTACCTGATTTTACTCTAATAGATAATATCATAAAAAAATAATAGTAATATAATAGATGTATAATAATAATTCACTGTTAATTCATTTTATTAATTATATATAATTATATTACTTATTAGACTACGTCGTATTGTATTAATAAGATAATAATATGCAGTACTGTAGGGTATAGTGCCTTTAAGTATATTATTTCACTGCTACAAAATACAGAAGGCAAACTGGTCGAAAAATAACTAGCTAATTGTGCATTTTAACCAAGAAAAAAATGCAGCGCCCCGGTTTACTTGTATTTGTTTACAACCAGTCTTGCCTGGACCAATATGGCGGCCGCGATGCAGCAACGGGTTTAAGCTTAATGCTTTTTAACGGAGGTTGGCGAGCAATTTGCGTGCATTACCTCCATCCACTGATCCGGAATGTGAAGCAGATCTGGTCTATTCCTGCAGTTCATCCGTTCATTTTCATACCCGTTCAACTCACGATGGTCGCGGAGAGCCAGGTATGGAAAGAAACTTTAAAAGCTACAAGTAAAACAAAACTTACTTGAACTAAAACAGACAAACAAACAAAACACCTCCACCAGAGACGAAAATCAAACTATAACAAAAGTTTAAAACGGACTTTCCCGCTCTTGGGTTCGAACTTATAGGCTAGTGGAGACCCCAGAGGGACGGTCACAGAGGCGGGTCCAAAGGAGTTTCCGCTTTTTAAATAGTTCTTTGTTCTGCTCCTAGGCTGGGGGTTTAGGGTTACTGCTGTCTGCACTTTTATTTACCATAAAATCCGTAACAGTTTGGCCATGGGCAGAGGTTGTAGAAGTACGCAAGTTCTTTACTTCAGTACAAGTTAGCTAATAATCTGATAACAAAAATCAAATCAAATTAAAGGTTAAGTATGGCTTATATATTTTATTCAAGTAGAATCAAGTAGAAGTATAAGAAGTTCATACTACTAAATGTACTAAAAGTAAAAAAAACTACAAGTATTTCTTTAAAATCCTTTTGATACTGTAGAGTTTTTATGTCTGAGATGATCAGAGCTCTTATTAACCCTCTGCGGCTCTATGACCAAGGACGGAAATAGGACGCAGTCGAAGGATATATGCGTGTTATTATTGTTATGATCTGACTCAAATTTAGTTTAATATGTGACTCCAAGTTTAATTTAATATCTGACTCCAAATTCTATATAGTTTTTAGATGTGTGGGGTAAAGAGCCCCAGCATCCAACTTTAATAGATATCTCCTACTAATGTTACTCTAGTTCAGAGGTTCACACCGACGTGCAAACTCAGTGTATATTATATAACGCAATATTACACCTTATTCAAGTCTGTCAGAGGTCGGTTACAACATATCTAGTGTATTAATGCATTAAGTTAGTTCAGAGGTTTTTTATCAACGTGCCAGCTAGTCTTTTACATATGGCAGAGGATGACCATTAACACGTCTAACTATGCAGCTTTCAAGAGATCTATTATTGCAATAACATTATCTGTCTAGAAAGGACTACTAGAAGACTAGTATAAAGAAAGGAGTAACAGTGAATTTATTACAAAAGACAGATAATAATAATACAGACAAATAATACAAACTTACAAGAAATGATGGATCGCGATGGTAACGAATGTCGGCCTCTCGATATTCTCTCAACTAGAAAGCTCTCACTCTAACCTTTTCGGGTTCTCAGGCTACATATCTTTATATTCAGTAAAAACCTTTGATCTAACAAGGGGACAAAGTTATCACCTGGGTGTCAGCTGACTGTGGCAATATGTAGTTTGCATACAGGATGGTGTGTGTGTCTCGAGGTGAGAGTGGAAGACCCCATGCTGTTGGGAATGACCACTCATTACACTCTCAGTCCAGGCAAATGGTGCCTCATATGATCGAAAATGAGTGTCCGTTCTGTGCATTATCGTGCAACCATTGTACAGCGCTGTATGTCTCACCACCTTGGTCTCCTGGAAATATGGATCTCATAGATACCAAACATAACATACATACACATACATTCTGAAACAAAATAGCATCTGCTACATAATAGTACAGGTATAGGATAATTGCATTTTTTCCTACAATACAGGATTTCTTTTATTGAAGGTAAAACATCAATGACACTGAGGGTACATAGCCTAATAGTTTGTACTACAGCTACACGAATCATCTACAAAAATCATACAAATTACATTAGCATCTTTAAATAAACACAGTAACAACAGAATACAAATATACAAAATACTCTGGAATTTGTGCTGCTAAATCGCTCATAACTAGACATGGTAATATTCAGTAATGCAATAAATCATTATATTTATCCCAAACAGTACTTATCATCGACACTTTAATTAAAACTTCATTTGCGCTTCATTTGGTGCTTGACTAGGATTGCCTAAATAAAAAATAAAGCATAAATATAAACTAAACAGAAATAGATTCATAAAAGCTAAAATAACGAGCCTGTTTTGAAAAAGTAGTGAGTAAAAGTAAAACGTCTTAATTTACAAAAACAATCAAGTAAAGAACAGAAAGTTAAAAAATACTTAAGTACAGTAAGGAATTACAGTACTTCGTTACTTCCCACCTCTGGCCCTGGGATTTACCTACCATCCTAAAAACTCATTGTAAATTGTTAATGTCCAAATGCATCAGTGTTGGAACACTCTAACCACACTGACAAAGCTATAATCCAATCCATCCAATTGAGTAACATAAGATTACTAATAAGTACCATCGAAGCCGTTATTATGTTGGAATAATTAAAATATGAAACACCAACACACGAGAAAGGAAAAACAAAATGTATCTGAAGCTTTCTCAAACAAAAAACAAGTAAATAAATGTTACATGTTATTGTTTCGAATGGCTGAGTCAGCGGAGGTATGAATGTTCACCACTTCTCACCTTGGCCACTAGATGGCAGTGGGAATTCACCAAACGACATCGGTATTGCTTTTCATATAAATCTTTCTGGATAGCCATCTCAGCGTAGAAATGTCCCACGGTTGTCACTCTTTGTCCCTGTAAAACCTTTTTTTAACCCTTATTACATCTGGAAAGTACTAAACCATAACTAACTACAAAACAGCATAGAGCAGCAAACATGATAAACAGATGGTGTTTGTAATAAGAGTGCACTTGTGCATTACTGTGTATTGCAAATTACAGAACAATATGGAGTCCAACGTGGGTAGCGTAGTTAAGAGTTCAGCCAGTTAGACATGATTATGATTGTGAAGAGGGAGTGTTCGCAAGTCATTCCCAAGCCTGATGGCATGTGGATAGAAACTGTTTGTCAAGCTTGTTGACGGCAGAAGTGTGCAGAGGCTGTGTTGAGGGTGTGAACTGTCCTTGATGATGTTGATTGCTTTCCTTGCATCTCTGGTTGATCGATGTCCTGTAGTGAGGGAAAAACTGTCGCAGAAATGGACTGTGCAGTCTTGATCACATGCTGGAGAACCTTCCTGTCCTGAGCAGTGCAGTTTCTAAACCAGACAGTGATGGAGCTGGTAAGAACCCTCTCAATCGTACTCCTGTAGAAGTTGTCGAGAATTCTGTCTGACAGGCCAAATTTCCTCAGCTAGAATTCCGACTTTGTTAGACTGTTTAGTTTGGGTGATGGCACACTAAAACAACCCCATTTGTATTATTGTGACTTGAATAGGACTCGGGACTTGACTTGAACTCGAGTGTCAAGACTTGATACCTAGGGTGTACTCACACCAGGCAATTCAAACCGTGCTCGGGCGCATTTGACACCTAAAGCTGTTTGTTTGACTTATGTGAGTGCCCAGAATCGTGCCGGGGCACAAGTCATGAATCGCGCTCAGATGCGCTTGAAAGAGGTGGGCCCAAGTGTGATTCGTTACGTGTGTGGTGATTGACAATGACGTTGATTGTCCGACTGTTTCATTACACAAACATAGCGGCGAAGGGTTCATTGTGGTGGGCGGCTGAGGTGAGCAAAAGGCTTATGTGTCAACGTACACAAAGTGAAAATAGTAACACAGTAAGTACAAGCAATATACTTACTATGAACATTAGGGAAAAAAAGCATTTAATAACATAATAAAGTCATTAGCAATAGGAGCTGTGGGCGTATCAAAGTGGATATTGAAGTCTCCAGTGATGAGCACATGGTCAAAATCTGTTAAAATCTTTGATGATAGCTCACCAAATTCCTCAAGAATACTGATGTGGAGTCTTGGGAGTTGATAAATAACCAACATAAGAACAGACTGAGTAACCTTAAGAGAATTCCCCATGATATACTTGTTTGCAACATATCTTAAGACAGTACAGACAGGCTACACCCCTCCTTTCTTGTCAGCTCTAGGGACAATGAACAAAAACAGTAGTTAGATGGCGCTGCTTCATTAACGACAACACTATCATTACTACCAACCCACGTTTCTGTAAGAAAAATAATGTCAAGTTTATGGTTTTCAATAATTGTCCCACAGTAAATGCTTTGTTGCCAAGTGACAGTATTTAAAACAGTGGATGATGTTTTTGCTGAAGTGTTTATTATTTCTAATTAACATAGGCTTAGCTAAATTGAATATATTAGAACCTTTTCCCATTTTTATCAGTGTTGTCCACCTCACATAAACCGGTGAATATCCAGGGAATGAACATTGAGATTGTCAGTACCTATAAGTACCAGGGTGTTCACCTGAACAATAAACTGCACTGGACTGACAACGCACAGGCACTGTACAAGAAAGGCCAGAGCAGACTGCATCTGTTGAGGAGGCTCAGGTCTTTCGGAATACAGGGCACCCTCCTAGAAACATTCTACCATACTGTGGTAGCATCATCCTTTTTTTATGGAGTTGTCTGCTGGGGAAGCGGTATCTCGACAGTAGACAGGAAGAAGCTGGATAAGTTGATCAAGAAGGCCAGTTCTGTCCTGGGCTGTGCACTTGATCCAGTGGAGGTGGTTGGGGAGAGAAGGATGATGATCAAGCTGTCATCCATAATGGATCACCCCTCCCACCCACTGTAGGAGATGGTTGCAGCATTGGGCAGCACCTTCAGCAACAGGCTGCTTCACCTGCACTGCTCAAACGAGTGATACCGCAGCTCCTTCCTTCCTACTGCTGTCAGGCTATACAATCGAAATCTTACCCAGTAGAGAACCAACATTATCCAAAGCAAAACAAACAATCTGGAGTCACTGCTACTACCAAAACACCGTGTAATAATATTCAATTATGCACCATACTGTAAAGCAACATGTCTTATACCTCATCAGTATATATCTTTTATGCGGACAATGTGCAATTTGTGGTTATGTGCAATAACCTATTTCAACACTGTATATTCTGTATTTTTTTTCATATATTCTATTTTATTGTATAGTGCTTTTTATTTCATTATTTTTAAAATGTGTGTATATTTATTCTGTCTTGGTGCCGTAACAAGATAATTTCCCCCTGTGGGATAATAAAAGGCTATTTTATCTTATCATTACATTCACAGATATGGTTTCATTAAATCCCAACTCCTTCTTGGAGTGTTATTTTTTCTTGAGTGTAGTTCAGTAACAGTTCACATGGGGAGAGTTGGAATGAAACTTAAGAAGAAAAATGCACATACAGTACTGTGAAAAAGGCTTAACACCCTGAACAATTTAAGGTATTTGTGTTTAAGTCTTCAGCATTAGTGTATCAGTGGGAAACAACACATTAGATTGACAAACACTTATTTTGCTAAAAAGGAGAGGAAGCTGTGGTGGAAAAATTGCAACATGGAAGAACAGAGTCACAGAGACAGGTGCTGGAATAAAGTGATAGACAGTTTAATGTCCGTGCAGAGATCAACCCAAATACAAAGATGCCTAAGCATTTGTATATGAGTAGATGAGTGGATTTTTAACACTCCTCAACTTTTATACTAGAAAAATAGGTTCTTATGGTCTTAGATGTTGATTGTAATAACGTTTCTTGGAAAACAAATAGAAACTTTGTTCTCCCGAGAACAGTACGCCCTATAAAGGCCATGACACTTATCTGCTCACTCCTTATTCTTCCAAGCCTGTGAAGACCTTGACACCTTTTTGCTCCCTTCCACAACCATGAGTCTATGAGGCGCTTACCAAGTTCGGAGGCAAATTCTTGATACATTGTGTTCTACACTAAAACTCAACATTTGTTCACTTAACGCCATAATCAGCAAAAAAAACAAATTTACAAAAGGTTATACAAGCATACACACTACAGTAATAAAATCAGTAACCAACATGACTCTATGTAACTTATCGGTCGCGCAATATTTACTAACGTTGCAATGTTACTGGTAATCTTAATTACGTTGAATGTGGATAGTATGGTAAAAATTACTTAGGCGTGAATAAGTATATGTTGAAGCGTGGTTTTAGATTAAACGCATGATTCAACAATCCGGGACCCAGATAAGACACACCAAAGTGGTACTACCTGAGTCTTTGCGGGATCACGCGAAGAAGATGGAACGGAGCCGGGCTTCAGCCTGTCGTCCGAGATCGCACGGAGAAACGGCAGCAATCTCTCTTCCGATGGAAGGCCACGGTTTGGTGGACCTTGTGATGATCGGCTACCAGCCTTCAGCTTTCGTCGGCACGTGGCCCTTGGAGCCACGTGTGTGTCGCTGGCCTCGCTTCGGTTCGGCTTCTTCCCTGCGTTGGTGGTCCGGGGTCTACCAGATCTAGTCTTGCGAAGTTATAACTCAGATTTCCACCCTGGCCAGCGGTGAAGGTAGAGTTACAGCGTTCGAGTACCACAACAAAAGTACTTCAACAAAAACTCGGAAAAACTTGGATTGTGCGAGAATAGTAGAGCTTAGAGTCTGGTTGGTCTTTTAACTATCTTCTAGTTCAGCCGATACCGAACTACTTAAGACTGCTGTACACAGGAAACTTAAAATAAACGCGAAAACATGAGTGAAATGAATAATCAAAAGCGCTATGAAAAGGAAAAAAACTACAACTATAAAAGACAAAGGAAAGAACACAAAGACACAAGACTTGAAGCTAGCTCACCACGCAGTCGTCCCGCGTTGGCTTTTGAATGTTCCAGCTCGGGGGGCGGCTGGAGGCGGGACATAAGGAGTTGCCTTTACTTAGCCAATGAGAAGCTGACTCCCTCAGTAAAGCTCTCCTATCGTGGTTGTGTCTTATTTCACCATATGAGCCACAGACGTTCTAACTTGGGATTAATAATATTCCTACATATCTAAAAGAGATTAAAAGTATCACATAATAACCAAAAAAAATCAAAGTTACAAGTTTAAGATGCAGAACTTCGTTGGAAGGTTCAAATGATCAAAGGCACCTTGAATTGATAACCTAGAACATTGTTAAGCATTTTCTAACTACAGCATAGGCATTCGCTATACTTTAACTAAACAATAATATGATTAATACAAGATGTGGGAGGAAACGGTACATTGTAAATAACTTCATGTTTGTTTCTTTATAAGTATGCACAAGTATTGAAACCCGATCGATCAAAAACACAGGGATATGCTATCATTTCTATATATCATAATGATCAACACAACACAACGGGAACCGTATTACATATAGAACGGTCACTATACTAAACATTAACCAAGTGGATATGAGATTACATAAATCAGTAACATACATATGTATAATATATATAATTATATGTGTGGATATGATGAAATATCCTTGATCCACTCTTTGGATGAATCATTTAAATGCATATAGGCTCGTTTGGACTCATTATGATGCCAATGTCATTTGTTATGTAATAAAAAGGTTTCGATGAAGGTAATCTGTTCCCATCAGAAGTTAATACAATTATTAGAGTTGTGCTTCTTGAGGAAGACGGCAATCGTTTCTTGGTATGTAAATCCAGGGCTGTCTTTCTGGCGCCTTTCCTGGCGTGATAAGGCTTACAAGAGGCTGTGATGAAAGGTTTCAACTGTAGGGGAAGGAAACCGTTATCTTCTGCAACAGTCAGTTTTTAAAAGGGGGAACCTGTGGTCTTGAAAGATGAAAGATGAATCCCCTTTTTAAGATTAGCACATGGACTTAGTTTATGATTGGAGATGTCGAGGGTTGTATGTCTGTTTGAACAGACATCCAATTCGGTTTGGTTTCAGAAAGAGTCAGCCATTGGAGTCAAAACGGTGGGGGTAAGATCCTGTCCAAGGGGCCATTGCATTCCAAGATGTTGTAAAGTTATATGACTTGGGGGAAGAAAGGTTAAAGAGAGGGAGATACAGCAATCACACTACAGGGTTGTGTGTCTGGAGACTGGCTAGGCCACTCCAGGACCTTGAAATGCTTTTTATAGAGCCACTCCTTCATTGCCCGAGCGGTGTTGTGTTTGGGATCATTGTCATGCTGGAAGACCCAGCCACGTTCCCATCTTCAATGCTCTCATTGATGAAAGAGGTTTTTGCCTTAAAATCTCACGATACATGGCCCCGTTCATTCTTCCCTTACCACGGATCAGTCGTCCTGTCCCCTCTGCAGAAAAAAACAGCCCCAAAGCATGAGGTTTCCACACCCATGCTTCACAGTAGGTATGGCACAACTCAGAAATTCTCCTTCCTCCAAACATGGCGAGATGACTTTTTACCAAAAATGTTCTATTTTAGTTTCAGATGGTAGCCTTAGCCTTTGTTACTTTGGTCCCAGCTTTCTGCAGGTCATTAATCAGGTTCCTCCGTGTAGTTCTGGGATTTTTGCTCACCGTTCTCATGATCATTTTGACCCCACGAGATGAGATCTCACCTCCTGGATACAGTCATGCTAGTCGCTCTCGTCCTAATGGTCGGGGGGGAGGCATAGCCACAATTTTTGACAAGAGAGTAGGTGTTACACAGCTAAATCCCATTACAAGGCTAATTCTTTTGAAATACTGATTCTTAATGTGACTGATCCATCGTATGGAAGTCAAAACCACACTCTTTTCAGCTTATCACTATTTACCTCCCTCCTGGTCCCTATTCAGAATTTCTTCAGGAATTTGCTAACTTTCTTTCCTGCTTACTACTGTCAACAGATAAGGCTTTAATTGTAGGTGATTTCAATATTCACTTTGACAATGAGCAGGATCCACTTATAATTGCTTTCGAGTCCATCTTAGAATCCATGGGTATCACTCAGAATGTGATGGGACCAACCCACCGCTGTAATCATACTTTAGATCTAATATTAACATTGGTATCAATATAGATAACCTTGATGTTTTCACGCAAAGTGATTTGATTTCAGATCACTATCTTTTAGTATTTGAGCTATCTCTAATAAATAAAATCCTTCTGCCTCGTTATCACACCAAGCGCACTATCACATCTGCTACTCCAGCTGTGTTTATTAAAAACCTACCAGACTTGAAATTTAATACACCTACAGAGATCAATCATCTTGAGTGTGTAAATGACCAATTAGAATGTGTGCTTCCCTCAACCCTGGACACGATTGCTCCTGCTAGGGTCAAACACATTAGGGAAAAAAGGCTAGCACCATGGTAAAATGACAACACCCGTACCTTAAAGCAAAGAACACGGCACCTAGAGCGCAAGTAGAGACATAGTAAATTGGAGGTGTTTAAGATTGCTTGGAGGGACAGCATGGCAGAGTATAAGCATGCCCTCACTAAAGCTAAAGCTGCATACTTCTCTTCAATCATAGAGAAAAATAAGAATAATCCAAGATTTCTCTTTAATACAGTCTCCAAATTAACAAAAAACCCGACAGAAAGTGACTCTCCCGTTCTGTGTAATTTTAACAGTAATGACTTCATGACTTTCTTTAATGATAAGATAGAAAACATTAGGCATAAAACTCACTGCTCATCGCATCACCAAACTATTCAGCCACCTTCCAGATGCAGCACTAGTTAAGACATCTGTTTAATGAGCTGTAAATCAAGATTAAAATATTTTACCCCAATTACTAATACTGAACTATCCGCACTGATCAGCTCGTCTAAGCCATCAACATGTTTATTAGATCCAATTCCTGCACGTTTACTCAAACAAGTATTACCTAGTGTTATAGAGCCAGTGTTAGTTATTTTAAATTCATCCCTTACCTTTGGTTATGTGCCCAAATCCTTTAAGTCTGCTGTTATCAAACCACTGATTAAAAAGCCAATCTTGACCCTTGTGTGATATCTAAGTATAGACCAATTTCAAATCTACCATTTCTGTCCAAAATCTTAGAAAAAGCCATCTATCAGCAGCTCTGCATTTACCTCCAAAGGAATGAAATTTTTGAAACATTTCAGTCTGGTTTCAGGCCCCATCATAGTACTGAAACAGCATTAATTAGGGTACTAAATGACTTGTTAATGTCCTCAGATAAGGGATGTGTTTCTTTTCTTGTTCTGTCAGATTTAAGTGCAGCATTTGACACTATAGATCATGATGTTTTACTAAACAGACTAGAATATATTGTAGGTATTAAGGGATCAGCACTTTCTTGGTTTAAAGTTTGTTCATATGAATAATCTAAGGTCTAAGCCCTCAAAAGTGAAGTATGGCATGCTCAGGGGTCAGTGCTTGGCCCGCTTTTATTCTCTCTGTACATGCTGCCACTAGACTCAGTTATTCGTAAACATGGCATTAGTTTCCACTGCTATGCAGATGATACACAGCTGTACATATCAGCCAAACCTAATGACAGCCTTACAATCAACAAAATTGAGGACTGTGTAAAGGAAATAAAAGATTGGATGTTATTTAATTTTCTCTTACTTAACTCAGATAAAACTGAGGTTCTATTAGTGGGACCCAAGGCTATGAGAGACAGGTTGGCTACATCTATCCTAAATCTAGGTGGCTCTCCAGTATTGCTCAGTCCGTCTGTAAAAAACTTAGGGGTCACATTTGATTCAGATCTCTCCTTTGATGCGCACATTAGCAGCATCACTCGAATTGCTATTTTTCAATTATGTAATATCGCTAAACTTAGAAATATCCTCTCTTTTAATGATGCAGAGAAACTTGTTCATGCGTTTATAACCTCAAGGTTGGATTACTGTTACTTACTGGATGCTCAAGTAAATCTATAAATAAACTTCAGTTAGTTCAAAATGCAGCTGCCTGGGTGCTAACTCGAACTAGAAAATTTGATCACATCACTACTATTCTATCATCACTACACTGGTTACCAGTCAAATTCCGCATAGATTACAAAATACTTCTTATAACTTATAAAGCTCTACATGGCCTGGCCCCACATTACCTGAGTGAACTCTTAGAGTTTTACAATCCAACTCGTCTACTTCATTCACAGCGTGCAGGACTTCTTTTAGTTCCTAGAATTAAAAAAGTCACAGCAGGGGGAAAGGCTTTCTCATACATGGCCCCCCAACTGTGGAATAAACTTCCCACTTTCGTTCAAGACTCAGACACTTTCCAAATTTTTAGGTCTAGGCTAAATACATACTTATTTACACAGGCTTTTCTCTAGATTTAGACCAGGATGCATGGCTTGGGTCACTGGGGCTGGAGTCTGGAGTCATGTCTGGCCTGCATGCCTTGTCCGTTAGCCGGGAGTGTCGAGTGGGCGGTCTGGCTGAACTAGGCTTCGGTCCTCGTGATCTTGACTCATGCATCCTTGCCTTAGAATAAGGGCAGAGCTGGGGTTCATAGTTCAAAGAGTCTTATGGTGATCAGAGACGTTGGGTTTGCTGTCTTCTGCCGCTCGTGGGGTTTGCTAATGTCTCATGTGATCCCTCTTGGCTGTGTTTCCTACCAGTTCTCCTCTTTCTAGCTTTCTAGCTATGCTGCTATAGCTAATGCTGCCGGGGTCTCATGCTACACTTGGCATCAAGTGATTGACATGGCATCAGGTGATTGTTAAATAAACACTGTGCTCTTAATCAATATCTAATTACATTTTCTGTTTTCTCTCCGAGCTGTGTTCCGGCAGTTCCGGCCCTACACATGATGTACATCTGATGGAGCTCCACTGTGCATAATTCACATTTTATTCGACCATGACTCCATGACTTTAGTTTCGCTCTTAGATTTATCATCATACCCCGGCCACTTAATGTCGATGTGCATACGTCACATTCTATTCAAACTTTGACTCCATGACTTTTAGTTCGCTCTTAGATTTATCATTCTACGCCGCCCAGGAGGTTGGGTCCCTTTTTGAGTCTTGGTCCTCCCAAGGTTTCTTCCTAGAACTAGGGAGTTTTTCCTTGCCACTGTCGCCCTAGGCTTGCTCAATTTGAGATTGGACGTAGTTATTAGGAGATAATCTAAACCTGTAAAGTTGCTTTGAGACAATGCTCCATTGTAAAAAGCGCTATATAAATAAATCTGACTTGACTTGACTTGATCTTGCGTGTGGCCCCAGATCGAGGGAGATTATCACTGGTCTTGTATGTCTTACAATTGCTCCCGCAGTTGATTTATTCACACCAACCTGCTTGCCTATTGTAGATTCACTCTTCCCAGCCTGCTGCAGGTCTACAATTGTCTTCCTTGTGTGATTCAACAGCTGAAACACCTGTCATTTTAGACCACAATAATTTATTAGTATGGTGTAGGGCCTCCTTTTGCGGCCAATACAGGATCAGTTCATCTTGGAAATGACATACACAAGTCCTGCACAGTGGTCAGAAGGATTTTAAGCCATTCTTCTCGCAGGATAGTGGCCAGGTCACTACGTGATGCTGGTGGAGGAAAACGTTTCCTGACTCACTTCTCCAAAACACCCCAAAGTGGCTCAATAATATTTACTATTTACTAATAAACTGGTGACTGTGCAGGCCATGGGAAGTGTTCAACTTCACTTTCATGTTCATCAAACCATCTGAACTCTGGTATGTCACCCATAATGTTGTGTGCATTGCAATATTTTGAGCAAAACTGTGCTCTTACCCTGCTAATTGAACCTTCACACCCTGCTCTTACTGGTGCAATTAATGAAGATTGGCCACCAGACTGGTCCAATTTCGCCATGAAACCTCCCACACTAAGATGACAGGTGTTTCAGTTTCATTGTCTAACCCCTGTAAATGGTAAATGGAGGTTATTTATAGTTGACACATTTAAAATTAGGATTATTTATATGGGGGGCATTTGGTTATGGTGGAATTCTGATGACGAGCTATTTGTGGTTGTGAATATGAACACATTATAGCAGTGGTGCCACAGACACAAGGCAATTCATTTTTTATCAAAGCTTTAATTAAGTAAGTTGCAATTAAAACTTGAATATTTTACCGATAGACACTCATTGACAAAAACGATTACACTATCTTCTGCGATGGCTCCCCAGATCATCACACTAGCAGATTTAGCAGTGTGTCACTCCACCGCAAAAATAGAATTGAAGAACTCACCACAAGGCCTCCATACTTGAATCTGACCATCATCACATCTCAAACAACATGCATTCATCTCTAAAGACGATATGACAACACTGTAAACAAAGGTGACGATGGCTGGCTGTTAATGGCAGGACATGTAATGGGCATGAAAACAACAAATCTCCTTCTGGTCCAGGCAGACATGGGGTGTGTAGCGAAGGTGCCACTTGTGTCTGGATGGTGGACAACGAAACTGTGGGAGCTGCTCATGCTTGTCGGTGGAACAAACGATCATCTCTAATGGTCGTCTGTCTGAGCCTGTTCACCGTGTGTGTCTTCCCTCATGGAACCACTGTTCCCAACACCACCTAACAGCTAGGACAGAACAGTCTAGAGGGTGGGCAATTCATTAAATCTACCTCCTTCTCTCAGTCCAATGATGTGTCCCTTCTTAAAGACTGTCAACTGGACAAACATGTCTTTGAGTGTGTTGTAGAAGCATGTCTAGCAGTCAACAATCACTCACCAAAAGGTACTCTACCCAAAAGTAGCTTCTGAAATCCTTTTATAGGGCAGACATTTCTAGCTGGGGGTGGTTTTTTTTGTCAGGGAGTACATTTCGAAGGGATATCTTCAATTCTTAAACATTGCAAACAATTATGAATTTAATCGAGAACAAAATACATAGTACAAGTCAGACTGAGATTACAAATACAATGAAATATGACATTAATCACACAAATGTGTGGAAAAATAACAAGATACAAAAATAAAAGGATAAGAAGTGGGTAGAGTAAGTAGTAATAAGTCAATACATCAGATTTCCTGAAACGGCAGTGAACAAATCATAGCACGGTTTGAAACATTTACTTTTTTTCCTATTAGAATGCACATTTGGTTGACTCCTCCCACACTGTGAACAATAAGATTTCATTCATGTGCGAATGCGCTGGTGCTGTTGGAGACCATTCTCTTGTGTAAAACACTTTCCGCAATCTGTGCACTGATACGCCTTCTCTCCTGTGTGAACTCGCTGGTGTTGTCGGAGATTACCACACTGTGAGCAGTGATACAGTTTCTCTCCAGTGTGAATTCTCTGGTGTTTCTTGAGACTACCCTAAGAAAAAAGCCCGACCTACATTATGAGCAAGGATACAGCTTCTCTGCTGTGTAAATTCACTGGTGTTGTCGGAGACCACTCGGTTGCGTAAAGCTTTTCCCACACTAAACAGTGTTATGGCTTCTCTCCAGTGTGAACTCGTTTGTGTCTTTTTAGACCATTCTGACACGTAAAGCTCTTCCCACACAGTGAGCAGTGATATGGTTTCTCTCCAGTGTGAATGCGCTGGTGTATTTGGAGAGTACTCTTTACACTAAAGCTTTTCCCACACTGTGAGCAGGGATATGGTTTCTCTCCAGTGTGAATGCGCTGGTGTATTTGGAGAGTACTCTTTACACTAAAGATTTTCCCACACTGTGAGCAGGGATATGGTTTCTGTCCAGTGTGAACTTGTTCGTGTTTTTTAAGATCACTCCGACAAGTAAAGCTTTTCTCACACTGTGAGCAGTAATACAGTTTCTCTCCAGTGTGAATTCTCTGGTGTTTCTTGAGACTACCCTAAGAACCCGACCTACATTGTGAGCAAGGATACAGCTTCTGTTAGTGTTATGTGTTATGGCTGCTCTCGAGTGTGAACTCGTTTGTGTGTTTTTAGACCATTCTGACATGTAAAGCTCTGCCCACACTGTGAGCAGTGATATGGTTTCTCTCCAGTGTGAATGCGCTGGTGTATTTGGAGATAACTCTTTGCACTAAAGCTTTTCCCACACAGTGAGCAGGGATATGGTTTCTGTCCAGTGTGAATGCGCTGGTGTTTTTGGAGATAACTCTTTGAACTAAAGCTTTTCCCACACAGTGAGCAGTGATATGGTTTCTCTCCAGTGTGAACTTGTTCGTGTTTTTTAAGAAGACTCCAACAAGTAAAGCTTTTCTCGCACTGTGAGCAGTGATACGGTTTAATTCCAGTGTGAACTTGTTCGTGTTTTTTAAGAAGACTCCAACAAGTAAAGCTTTTCTCGCACTGTGAGCAGTGATACGGTTTCTCTCCAGTGTGAACTCGTTTGTGTCTGTTTAGACCACTCTGATAACTAAAGCTTTTCTCACACTGTGAGCAGGGATATGGTTTCTGTCCAGTGTGAATGCGCTGGTGCATTTGGAGAGTACTCTTTACACTAAAGCTTTTCCCACACAGTGAGCAGTGATACGGTTTCTCTCCAGTGTGAATGCGCTTGTGTTTTTGGAGATAACCCTTTGAACTAAAGCTTTTCCCACACAGTGAGCAGTGATACGGCTTCTCTCCAGTGTGAATGCGCTGGTGTATTTGGAGATAACTCTTTACACTAAAGCTTTTCCCACACAGTGAGCAGTGATACGGTTTCTCTCCAGTGTGAATGCGCTGATGTTTTAGGAGAGTACTCTTTAGACGAAAGCTTTTCCCACACTGCGAGCAGTGATACGGTTTCTCTCCAGTGTGAATGCGCTGGTGTATTTGGAGACTACCCTTTTCACTAAAGCTTTTCCCACACAGTGAGCAGTGATATGGTTTCTCTCCAGTGTGAACTCTGTTGTGCATTTGGAGATGACTCTTTCTAGCAAAGCTCTTTCCACACTGTAAGCAGATGTAGAGTTTCTTTCTTGTTTGAGAGCGCTGACGTTGTTGGAGATTACACTGGTGAACAAAACTCTTCCCACAGTCACTCTGCAGAGTGAAGCTCTTTCCACAATCTGAGCAGCAGTGAATGCGTTTATGCATTTGTTCCTGATGAACATTACTGCCAAGTGGACCAGTGGACATTTCCAGACTATTGGAGCCTCCTGTGTGTGTCGTATTCTCAGATTTATTCTCTCCTAACTTCAGCAGCTTCACATAACATTCCCTGATATGGCATCTCTTGATGTGTTTGTGGAGGTAAATTCCAGATGTATAAGAAAGTGGACACAAGGGGCAGGGAAACCCATCTAACAGATCATCATACATATCTGGAACAGAAAAAGAAATCACACAAAATAGTGTTCATTCATGGATCGACTACAATTTTACCTTTGATCAGTCAAATTCTGTTCAAATCTAAAATGGTACCAAATTTGGTCTCCAGAGGCTCAAACTTCGTTCTTATCAGGTCCCAGGATGCTGTAATTTGGATTATTTGGGCATGGATACTGGGTGCCAAAATGAAATAACCAATTTTGAGTGCAGATGGAGCAAGAAGAATCCTCCTGATCTTCAAGCGTTTGTATACTCACTGACGAATAAGAATACCACACACGGATAGAAATGTCAGACTGCTGTAAAACTCAGCATGCAGTTATGTCTCAGACAGATATGATTACAGGTGGTGATCTGATTATACTTCACATTTTATTCGAACTTTGACTCCATGACTGTAGTTTTCGCTCTTAGAATTTATCATCATACCTGGGCCACTTAATGTCGATGTGCATACTTCACATTTCTTTTCAAACTTTGACTCCATGACTTTAGTTTTCGCTCTTAGATTTATCATCTACCGCCGCCCAAGGAGGTTGGGTCCCCTTTTTTGAGTCTTGGTCCTCCCAAGGTTTTCTTCCTAGAACTAGGGAGTTTTTTTTTTGCCACTGTCGCCCTAGGCTTGCTCAATTTGAGATTGGACGTAGTTATTAGGAGATAATCTAAACTTGTAAAGTTGCTTTGAGACAATGCTCCATTGTAAAAAGCGCTATATAAATAAATCTGACTTGACTTGACTTGACACTGGGTTTTGCGTAAAAGTGCTTCACTCGCTGCCCTACAAAAAAGCTCTGAGAGGATACTTTTGGGTAGTGTACCTCTTGGTGAGAGATCGTTAACTGCTAGACATGCCTCTATGATGCACTCGAAGACATTGAGTCCAGTTGACCGAGTTTGAGAGGGGGCACATCATTGGACTGAGAGAAGAAGGATCGTTGTTTTGATGAATTGCCACTATGTAGGCCGTTCTGACCTAGCCGTTAGGAGGTGTTGGGAGCAGTGGTTCTGTGAAGGCAGAAATGGCAAACAGTCTCCGGACAACCCAGACACCACCAGTAGAGAGGATAGTTTGATCCACCGACAAACATGAACAGCTCCCACAGTTTTACTGTTCACCATACAGACACAAGTGGCACCTTCACTACACACCCCTGTCTCTGCCTGAACACATTAGTTGGTCGGCCATTTACAGGCAGCTACTGTCGCCTTTGTTTGCAATGGTGTTGTGAACGAGAAACCTGAATGGTTATGGACTGGAACTGTGCCGTCTTTAACGACAAATCCAGGTTCTGTTTGGGATCCGACACCAGTCAGGTTCGAGTATGGAGGCCTCGTGGTGAGCGCTGCAGTGCTGCCTTTGCTGTGGAGCGACACACACTGCCCCAACTATGGTGTGATTATCTGGGGAGCCATCGCACAACAGTCTGTTAGCCATAGTAGTGATACGAGGGACACTAACAGTCAGTAATATGTGCAGGATATCCTGCAGTCACTTGTTTTCTCTCATGGCAGGGCTTCGAACTGGCACTCATCAGCAGGATGATGCTCACCCACACACAGCAAGGGTTTCAACAATTCCTTGGCATGCTAGTAGCCAGATTTATCACCAATCAAGCATTTATGGGACCAGTTGGTACGCCAGCTTTGGCAACAAAGTTTTGCAGGATCTACAGGACCAGCTGCAACATCTGTGTGCAAACATGCTACAGGATACCATACAGAACCTGTATGCCTACATGCCCTATTGTATTCTGGCTAGAAACGGACCAACAGGGCAACTAGAGCCTCTTTTCCCCAATACTTATCCTAAACTTACCTCTAATAATGTAATCACATACATAATCATCACTACATTCCCACATATGGTTTCATTCAATCCCAAATCCTTCTTGGTGCATTACATTTGTAGTGTAGTTTGATAACAGTTCAAATGGGGAGAGTCAGATTAAAAAAAAAATGCACACACACTACTGTGAAAAAAAGCTTAAGGCCCTGAACTGTTTACAGTATTTGTGTTAAAGTTGTCTGCATTAGTGCATCAGTGGGAAAGAATGTATTAGATTTATATACATTTCTTTTGCTAAAAAAAAAGAAAAAAAAAAAAAAAAGAAACCAAAACCAAATCAGTACTTCGTGTGACCACCCTTTTAAAACTGCATTTCTGGTGCAGTTTCTGAAGGTACTCCATCTTTGCCCAAGCCTCTTGGAGAACCAGTTCTTCTGAAGAATTGCACTTTCTTCCCAGACTGACTTAACGATATTGAGCTCAGGGCTCTGTGGAGGCCAAACCATCTCCTGTAGAATCCTTCTTCCCCATTTTCCTGGAGATAGTTCTTTATGACTTTGAATGTGTGTTTTGGGTCACCGTTATGCTGCAGAATGAATTTGTCTGTGCTTCTCAGTAGTGACGGGGGCCTTGATTTTCACCAACTAATTTGCAGAAATATAGCCCCAAACCTGTAAAGAACCCCCACTGTGCTTCACTGTTGTGACACTGATACATGTAGCTTTATCTGGTCATTCAGCAAACAAACTGCCTTCTGTTAGAGCCAAAACCCCCAGAGCACCTGCTGCCATAATACCAAACCACACTCCTTGTGTTTTGGTGCATAGGTCAGTCACTTGGCATTCTTACTCCCTCCAAGACATGTTTTAGTCACAAATCTTCCATAAAGACCACTTTTGGCAAGACTTCTTCACACGTTAGAGGAGTGTACCAGGGTCCCAGGGTGAACCAGACCTTACTCATGCAGGATAATCTCCTTGTATCTTGTGGCTGTATTCACTGTATTAAGGGTAACCTGCTACAATCTACCAGTATTGCCTTTTTGGGATGGTTGTACCTCACCCAGCTTTATTAACTCTTCATGGCTGTTCTCTTTCAATTAATCCATTTTATTTAGATCAGTTAGTGCATAACATCATTGATCAGTAGCGCCTGGATGTTAGATTTTAGTATCTGGAAAGTGCTCTGTTAGTTAGTGTGTTGCTTTTGTATTAATGACATAGAAAGATCTCACTGTAGGATTTCATTTTTTCCACAAAAAATACTTCTGTATCTAAAATGTGCTGTTTCCCACTGACACACTAATGCAAATAACCAAGACTTGGAGGAAGCTAATTTATTTTCATTTTCAGGTTTTAATGTGACAGAAAGTAACGCTTTTGACAGGTTATGATGATTTTCTATCAGCACTGTCTGTGCTACACATCATTCATTTTTACCTTCGGCAGGATCAGGATTCTGTAGCCGTCTGCGCTCTGCTGATTCCATTACAATATGACTGGAATAAAATAGCAACAACAGTTTCTTAATTAAGACAGACATTATTAATGAACAACAGAAAACAACATATAGTATGACTGCACAAATATACCTATACTTTCCAAACGCTGCATCATCTTAAATGAACAGATAAATGAACTGCATCTGGCTGCGGGTCCAGATGGCATCAGTGCCAGGCTCCTCAAGTCCTGTGCAGATCAGTTGTGCGGGGTGGACGAGCACATGTTCAACCTGAGTCTGAAGCTGGGAAGAGTACCACTGCTGTGGAAAACATCTTGTGTGGTACCTGTGCCAAAAACACAGCACCCAAAGGACCTGAACAGCTACAGACCGGTGGCACTGACTTCACATCTGATGAAATCACTGGAGAGGCTGGTCCTTACCCATCTCCGCCCTCTGGTAAGCCCATTCATGGACCCTCTTCAGTTTGCTTACCAGCCTGGCATTGGGGTGGATGATGCCATCATCTATCTTTTACATAGAGCTCTTTCCCACCTGGAGAAACCTGGGAGCACTGTGAGAATCACCTTCTTTGATTTCTCCAGTGCTTTTAACACCATAAGGCCGGGGGCTTCCTGAAGGACAAACTGGATCATGTTGGAGTGGACAGTCCATCTCTCCAATTGGATACTGGACTACCCCTCACCAACCGACCACAGTATGTGAGGGCACGGGACTGCGTGTCTGACATGGTGGTCAGCAGCATAGGGGCCCCTCAGGGACGGGTCCTGGCAAAAAACATTCCTCTTCACCCTGTACACGGCTGACTTCATGTACAGCTCACCGGACTGTCACCTCCAGAAGTTCTCTGATGACTCAGCGATTGTCCCGGTCCCTTATAATCAATGACGAGGACAGCGAGTACAGAGGACTGATGCAGGACTTTGTGGACTGGTGTCTGCTGAACCACCTCCAGTTAAACGTGGGGAAGACCAAAGAACTGGTGGTGGATTTTCCACAGGTGCAGACCCACTTTACCATCAGTGAACATCCAGGGAATGGACATTGAGAGAGTTGGACTCTTATAAGTACCACCTGGGTGTTCATCTAAATAACAAACTGGATTGGTCAGTGAACACTTCTGCACTTTATAAAAAAGGTCAGAGCAGACTACCTACTCAGGAGACTGAGGTCGTTTGGAGTGCGAGGGGAAACTGCTGAGGACCTTTCCTTTGACACAGTGGTGGCATCAGTCATCTTTTACGGAGTGGTATGCTGGGGCAGCAAGCATCTCTACAGCAGACAGGAGAGACTTGATAAACTCATTAAGAGGGCCAGCTCTGTCCTGGGGAGCCCCTTAGACCCGGTGCAGGTGGTGGGAGAGAGAAGGATGTTAACCAAGCTAGCATCCATGCTGGAGAACGACTCCCACCCCATGCATGAGACTTTGGAAGCACTGGGTAGCTCCTTCCGCGACAGGCTGCTTCACCCCAAATGTGGGAAGGAGCGCTATCGCAGGTCCTTCCTTCCGGCTGCTGTAAGACTGTACAACCAGCATTGCTCCAAGCTCACACACTCACTGTAATTTACTTATGAAAATCACAATGTGCAATATTTTTCTCCTAAGTGCAATCGTTTGTAATTATTATTAATTATTTGTAATTATTACTGGAATCTTTCTTATACTGAGTGCTGTACTGTTCCTTTGCTGATGCAACAAGGTGAATTTCCCCACTGTGGGACTAATAAAGGATTATCTTATCTTATCTTATCTTATCTTAAGTAGCTTTGTACATTTTAAACTCATGTTGCTTATAGTCGCAATAAAATGAGAGTAAAGTTTCCAGAGAGTCTTAAACACACTGGTGTAAAAAACAGAGAGGGGTCTGGCTGCAGCCATGCACTCTCAGCCCCACATGCACTGCCAGACTATTCATGACGTCAGTGCACAGTCAGACCGGAAGAGGAAATAAGTAGCGTTTGTTGCACTTTATTGAAGAAGAGAAAGGAATACGGTAGCTTTACGTGGATCATTCGTAATACTTGTTTGTGAATAACGATATGTTTAGACAGCGAGGTTTCAGCACCTGTGTTTGTCACTGTATGCATTTGCGTTGTTGATTGAATGTTAGATTCGCTCATTTTGATCGTATTAATAATAACGTTTTGTTGACGATGTCTAGATAGCCGTTAGCTATCTGGCTAACGTAAGCATTTCTGATGTCTTGTTGGATTGACTGATAAACCCGTCACTAAAACAGGCTTTTTCTCTGTTAAATTTCTGCAGTTGTAACTTTTCTCAACAGCGAATATCTTCACTTAGACACGTGTCCTTTATTCAGCCAACAAAGATACTGAACCAACAGATAAATGGAAAGTTCTTTGTTGTTAATGCTGTGATACACTGTTTGCTTTTTCTTTTCTGTTTGCTTTTAAAGATGCGTCAGGTGAGCTAAAGTGGTGAGCTAAAGTGGGAATTATTATAATTTATATTCATTACATTTAAAGTGATATACTGTATTTAAAGGGCTTTGTTGTTTTACTTTTGACCAAAATGGCTTATAGCTCAAGAAAATCCAGAAATCCAGTATGTAAAATTATTAGAATATTTCATGTGATCAGACAGAAAAGAATGTACGATACAGAAATGTCCAGCTTCTTACAGGTACTGTAATTTGTACACTGTATTTGGTTGGAGCTCGTTTACCATGAGTTACTGCACCAGTGCAGCATGGCATGGAGCCAATCAGCCTGTGGAACTGCTGTGAGATGTTATTAAAGCTCAGGCTGCTTTGATAGTGGCCTTCAGCTCATTTGTATTGCTGGGTCACTGTTTCTTATCTTTCTCTTGACAATACCCCAAAGACTGTCTATGGGGTTCAGATCCAGAGAGCTGAACAACCAACCAAGCACAGTAATATGGTCAGCAGATGATTTGGTAGTACTTTTGCCACTGTGGGCAGGTGCTAACTCCTGCTGGAAAAGGAAATCTCCTGGTAGATGGCTGCATTGACTTTGAACTTGATAACACCAACACCAGCGGATTGACATGGCCCTCCACACCATCACAGACTGAGGACACTCAGACATTTATAATACTTTCCAATATATATGCACAAATGTAGAGAATAGTGGGAGGCTACCTTAAGAATACAGTTTTATACAGAGCTCAAAATCTTTTTACACTGCAATTTATTCGTATTTGTGCAGAATGAAGTAAATCACATGTAACATAAAATCTATACAAGGTTATATATGAAAATTAGAATGTATGGAAGCTTAACTTTGTACTGTAGATATAATGAAATTCAATACTGATACAGGGATGAGGAAATTTAAACTACCTTAAGCATATAGTCAGATTCAGATTTATACAAGGCACTTGTGAACTTGCAGGAAATGTTTTCTAACGACTGTCCCAGTATCTCGTATGCTGTAAGTTTGATGGGAAAAACAACAAAACGTGTTGTGATTAGAGATATATATATAGATTATATATATATATATATAACGTATATACTATATTATATCATAGATAATATATATATATAATATAGATATATATCATATATATACACGTCTATATATATATATATATATATATCCGTATATATATCTCTATCTATCTCTCTCATCTTATCTAGATATATCTCTAGATATATAGCTCCGTATATATCATATCTATCTCTCTCTCTCTATATATCCTATATCTATCTCTATCTCTCTCCCTACATCTCTATCTATCTCTCTCTCTCTCTCTATACTCTCTAATCTCTCCGTCATCTCTCTCTCTCTCTCTCTCTCTCTCTCTATCTCTCTCCTCTCTCTCTCTTCTACTCTCTCTCTCTTCCTCCTATCGTCTCTCTCTCTCTCTCTCTCCCTATATATATATATATATATATATATATATATATATATATATATATATATATACACATACACATACACATATACACTGCTCAAAAAATACACTTAAATGTAACTGCAAGTGTTCTCTTTATTTTTGTGAGCAGTATATATATGTATACACATATATACATGCATAGCGGTATATACAGTCTGAGGGTTAGACATCCCCTGTTAGCCTACTGCATGTTATGCCCCAGAACAGACAATTCAAGGGAACCGATTATTAACTTGAAGGAACAATTTAAGTTCTTACAAACGTTTTTACGGTCTAACCGCTATGTATGTACTCCAGTCCAGTAGGTGGCGATAATGTACCAATACAGTATGCAAAACACCATAAACCCAAAAGAAGAAGAATATGAATTTAGATCGCAGTCATACGAGTAATATATCATATTATTAATATATTACGTATATTGTATCAGTTTATGGGTGTGGTTTCAGTCACACCCTCAGGCTCGGCGCCGCTATCCCAGTGATAAGACGTGCCGAAACTGCGTTCACCTCAGGGGCTAAAGCTTCACTTTATACTCAGTTATGTTATGTCTTTATTTTTAACTTATTTCATGTCTTTATTGATAAAATAAATCCGTTTCATAAGCAAAAAAGAACCCATGTCGTTCTACCTGCGTTTGTGTCTGAGGGTGCACGTGACGTCACCGCGGCTGAGAGTGCATGGCTGCAGCCAGACTCTATTGAAAAAACATTTACAGGTGTATTTCCAGCTCTAAATCTCACCAGCAATTAGTTTTAGTATAATAACAAAAATCAAATCCGATCAGAAAGAGACGATGTGAATTATGACTTCATCCTAATTACTTTGATAGTGATTTAATTTATAAAGACCATGCTTGGTTTGGAAACCTTCTAATCCCAAATATCTCACAACATAGTGTACATACGCCATTAATTCATCCCCTATGTAGTGCACTTCTATAGGGAGTATGAATCAGTTTGGGATTCAGCAGCTTCAGTAGAACTTACCTTGTGTTTTACAGCAGAACGGAGTGAATCAGCTCAAATCCAAACTGTGACTGTAAATCAGAAATATGATAACAGAAACTTAATAATGGCTACAACAACAAACTATGCGGATAGACGCACGTGTAACCAAAGAACGCCGCATTGGCTGCTGGATCATGCGTCAACGTCGTCGCCATATTGGTCTAGGTAACTTCTTACAATTCTCTACAGATTGTCTTTGAAAAAACTTTAAATGATTCTACACTCACAGATAATATCACAAAACAACAATTCTAATAGATTAGCAATACTAAATTGTATATGGAGTATAAACAGTAATATAACAGATGTATAATAGGATATGGTGTACACTACTTTATACTGTATTAAACTACTGTTATACTAGATATATCATCTACTATTGTTAACCTATTGTTATTTTTTATTATTATATTATTTATTAGACTACACCGTATTATATTTATATGCTAATAATATGCTGTACTGTAGTGTATAGTGCCTTTAAGTGGATCATTTCATTGCTAAAGAAAACAAAAAGCAAACTTGGCGAAAAGCTCCTCCGTTAACTTGTATTTGTTTACAACCAGTCTTGCCTGGACCAATATGGCGGCCGCGATGCAGCCACGGGTTTAAGCTTAATGCTTTTTAACGGAGGTTGGAGAGTAAATTTGCGTGCATTACCTCCATCCACTGATCCGGAATGTGAAGCAGATCTGGTCTATTCCTGCAATTCATCCGTTCATTTTACGATGGTCGCGGAGAGCCAGGTATAGAAAGAAACTTTAAAAGCTACAACTAAAACAAACAAACGAAAATCAAACTAAAACAAAAGCTCAAAACGGACTTTCCCGCTCTTTTGCTCGAACTTATAGGCTAGTGGAGACCCCAGAGGGACGGTCACAGAGGCGGGTCCAAAGGAGTTCCCGCTTTTTAAATAGTTATTTGTTCTGCTCCTAGGCTGGGGGTTTAGTGTTACTGCTGGCTGCACTTTTATTTACCATAAAATCCGTAACAGTTTGGCCATGGGCAGAGGTTGTAGAAGTACGCAAGTTCTTTACTTCAGTAAAAGTTAGCTAATAATCTTATTTTAAAAATCTAATCAAATTAAAGGTGAAGTATGGCATATATATTTTATTCAACAAAAGTATAAAAAGTTCACACTACTAAATGTACTAAAAGTTAAAAAAAAATTACAAGTATTTCTTTAAAATCCTTCTGATACAGGATTTCTTTTATTGAAGGTAAAACATCAATGACACTGAGGGTACATAGCCTAATGGTTTGTACTACAGCTACACGAATCATCTACAAAAGTCATACAAATTACATTAGCATCTTTAAATAAACACAACAACAGAATACAAATATACAAAATACTCTGGAATTTGTGCTGCTAAATCGCTCATAACTAGACGTGGTAATATATCATTATATTTAACCCAAACAGTACTTATCATCAACACTTTAGTTAAAACTTCATTTGCGCTTCATTTGGTCCTTGACTAGGATTGCCTAAATAAAAAATAAAGCATAAAAATAAACTAAACATAAATAGATTCATAAAATCTAAAATAACGAGCCTGTTTTGAAAAAGTAGTGAATAAAAAGTAAAACGTATTAATTTACAGAAACAATCAAGTAAAGAACAGAAAGCTAAAAAATACTTAAGTACAGTAAGGAATTACAGTACTTCGTTACTTCCCACCTCTGGCCCTGGGTTTTACCTACCATCCTAACAACTCATTGTAAATTGTTAATTGCCGTAGATCCAGCAGATATGCTATTAGTTGATTCAAAAATCAGTCCGAAAATCCAAATGAAGAAATTAACAGCTTTATTGCAAGCAATAAAGGACATCCTCACACCGCAGCAGCTGTGCGGAGAAGCCGATGATCAACAGTTCTCACGTTCTTTATATACTGCTCGCTACATTCTGTTCAGACATTATGTCATCATTGTTTTCCAACTTTTAGAACATCTGCTGCCCTGGTGCCACCCTTATCTCCCCTCAGGTCATCCTGACCTGGCAAGTGAACTTTATCTCAGTTTTTAGTTTCAGCATCAAGTCTCTAATTTCTACATATAAATTGTAGTCAATTCTTACATAATTATATTAAACTTCTACATATAAATTGTATTCAATTCTTACATAATTTTACTAAATCCAGATCATGATTAATCTTTGTGACCATGTAAAAGCTTTAAATTAACACTTTAACGTCAAAAATATAGTTATTCATCATATGTGCTTACAGAATAAAAGGATCACTTGGAATAAATTTGCTTATTAATCAAATTACAAATGATTGAGTAATTATACACATGAACATGTGAAATAACCCAAGTTACTGGAGTTTACAGCAAGTCTCTGTATAAAAAAATCTTACTCACACACATACCCACACTTCGCAAAACTGGTGAACACTTTCAAGGCCAAAGAACATTCTGTACTTTCTCAGTCAGGCTGAGACGCAGCTGCAAAATCAGGTCTCAAAGAGACTTAGTCTGAACGATTGACATCACCATAATTAAAAATGCAAATATATAAGATGTAAATAATTATATGGGTAAAAATTGTGTGCGCCTTATGGTCCGAAAAATACGGTACATGATTTTCCCCTCGTACCGTATGTAAGAAATAATAACTCAATGAAACTTTTCATCAAAGCATACATAGTTATCACAATTAGCAAGACCAAACTGGAACTCTAACTTCAATTAATAATGGTTAAATTTATAAATCAATAAATTTAGTTTTAAATCAATAACTGTAAGACCAATTAAATGCTAACAAATACATTTGTCATCTCTCAAGTAAAACTCAATAAATGGTCAATTGTCTCCATCAAAAGCTTCAATTTGTCTGCATCTTTCCACAGACAAGGCTCAGTACTTTTCCAGGTATTTTGTTAAAATAAAAATTTAGTAGCACTAATCAATCTTAAAATAAAATATTAATTAAGTTATAAATGTTACATGTAAATGAAGCTATTAATTAGACATAATTTTAGAGCTCTTAGTCCCCTATTACGATCTATGATTTATACTTCATTGATAATTTCAAACAGTTAAGAATAATCTACATAATCACCATACATACTAAAAAGAAAAAGGTCTAAGATCTATGTTCTGTTATCATACTTATAATAATCTTAGATACTTAAACAGCTGGTGTTTTATTTTATGATTACAAATATCAGTACTGTTATTATGAGTTCACATTCAACTAAAGTGTTAATATCAAACCATGGGTCGCCTGGACACCCCCGCGCATTTACACAACCCTAAATCTGAAACGACAGTCAGCATCCCTGCAACTCATGGCTGCCTCTAAATGAGATGGCATAAAAATCATTATTATTATTCAGCAAATAAGCTGTTCATCAATTTGACCTACCAAAGTATATTCCAAGCTAGGTCTAGCATTCAGATAACATCCAACTTAAATCTGCACTCCTCAGTGGACAAGGAATCTATTTAATTACATCGATCAGCCGAAAAATTCATTGTTACTTGTCTCAGACTTCCCCATTTCAATATGACCTCATGCTTCAGTTGTCGTTTCTGTTCTACACCCCCCTTGTGGCAATTTCATATCAGCTAATATCATATAAACAAATGAACATTTATACTGATTCTCTATCCCTTTCTCATGTCCACCCATGTTCTATTACGTGTCTTGCAAATCTGTTCTGTTCAGTTTAATCCATCCATTCACTTTAATATCTCATAACTGGGGTCTTCTGACAGTTCTTGTTGTCGTTGCTGATGTTGGTGTTTTCTTCTCCTCCGGCTATAGACCGAGCACATCAGTCGCTCGTCAGCAGGCCGCAGCAAGGTGACAGACCGAGGGCTGTGATCATTAGACTGCACCCTTACCAGGTAAAAGAGAACATTATACGTGAAGCTCGAGCCAGAAGGGGTAACCTTTTGTACCGCGGCCACCCGATTGCTTTTTATGAAGACTATACACCAGAGTTCTCGAACAACGTGTGAAATATAGAGACGTGCTTAAGAGACTGTACGTTGCTTGTCACAAGCCGGTGCTGCGGTTTCCCGCCAGGCTCTTTATTTTGTCGGCTAACGGTGGAAAGAAAAGATTGAACTCTGTTGCTGAGGCTGAGGATTTTCTTGGACCATCACAGCCGAATTGATCGTAATCTAACATATTACATACGCACTTTCACGTTAGTAACAATTTGATGGTTAATGGTGCCTGTTTTGGGATTTTTTTCTCTCGCGTATATTTCTATTTAATATTTGTCTTTTGTTCTTTTAACTTTTTCTCTGGTTCATCTGGTATTTTATCCAGTCGGGTTTATAATGTTGCCTTAATTCCTTATCATTAACAAGCTACTAGGGGAGTTGTTTATGTTTTTACATTTCTAAGGTTGTGTACTCGGTAGACTGTGCGATGGGTTCTATATTTTGTTTAGGGCCTCAGCGTTTAGCCTAGTGGACCATTAGTGGGTTGGGTTTGTGTGAAATATGTGTGGAATGTCTTGTGTGCTAGTGTTTGTTTCGTTTTGTGTTTTTCTTTTTTTTCCTTTTGTTTCTCTCGTTCTTCTAGCATCCCATCTGATTTACTTTTCTTTCATCGGAATTAATACAATGATGATTAATGCTTCATTTTTTACAATACAGAGCCATGAATACCAGAAGTAACGGTTTGTGCCTTGTCTCTTGGAACACCAATGGTTTAAATGGTGCTGTCAAGTCCGGTAAGGTATTCTCCCATCTACGGTACCTTCAGGCCGATGTGATTTTCCTACAGGAAACCCAAATTAAATCCTCAGAGCTTAACCGCATTAAGAAACCTTGGATGGGCCATCTCTTCCATTCCAAATGTTTGATTAGGGCTAGAGGGGCGGCCATCATTATACATAAAGGTATACACTTTGACCCAACAAATATTAATGCTGATCCTAACGGTCGTTATGTGGTGGTTTCTGGAGTCTTGCAGGGACTCCCAGTGACCATGGCCTGCTTATATGCCCCAACATGGCATGACTCGGACTTCTTCGACAAATTCTTCCTGACCCTACCAAACTTAAATTCTCACTATATTATTATTGGTGGCAACTTCAATTTGGTGCAGAATGTTTCCCTGGATAGGTCCTCTGCTACACAGACATCCCTGTCTAAATCTGCAAATCACATATTGGACTTCTCTAATCAACTCGGCCTTTCTGACCCTTGGAGAGCGAACCACCCGTCAGATAAAGTTTTTTCCTTTTTTTCGGGAGTTCACCATACATTTTCTAGAATAGATTTTTTTCTGATGGGGTTATTGCCCAGGGTTTCCTCTACCACTTATTATCCCATTGTTATTTCTGACCGTGCACCCACCTCTGTTGACTTGTCTTTCTCCAGCTATCGCCGGATCCTAGACATTGGAAGTTTAGCTCCTACATGTTGGCGGACGATAAATTTAAAAAAATACCTTGCTTCCCAAATAGAGCTTTATTTCTCTCTCAATGATTCCCCCGAAGTTAGTATCCACTCCCTCTGGGAGGCTTTTAAAGCATACATGAGGGGTCAAATTATTTCATATGTTTCTTATTCCAGAAAGACTGAGAGGCTGAGGCTGTCTGAGATATCAGAAGAACTCCATAAGGTTGACATTGAGTTTGTGGCAACTCCTTCTCCCTTTCTCTATAAGCGACGTCTCCAGCTTCGTTCTGAGTTCGATCTTTTAATGACTCGTAAGGTTGAAACACAATTGAGGCAATCCAAACTGCGAACCTATGAACAGGGTGACAAGGCCGGGAAATATCTCGCTTATCAGGCTTGATCAGTTGGTGCCTCCAGATTGATCTCTAAAATCAAGTCTCCCACTGGTAATATGGTTTTTGACGTCAAATTACTTAACCAAATTTTTGCCGATTATTATGCCAACCTATATACATCTGAAACTCAACCTCTTGGCCCGACGGATTTTTCCATATTGGATACCCTGCCATTTCCCCAAGTCCCCTTGAACCATCTTGATGGGTTGGGCTCTATTATTACCATTTCCGAAATACAAGAAGCTATAAAATCCTTGCAATCTGGTAAATCCCCTGGCCCTGATGGGTTCACAACTGAATTCTATAAAGAATTCTCCTCTGTGCTCGCTCCAATCCTGGTCAGGGTGTATAACGGTTCGCTCCTTACAGGCCTCCTTCTCATGTCAATGTCCAATGCTACTATCTCTCTAGTGCCCAAGAAAGATAAGGATCCCACTATCTGTGACAACTACAGGCCAATTTCCTTGCTCAATGTAGACTTTAAAATTCTGTCTAAGGTTCTGGCCTCTCGACTTCAGCGTGTTCTGACAGACCTGATAGCTCCGGACCAGACTGGTTTCATGTTAGGTAGACATTCTGTTTTTAACACTAGGAGGTTAATGAATATCCTATATGCCGACCCCTCCGACTCTCCAGAGGTTGTTGTTTCTCTTGATGCGGAAAAGGCCTTCGACAGGGTGTAATGGATCTACTTGTTTTTTATCTTGGAGAAGTTTGCCTGCCCTTTGGAATTTATCTCATGGATTCGTCTTTTATACGCAGCCCCAACTGCTTCTATTATTACCAATGGTACTTTCTCTGCACCCTTTCCTCTGGGTCGTGGGACACGTCAGGGATGTCCTCCCTCACCTTTGCTGTTCAATCTGGCTATAGAACCATTGGCTATCTGGCTGCATCACCATCAGAGTTTTGAGGGAATCACACATTACAATTCTGTCCATAAAATCTCTCTGTATGCTGACGACCTTTTAATGTATGTTTCTAACCCCACTTCCTCCCTTCCCTGTGCTCTAGACAGTTTCCATAAATTTGGCCAGCTATCAGGGTACAAACTGAATCTTCAAAAAAGTGAACTCTTCTTAATAAATCCAGCTGCTCTCACACTGCCCCTGTCTTCTTTCCCTTTTCAAGTTGCTCAAGGGAAACTAAGATACCTCGGTATTACATTTACGCATTCGTTTCAAAAACTATTTGAGGTCAACTTTGTTCCATTGCTTCTTCTGATTCGAGAAGGTGGTCCTCTCTCCCCCTATCCCTCATTGGCCGCATTAATTTAATCAAAATGACTGTATTACCCAAGTTTTTATACCTGTTTCAACATATCCCCATCTTGGTTAGTAAAGCCTTCTTTAATAAACTTGATGGCATTCTGACCCCTTTTATTTGGTGTGGCCAACAAGCTCGTCTGAGACGGTCATCACTTCAACTCCCGAAGGCGGATGGAGGATTGGCCCTACCCAATTTTAGACATTATTACTGGGCATCTAATATTCATAAAATTATTTACTGGATTGAAGATGCATCTGTTCATGACTGCCCTCTGTGGGCTCAAATTGAACTCTCCTTCGTACAACATTCACTCCAATCTTTAATTTGTTCACAACTTCCAGTACCTGCCAAGTTTCTTCCCACCAACCCGATTGCTCGGAGCTCCAACAAAATTTGGATCCAATTTAGGAAATCATTTGAGCTGCGCAACATTGCAATCTATACACCCATTGCCCACAATTTTCAATTTCTCCCGGCTATTACAGATTCGGCCTTTCGTATATGGACAGAGAGTGGTGTTAAAACTATTGGTGACTTGTATGTCGATGGCATTTTCCTATCTTTCTCAGCTTTAGCAGAGAAGTATGACTTGCCCACCACTCACTTATTTTGTTTTTTCCAGGTCAGGCATTTCGTATCTCACCTTTTCCCCCATTTTCCCAATCGCCCTCCTGAATCTAAAATGGATCGGATCCAGACTCTTAATCCAACCCAGCGGAAATTAATTGCCGCTATTTATAAACTGATTTGCTCTTCGGACAAGGTTGCCACTAACATTTTAAAACTCTCGTGGGAACACGACTTGGATATGTCCATCCCAAATCAACAGTGGACTCTCATTCTGAATGGGATCCACTCTTCATCCATCTGTGCTAGACACTGTCTGATGCAGTTCAAGGTGGTGCACAGGCTTCATTTCACCAACGCCAAATTGGCAAGGTTATTTCCGGGCAGGTCTGACGCCTGTGCCAGGTGTGGCCAGTCACCCGCAGATCAGTTACATATGTTCTGGAGCTGTAGCAGTTTATTGGTGTTTTGGTCAGAAATTTTTGTACGTTAAGCCGTGCCCTGCAAATTCAGTTGGACACTAACCCAATTACAGCCCTCTTTGGGATTCCCACAAACGCTTGTATTCCTAAGCCAAAACGACGAATAATTGCCTTTGGTACCTTGCTGGCTAGACGGGCTATCCTTTTGAAGTGGAAACACTCTTCTCCACCTTCTCACAATTGGTGGCTCCGGGAGATTTTGGCCAATATTAAACTGGAGAAGCTGCGCTCCTATAAGACAGGGACTTTGACTTTTGACAAAACATGGCTACCGGTTTTTAAGTATATCGAGGGATGTACTATCACTCCTGATTGAATGCTAGAGGGACGAGTTATTAGTATTGGGGTGTGTGTGTGTGTCTTCTGTGTATGTACCCTTTTACTTTTAATTTATTATGTGTGTGCCTATTTTGTGTTTTAAGAGTTTAGAGGGATGGGTTGGTTTACTGTTATGGTTGTGTTATGTTACGGTTATGCTTTCTTACTTTTTTTCTTTATATAATGTGGTCTCTCCATTACAAACTAAAATTTGCTTGCATTCTATTGAATGTATCATGTAGGATGTTGTACATCTTGACCATATGTGCATTGTTTAATAACACTGTTAAATTTCAATAAAGAGAATTGTTACAAAATTCTAAAAATTTGAGTGTGGTACATACATCCCAATCTTGGTCTAATTCTGAGTTTCTGCTAAATTAGTCTTACTACCTTATCGACAAATTAATTAATTTCCGTTATCTGAACTAATCATTATTGTTATTCCAAATCTCAAACTCCCTTTCTAACATCGTTCTTGATGCACATTTCACATCTGCCTAGGGTTACACCCAAAATCCCCTTTTTGCGATATTCGCAATTTTCCTCAATAATTTTCTCACTTTTCACACTACCAAGTACCTCCCCCCTTGTGCAATGGCTAACGCCATGCACACCTATGAGAGCAGACTGATTGGTGCTACTGTAAGGCCACTGTCATTTCTTCTACGTTTTTCTGTATCTTTCCTTATCTTCTGCTTTTATTATATTTAAACTTCTGTCAATGTCAATTATGTATTTTAGTTCTATTGCTGAGTCAATTCTACTAGCTACCTGTTTGGGCAATTTTAGACCTTCTAGTAACACACTAATAAATTTGTCATAGGGTACTATCAACTATATCAGCTTTATAGTATGGTACCTGGAATTTCCAGTCAATGTTCAGATATTTTCATAATTTATGTTTCATTCTGGACACAAATGGTGTACCTTGGTCACTGTCAATCTCTATTATTATCACGCCTAACCTGGTATTAATTTCGTTTGTACTAACTAAAATATATTTTAGTATACTGGAAGCTGAGTGATACCAATTTGTACATTTTCTTTTCACGGTTTTATATAATTTCAGTCTAAAATAGGCCTACTGAATTTTTTCACATCTGCCAATTCAATTTGTCTAAGCATTTTTAGTCACTCTACCTTATACTCCCTCATATGGACCAAATATTCACCAAATCTTGTTTTTGAGTACTGCTCGATCATAAGGCTTTTGTAACCCTCAGCTCTCTTCAATTCTCCTTTGACCGCAATCGCAGGTCATTTTCTGCCTTCCTTTCGGCAATATTCAGCATTTGTTCCATGTTGTGCTGTGGCCAGTACTACGGCTGTGACTGCCTTAGGTTGTCCCGAATTCATGGTGGGATCTTACCCGTCATTGACTAACCAGCCTCTCACCGGCCATTCAGCAGATGCACTTGTACAGGAGGGAAGAGCCAGACATGGCATTATTACTGAGCAGTATAGATATTAGTACTTTTAATTTTCCATTGTTTTTTGCACAGACACAACCTGTGTCTTTAAACAAGTGCCATTGTTAAATGTTCAAACGAAACATCAAGTCATGACCCAACAGACCTCAGTGGTAAATTTACAAAAAGTACCGAAATTTGAGTAAGAAAAATAATTTTTAGCCATCAAAAATGTAATGGCAGTTAGGGAGTCTTCAGGTAGAGATTAGAATTGCCAATTTCACCCATAAGCTAGAAACAGGTCCAATATCAAATCAATTTTTTCACTAACTTATGAACGCATGGCTCCAATGGCCACAGAAATCTTTTATTTCTATTAAATTATTTTATAATCACTGGTAATGATTAAGGTGGATTGGTTAAAATGATCTATAACCCTTAATGATTTTCCTGCTAAGGCCTCAGCCTGGTGGCCTCTGTAGTGATGTTAGCTTAAGTTACACCCAGTCAATTCTCCCTGATAATAAAGTACAATTTTAATCTGCACTGTCCTGATTCTGGTTTACAGCAGCACCATTAGCCTTCCCTTTTTTTCCCTTATTTATCCAACATTCAATTACGAATGGTCCAAATTTTACCCCTTGAATGGCAATTATTATTACATTACTGAAGGAAAATTATAATTGTCACGCTCGCTGGCCACCACGCCAGCGTCACCTGCGCACGTCACATCACACGCACCTGTTCCTCATTTCATCATCACACCCACACTCTATTTAATCCGCACTCACCTCACTCTCACCGCGGATTATTGATGTCGGTTGCGTCCCTATGCGCCGTTCCCCGTCTCGCTTCCCAAAAGCACGCCGTCCGGTCTCGTCCATGCTCGTCCGCGCCCCTCACATCCCCAGGTTTGGCACACTAGGTTCACTTCCTCGTTTTGTGTTTTGTTTCATACCCGTTTACAGCCTCGGCTTAGTTTTCGTTATACACCCGTTTTCAGTCCTCGCCTGTTCCTTTCGCTGTGTCTGCCTTAGTTTGTTTGTCTGTTAATAAACCACTCCTTTGCTTTTGAACCTGCGTTCGTCTCCTGCTTCCCATTCGGCTCACGCCGTTACAATAATAATACCCTTAATAAACTGTTATCCTTTAATTTTCCATTTTTCAGCTAATTGTCTTAAATTTAAATAATTAGACTTAAAGGTCAGAACCCTCCATGTAAAAGCTCATAGCCATCAATCCACTGCACTTAACACCACTACTGGTGTTCCACACAGATCTATACTTAAACCACTTTTATTTGGTCTTTACATTTATAATTTGCCCAGTGTTTTTACATGGGTAGAGATCTGGCTATATGTTGATGATGCAATAATTTATTCATAAAAAGAAGTGCGTTTAGCCAATCAGCTTTCTCTGTAACAGCATCTAGACAATGTAATTCATTACCAATCTTATATCAGAGAAAATATTACTTATTGTTCTTCTACTGGTCTGTTTAAAGTTGTGGCTTATTAATAATCAAATTGTACCTAATAGTCTATTCATTTTTCATTAATCATTCATGCTACTCTTTTGTGGTTTTTTTTCGATATTTATTAATGCTATTTAATATTTATGATCAACTGATTTATTGTTTAGGTTACCCTTTTTTATTTTTGTTTTTATTTATTTATTTCTGTCTTTCTTTAACTGGTCCGACACTACATTGGAAACCTAGCTTTTTGTAGCTAACTCTGGCTCATTAACAGTAATCAATCCTTTGAATAATCAGCACTGTCCTGTCAAATAAGTAAATAAATTAAAATATGTCGTTCTGAAAAGCTAGAACCTCTAGATTATTTATGCTTCATCACCTTTATATTAAAACTAGACTTAACTGTCAAGGACTAACTCTTGTACAATAATTCCACAAATGTAAAGGGAGAGAGAGAAATTGTAATTGATGTAATGCAAGCAACACTTCACGTATTGCTGATGATTAGTGTCCAGTAGTTGACGAATACTTCAGTTACTGTTGCTCCTCAATTACCTATTAGATAGAATAGCTTCAAAGCAAAAACAAGAAAAAAGAACAAACAACAATAACATCCTACACATCCTACATCCTACACTATCCCCCATTTCTAATTTAAGTATTCACATAATATCTGTTAAATTCATTTCGCACATTCACATTTATCATCAGTATCATTAACATCAATCCATGGATCTCTGGATCTCCTAGAGATAGGAAAAAATATAGATGTTATTTCATCCAGCCTAGAGGAATGTATAAATCAACCTGTAACAACAACAAAAGATGGAACATTAGCATGGTCTCATACAAAATATAATCATATGTTCCAGCAGAGATTTCTTATTTTCTTCTACCTTTCATATGTACATAAATTAATTACCTTAAAAAATAAAACCCATTTTCAGACCCAATCAGCCATGCCCAAATTAAATCATACCTCATACTGAGTAACGTGAGTTACTAATATTTCTGCTTACAATTTAAAACATGCAAGAGCAGTGTTTAATAAACTTTAACTTTACTAGTATGCGCTTAAAGTGTTAATAAATGTTCTGATCTCATCTCAAATGCTCTGACATGTCGATCAGCTGATCATATGGGAGAACCAAAGGACAGGTCAGTGATTGGTCCTTAGCTAGATAAGAGGAAGACCTAGCACGTAGGTTCGTAATCTGCGCCACAGGGACACAGAAAAGTTCATCTCACTCACAGAAAGCTCAGTCTGCTCCTTGGTGTCACACAAAAATCACCCAGTTGAATTAAAATAAAGTTATTGCTGTAGCTTTAGCAGATGTACGAGTTGTTTAATCACAAAATCCAAAAAGTAACCAAGCCCTCCCTCACTTAATCTTGGACAGAGAAATTGTTTTGAGTACATCTTGGTAGTGTACCAGGCGGGCACTTGATTGACAGGCCTTATCACAAGGCCACTGCCCAGACTTATGTGATTACCCTGGAAGCTAAACTAAAACAATTGTAACTATTTATCTCTGAAGGACAAAGCTGCTCACCAAAACACTAGGCCTGAACAGGCCTCTAATACGATTAATTCATAGTTTCAAATTATTACTGTTATATTTATCATTATTTTGGAATATATAGTTACAACTTTTATGAACCTTCCGCATTAATTTCTCATTCAACTATTAACATAAGGCCTATTAAAGGGCCTACGCACTCAACTCTGGGAACCTCTGAGACCACAGATCCAGACACCTGCTCGACCTTGGAGACACAGCTCTCAATACAAAACACACAGCTCTCAAGACAAAGTGCACAATTAAAATCTTATGGTGTTAAAGTCATACCACTATGTTTTTTTTTACAAACCAAGGTGATTACACATAAATGACTACTACTTAAAGATTAACTAAATTAATGTAAAGATATGTATGAATGTGATTAACTACATGGGGTTGTGTGTACTTAATGATTAACACATGGGTGATTAACCACATGCAAACTATATCATTAATAAAGAGATAACATATGATTACACATGAAAACTTACAAGGAAACACATTAAAACTACTACATTATCCACGGTAAAATATTACTTCAGTAAAACCATCGCCCTACGGTATTTAAAAGAACTACAAAAATGAAACTACAGAAAGCGCAGCGGCGACTGGAAGTTTAGTGCGGTGATTTACAAAAGCGTAAGTAACAATATACTCAAAAATATGTCTAGTCCATAAAAATTACTTGTGATATAAGATCTCATAACTTAAGATAGTTGAATATGATAGAAATAGATTCGCAGAAAGTTTAGCGCTGTAGCGTTCTATTGCTTAGAATATGTAACAGGTTCATGTTCGCAGATATTCACATCTACTATAAGATACGCTTACTGACCATCTACTGTTATTCCTGTAAACACCACTTCAGGTGAGCACTTTAAGGTTTTATCTGTTTAAACTTTACATAGTCTTTTATTACGTCTGTACTTTTAAATGTTTCTATTTTCTTTCATCTTACTGTTTTATCATTGATATTTATTATGCTTTTATTTATTCTTTTGTTGTAAATTCTCTTGCTTGTGTAAAGCACTTTGTAAAATGTTTGGAAAACTACTTAATAAAACTTTTTATATTATTAGTATATTATTATAAATTACAACACTTTTAAATCAATTCTGTTCAGTATTATCGAACCTGTTTTAGGTGTGGTTTAAAACATACTGTACCCACAGACTTTATAATTTTCCTAATCCGAGCCCTTAAACATGTAGCTCACAGATTCTATATATTTTGTTTATTTTATGTATTTCTAAATGACCTTTCTCAAAATCTATCATATACTAAACTCATTTGCTGGTCTAATATAGTAAATCTCATATTTTCAACAAATAGATGGGTAGAATGGGACAATTTTGAACAGTTCATGTTTTCTGTCAGTCTGTAAGTTTACTATCCATACATTACAATATCTGTATAATTCATTGATAATATATAGTAGCCTGATATCATTTTAAAAGCTTAGGTTTTATTTTTCACAAGTTAACAATAACAATGATCTATCAACACAAATGTAAATTATGCTTCTTCAACCAACTACACAAACTCCAAATATTTTAAAGAATATTTAAGACAAAATTTCCCTTGAATACGTTTTGTGGTTCATCCATAAACGCACTTTTTCGTACCACACTTCTATAATTATCACACCCTACAGCGTGTCGCGCGTTATTTTGTCTTTTAATTACGTCTACCTTTATTAAGTTGGTTCTTATATTAAATAACTACTGTATCTTGTTTTTACATCCTTTAATAATGCACTCTGTTTTAAACCCTTTCCACTTTACTTAAATATCTCTGTAATGTATTTTATTTTAATTCCCGTCCAGTTTCACACACACAAATCACACACACACAGCTGCAGCTCACCTCAGTCGCCCAAGGTCAGACTCACAAGTCTCTCGCACCCACACTCAGATATCGGTCCTAGTTTTCTAACACTTAAACTTTACATATTAGACACAGAATTAACTAAATTGTGGGACGAGTGCAAGTCAGAAATCCCCGTGCCTCATTACTGAAAGTTACTGCGCATTCCATTTATAATTCCATTTCCATAAAAACAAAAAACTACGGGACGGCTTAGCTGTTTTTCCCAGCGTCCATCAAAACTCTTCTAATCCGAATAACTGGGCTCCGCGCACTAGGCGGGAAAACTAGCACCCAGGTCGCGGCTTTAGATGGCATCAGACATCTAAGTTAATGAAATCCCCGGAACAATCCCCTATGCTATGTAAACAACACAAGGTTAGTTACGCGGGCCAAGAGATTTCTCCAAGCGACTTGTGATCACGGCAGCCGCCCAGTTCCCACAAATCCCTATTATCACTACTGGTATTATCTTATAAAATTACCAAGCCTTTGAAGCACGCCCTGCACTCGTTCTGAACCTCCCGCATCACTCAAATACTGGCCATCTCTTACTTTTATCTCTTTAATTCCCATATCTTTATTATTCTTACCTCTTTAAGTCTTTACCTGCTCAAGTGCCCTACAACACACATGACATGACGTACAAACAACACATAACATAAATATTGCCTGCCTCTCCATCTACAAAAATGTATCCCTTAATTTTACAGGGTTCTTAATACTTTGGAATTTGGCTTAAATTTAGTTTAAACAACTCTTACCATCCAGCTTCGAGACAGCTTCTCCAAACAAGCACAGAAATTGCAAGCATAAACTGCTTACCTGTGGCCACTTTCTGTAGTTGTCTGGAGACAAATCCTTGGCTGGAATGCAGTGTTTTTATTGTTGCTTATCTACAAATCCCATCCTCGTCACCACTTTATCTGTCGTGGTTTTTTGACAGTGTAGCAAAACTAAGACTACACTTTAAATTGATTAATTTTTAATGAATAAACGGGGCACCACCGGAACGTTTATGGACTGGTATATCCGGAAACCAGTTGAAAAGAAAAAAGCGAAATTGATCAGTCTAGGTCTGAATAGTGAATTCAAAGTTATGTTTCTCGACCTTTGTTTGAATGAAACTCTCTCACACCAAGCGGTAAATTCAAAAGGTTATAGCAAGTTTATTAACTAAAAACAAGGCAATACCAACAGACTATCTGACGTAATAACATATGTATAACAGTATTAAAATCAAGAAATGATGGCAAACGTACATATATCACAGTAATTAAAATCATAAAATGATGGTGAACATGTATATAGTATGGTAGAAGCTACTTAGATGTGGATAAGTCTACGTTGAAGCGTGGTTTAAGATAAAACGCAAGGTTCGAGAATCAGGGACCCAGATAAGCCACACCAGCGGTACTTGTCTGTTTTTTTGCGGGGGCTCACGCGAAGGAGATGGAATGAAACCCGGGCTTCAGCCTGTCGTCAGAAGTCATACGGGAGAAAGGTAGAGGTCTATCTTCAGAATCAACGACGACTGTTCGGTGGACTCCTGGATGATATCGGCTACTAGCCTTCGGCTCGTGTCGGCATGCGGCCCTTGGAGCCACGGATGTGTCGCGGGCCTTGCTTTGGTTTGGCTTTCTTCCCAGCTGTTGGTGGTCAGGGCCTCTGATCTCGACTTGCGGGCATGCGACTCGGATTCTATCTTGGCCACAGATAAAGGTGGAGTCGAACGCGTTCTAGCACCACGAGCTTCAACAAAAACTTGGAAAACTTGTATTGTACGAGAATGGTAGAGCGTGAAGTAGATCTTGGCTGGTTGGTCTTTTAACTATCTTCTAATTCGGCGATACCGAACTATTAAGACTGCTGGACACGAAAAACAATAAAACGCAAAAACTTGAAAGAACTTAAGAACGAAAAAAAAACGAAAGCAAAGCTGACAAAGCTGCAACTTTAAAAGACAACGAAAAGAAAATACTTAGATGAACAAAGAGAACACAAACACACAAGACTCGAAGCTCAGCTTACCATGCGGTTGGCCCGCGTTGCATTTTGTATGTTCCGGATCGTAGGCGGTTGGAGGCGGGGGCACAAGGAGTTGCCCTGACTTAGCCAATGAGAAGCTGACTCATCAGTAAATGCGTCTTATAATTTCACCATATGAGCTACAGATGTTCTTAACTTGGATTAATACATTCCTAGATATCTAAGGTGATTAAAAGTATCACATAATAACCAAAAATCCTCAAAGTTACAAGTTTAGTTGCAGACTTCGTTGTAAGGTTCAGATGATCAAAGGCACCTTGAATTGATAACCTAGAACATCGTTAAATCATTCTAACTATAGCACATACATTTGCTATTCCTTAAACAAATAATAATACGATCGATACAAGATGTGGGAAACAGTACATTCTAAATAACAACTTCATTTCTGTTCTTTTATAAGTATGAACAAGTAGTAAATCCGAGCGACGTATAGATAAAACAGCTGTTATTTCTAATCATAACCATCAGTATAGCACAAGTGGTCCATATTACGTATAAAAATGATCGTTATACTAAAACATTAACCAAATAGAAAATACATGACAAATCAGTAACATGCATATACATACGATTATATATGTGGGTATGAAAAATATCCCTGATCAAACTCTATGTATGAATTAGCTAAATACATATGGGTGTGTTTAGACTTATTATAAAGCAAATATCATGTGTTATCTAATTGAAAGGTTCCGGTGAAGATAATCTGTTACCAGCAAAAGTTTAATACTATTATTAAAGTTTCTCTCTTAAAAGGAAGGCAATAGTTTCTTGGTGTCGTAAATCCAGGGCTGTCTTTCTGGCGCCAGGCCGACTGAGACAAAGGGTCGTAAAAGTAACAGTTGGAATGAAATTTGAGGAACTTGGTGGCCTGGACCGTTGAAACCCCCTTTTAAGGTTAACACATGGACTTAGTTTATGATTGCCGAGATGTTGAAGGTTATAGGTCTGTTTAAACAGACCTCCAATTCTGTTGGTTTGAGCAAGAGTCTGGCGTTGATGGGGCCACTGTGGCCATTGCTCAATTGTAGACTCTGTCCAGGTGGGTTCGAAAAGAGGTTGGGGTTGTTTATCTGGCCATTAATCTGTGCAGAGTCTTGTCCAGATGTTGGGCCTTTTGCATTCCAAAGTGTCATAAAGTTTATGACTTGTGGAAGAGGGTAGAAAGAGGGTGGTAATCAGCTATTGATGCAGCTATTACGCTACAACAGAATGCATGCTGCTCACTTAATCAAAAATCACACTCAAGCCGAATTAAAGTTTCATTGGAGAAGCAGACAAATTTGTGACACTGTCATCATTGTTTTCCAACTTTTAGAACATCTGCTGCCCTGGTTGCCACCCTTATCTCCCCTCAGGTCATCCTGACCTGGCAAGTGAACTTTATCTCAGTTTCAGCATCAAGTCTCTAATTTCTACATATTCAATTCTTACATAATTATATTAAACTTCTACATATAAATTGTATTCAATTCTTACATAATTATTCTAAATCCATAATAATAATAATCTTTGTGACCATGAAAAAGCTTTAAATTAACACTTTAACGTCAAAAATATAGCTATTCATCATATGCGCTTACAGAATAAAAGGATCACTTAGAATAAATTTGCTTATTAATCAAATTACAAATGATTGAGTAATTATACACATGAACATGTGAAATAGCCCAAGTTACTGGAGTTTACAGCAAGTCTCTGTATAAAAAATCTTACGCACACACATACCCACACTTCACAAAACTGGTGAACACTTTCAAGGCCAAAGAACATTCTGTACTTTCTCAGTCAGGCTGAGACGCAACTGCAAAATCATGTCTTAAAGAGACTTAGTCTGAACGAGTGACACCACTGTGGTGGAGACTTTTCAAACGTGGGAGAACAAAGTCACACAGACACTGGTGCTGGAATAGAGCAGTAGACAACTTTTATTATCTGCGCGCGCAGAGATCAACTCACAAACAGCAATGCCCCTATGAGAGTGGATAAAGGAGGTAGAAGGCTTTCCCCTTTTAACTGGTTCGTTTACGTGCAGGTTTAAGCATACAGGAAAGCTGTATAAACAACTCGTTAATTACAAGCCGGGTCTCCTGCCCAGAGATAAAGACCGGATTCTGTGTACCAACATATAGAGAGATAAGGGTCTTTATGACTAAGGGTCAGGGTCACACTGTTCCCTCCGTAACTCCATCTTCTTTTATGGCCTGCTGCTGACCCTGGGAGCACGTCTGTGTTTTGTACATCTTTACAACAACTCGTTAGACAGAATCATTACACAACAGCATCCCACAGTTATAGGATTACATACATTTTACTTTACTATGCAGTAGGATTAAATACTAAGATATTAAAACTTACTCCACAATCACCACAATTAAAAATGCAAAATTGTGTGGCCCCCACAGCCACAAAGGCACATGTGTTCAACAAATCTTCAACAATATATATGGTACAGTAAGGACTTTGTTACTTTCCACCTCTGGCCTTGGGTTTTACATACCATCATAAATTAAACACATTGTAAACCGTAAACTTATAGGTAATTATTATTCATGTCCAAATGCATCAGTGTTGGAATACTCTAACCACAATGACTACAATCCAATAGCTACAATCCAATCAATCATACTATTGAGTAACATAAGATTACTAATAAGTACCATCAAAGCCGTCATCACTCCAACACACGAGAAAGGAAAAACAAAAGATGTGTGAAGCTTTCTCAAACAAATAAAGTAAATAAATGTTGCATGTTATTGTTTCAAATGGCTGAGTCAGCAGAGATATGAATGTACACCACTTCTCACCTTGGCCACTAGTTGGCAGTGGAGATTCGCAAAATGACATTGATATTTCTTTTCAAAGATATTTCTTCATGATAGCCATCTCAGTGAAGAAATGTCCCACGGTTGTCACTCTTTGTACCTTTAAAACTTTTGTGACCCTTAACTACATCTGGAAAGTACCATAACTAACTACAAACCAACTACAAAACAGCATAGAGCAGCAAACATAATTGACAGATGGTATCGGTTCTAGAGTGCACTACATTATTGTGAGTGCACTGTTGTGTTACATTACATTATACATTATTGCGTATTGCAAATTGCAGGACAATATGGAGTCAAACGTGTGTAGTGTAGTTAAGAGTTCAACCAGTTAGACATGATTCTGATTGTGGAGGGGGCCTGTGGATAGGAACTGTGTCAGTCTTGGTGTTCTGGATTTCACACTCCTGTAGCATTTGCCTGACAGCAGAAGTGTAAAGAGGCTGTGTTGAGGGTGTGAACTTTCCTTGATGATGTTGACTGCTCTTCTGGTAACTCTGATGTTTACAAGATGGCGCCGCAGATGGCTGCCTCGGTGTGTTGGTGCGCATTATTTTGTCTTGTATTTTTTTGTTAGTGTTCTGTTATAGTAACCAGGGGTCGAACGCAAGATAACAACTCCTGTGTATTTATCTCCCAACTTTCTATTACCAACCGTGGAATTACTGGACATTCTGGTCAAGGGTGCGCTCACCTTTGCGCACACACTGAAAGGCCATAAGAGAGGGAGGCACGCCGGCGTGCCCGTGCACCTCCTCATACGTGGATTACGCACTCCGCTTCCGGGAATATTTCTCTCTAACGTATGTTCACTGTATAACAAACTGGACGAACTTCAAATTCTGATGGCAAAAAATAGGGACTTTTCATCATATTCCATTTTATGTGGAAACATACCGGACTCTGAGCTGCAGCTGGCAGGCTTCCAAATTCTCAGAGCGAATCGAAACCCTGACTCGTTTGTTATTATCTTCAGTGATTTTAATAAAGGAAACCTCACTAATGAACTTACAAAATATCGTCAGTTCATTAAATGCTCGATCAGAGAGGGAAACACTAGATCACTGCTACACTACTATCATCAGTGCATATCATGCCGTCCCTCGTGCTGCATTGGGTCACTGACCACATCATTGTCCACCTGATTCCCACATACAGGCAGAAGTTAAAACTCTCTAAACCTGTTGTGAGGACAACAAAGAAGTTTACCAATGAAGCGATAGGAAATCTTAAAACATGCTTGGAATGCACTGATTGGGATGTGTTCAGGACTGCTACCAACAGTCTGGATGAACACACAGAGGTTGTGACGTCATACATCAGCTTCTGTGAGGACAGCTATATATACACCATCCCGCACCAGGGTCAGCTACAACAACGACAAACCCTGGTTTACAGCTAAACTCAGCAGCTAAGGATGGAAAAGGAGAAAGTGTTTAGAAGTGGGGACAGAGACCATTATAAAAAGTCCAAGTACACGATTAGCAAAGCGGTGAGAGATGCTAAACAAGCGTACTTGCAGAAACTGCAACAGCAGTTCTCAGGCAATGGCTCTGCTTCTGTCTGGAGTGGCCTTAGGAAGATAACCAACTTCAAACCTAAAGCCCCCCCCCCCCCACTCCGCTAACAACTCACACCTAGCCAACAGCCTGAATGAGTTTTACTGTGCATTTGAAAGGAAAGTGCTGACACATTCCACCTGACTCACACCTCCTGCTCCACCACTCAAGCAGCGGGCCAGGCTGATGCCGTAGAGATAACCTCCTCTGCTGAAACCACAACGACCCTCACTATACTTGAGAGGGATGTTAACAAATTATTTAAGGGGCAGAACCCCCGCAAAACAGCAGGACCAGACTCTGTCTCTCAGTCCACCTTAAAGCACTGTGCTGACCAGCTGGCTCCAGTGTACACTGAGATCCTCAACACCTCATTGGAAACATGCCATGTACCAGTCTGCTTCAAATCATCCACCATCATCCCCGTGCCTAAAAATACAAGGCCCATTGATCTAAATGCCTACAGAACTGTCACCTTGACCTCTGGAGTCATGAAGTCCTTTGAGCGCCTGCTACTGTCTCACCTCAAATCCACTACAGATCCTCTCCTCGATCCCCTGCAGTTTGACTACAGTTCTAACAATTAAGAGGATGTACTTCCTGCGGCAGCTGAAGAAACTCAATCTGCCAAAGTCAGGAAATATCATGGCTGATCCCTCTCATTCTGGACATAACTTATTCAGCCTACTTCCTTCAGGCAAAAGACTAAGGTCTACTCTAACCAGAACCTCAAGACATAAAAAGTTTCTTCACAACTGCAGTCGGCCTCATCAACAATGTGTGGATTTCCCACTGACAGCCTCAATCCTCTTCATAGTCACCACACATCAGACTGAAACTTGTTCACACTTTTATTTTGTCACACAAATAGGTTATTATTTACACATCAGTGAGACAGGTGACCGATGCGTCCTTTATGCGCAGCTTCGCTTAGTAGACTGAGGCCCACAATAGAGTCTGGCTGCAGACATGCACTCTCATGTGTCTGAAATCACACCCATAGACTGCTACAATATACGTAATATATTAAGAATATAATAATACAATAACATAATATAGTACTCGTATGACCGCGATCTACTTCACATTCTTCTTCTTTTGGGATCGGCATGCTCACCACCTACTGGACTGTATGACATGCATAGCGGTTAGACCGTAGACTGCATTTACAGTCTATGGGTTAGACATTCTTTTTAGCCTACTGCATGTTATGCCCCAGAACAGACAGTCAAGGGACAATTCAAACTTTTTTTCTACCTTGATACTTTAGGGGCTACGTAAATTTCTTTGCTGTGCTCATCAAACCACATTTTACTAATTTTACTTCCATGAAGTTTCCGTTTAACGATCTGCCTCCATATATATATATATATCTCTAAGTGGTGGTCTGGGCCATCTGGAGCCTTGCCATATGTGTGCCCACACAGAACCAGCTAGTTCCTAACAGCTAGGTCAGAATGGCCTAGATCGTGTGCAATTTGTCGAAATGACCATCCTGCTTCTCCCAGTCCAATGATGCATCCCCTCTCAGTCTGTCAACTGTAAAAAATGTCTTCGATTGCATCATAGAGGCATGTCTAACAGTCAACAATCTCTCACCATGAGGTACTCTACCCAAAAGTAGATTCTGAGAGCCTTTTATAGGGCTGCGCCTGTATGCCCTCTTGTGGAAATACCACAAAATGACATTATTAACCCAAATATCTAGAAAAATAACAATGACACTGTTTGGGATCCGACAACAGTCGGGTACGAGTATGAAGGTCTCGTGACAAGTGCTTCAACGCTGCCTTTGCTGTGGAGCAACAATCTGGAGAGCTATCGCAAACGAAATTCGGTCACACCTAGTAGTGAAATGAGGGACACTAACAACTCAGCGATATGTGCAGGACATCCTGCAGCCATGTGTGTTGCCTCTCATGGCAGGGCTTCCAACTGGCATTTTTCAGCAGGACGATGCTCACCCACACACAAACAGGGTTTCAACAATTCCTTGGCCTGTCAAGTTGCCAGATTTATTGGCAACTGAGCATTTATGGGACCAGCTAGGATGCCAGCTTTTGCAGGATACCATACAGAACATGTATGCCTACATGTCCAATTGTGTCCTGGCTAGAGGCGGGCCAACAGGGTAACTAGAGCCTCCTTTTATTTGTGCAGTTTTCTTCACTGTCTAATATTCTAATATATCTCTAATATTGTAAACACTTACATATAATCACCATTACTTTCACACATATATTTTCATTCAATCCCAACACCTTCTTGATGCGTTATTTTTTCGAGTGTAGTTTAGTAACAGTTCAAATGGGGAGAGTAGGAATGACATTTAAAAAATGCACATACACTACTGTGAAAAAAAAGCTTAAGGCTCTGAACAGTTTACAGTATTTGTGTGTAAGTCTTCTGCATTAGTGTATCAGTGGGAAACAATATATTAAATTTATTAAAAAAGCTATGAAAGCTATTTTGAGATATACAGTGCGGCAAAAAAGTATTTAGTCAGCCACTGATTGTGCAAGTTCTTCTACTTAGAAAGGTGAGAGAGGTCTGTCATTTTCATCATAGCTACACTTCAACTATGAGAGACAAAATTAGAAAACAAAATCCAGGAAATCACACTGTAGGATTTTTAAAGAATTTAATTGTAAATCATGGTGGAAAATAAGTGTTTGGTCACCCACAAACAAGCAAAGATTTCTGGCTCTCACAGACCTGTAAGTTCTTCTTTAAGAAGCTCTTCTGTCCTCCACACATTGGGTGAATCCCTTTTTAGGGGCTGCATCCTTCGAAGGACGCGGTCTACGCGGTCTACGCGGTCTATGAAGGCGTGTGCTTGGAAGGCTGGGTAGACCGCGAAACGAGACGGTCTACTCTGCATTGGATTTCCTGTTTCCGTCACAGAACCACCCGCCCGAACCGTATCACAAAACAGCAATAAGCGTTATAACAATGGAGCCAGAAATTTTGAGTTTAGTTTATATGCTGTTTTTGGTTTTTCAATTATTGGAGGAGACGCTTCACTGCAGGTGCTGGCATTCATTTTCCCTCAAGCAGTTTAATAAAGGTCTCTGTTCGCTCCTTGCTCCCTAAAACAAAACAAAAGATGTTGCGCTTTTGCTTTTTAACATTTACCCGTTCGAGTTTTTAAATCCGTACATTTAAATAACGTATATTCCTCAGCCAAGCGTTACGATATCGCCAAGTTCCCCTCATGCGCAATGCACCTCGGGATACATCGGATGTATCCTTCGTTTTCAGGAAAAAGAAGGCTGCGGCCTTCAAATGCAGCCTTCGAAGGACGCAGCCCCTGAAATGGGATTCACCCATTACCTGTATTAATGGCACCTGTTTAACCTCGTCATCTGTATAAAAGACACCTGTCCACAGCCTCAAACAGTCAGACTCCAAACTCAACCATGGCCAAGACCAAAGAGCTGTTGAAGGACACCAGGAAGAATATTGCAGACCTGCACCAGGCTGGGAAGAGTGAATCTACAATAGGCAAGCAGGTTGGTGTGAATCAAACTGTGGGAGCAATTGTAAGA
>JAJAGP010000834.1:168615-282357 GCA_025084515.1 Ancistrus triradiatus | reverse complement strand
CACGTGTATATACACATATATATATATATATATATATATATATATATATATATATATATATATATATATATATATATACACACACACGTTTATATATATAAAAAAACACACACACACACACACTTGAAAAACGCAAATAGGCTTTCTTTGCACAAGTTTAGAGCTAAAGGTTTGGGGCAGTACGGTATATAGCTTAATACAATATCTCAGCCTCATCAGTTAATGCACTGGGTTTATATGATCCCAATCTCCAACTGCAATTTGAACCAATTCAGTGAGATGGTCGTAAATGGCAGCTTTCCCCAGCCTTAAATAGCTGAGGATGTGTGTTGAGGTATTTCAAATGAAGAAGAAAGCAGTCACAAACATATCCAAATGTCATTCAAATATCCTTTTCCTGTTGTTTTGTAGCACTATTAATCAAATCAGAAAGAACATCGAATGAAAGATGATCTCACACATCACATAAATGAGCGTAACTACACACTCACCATCATTACAGAGTGGCCCTCCGAATGACGTCATACTGCAGTCACAGCTGAAGCCCTCCCACTGCTGCAGACACACGCCCTGATTGGAGCACGAGTCTTCCTGGCAGGTAGTGCTCGGACCTGCAGAGGGATGATGGAGAAAGGTTAAGAAGGTCACTGAAACCGACACCAGCAAAAACTCAGCACAGTAATCTGATCAAGTAGCAGAATCACCAGTTCCACACAAATGTACACCTGACTGCCTAAGTGACTGATGGAGGATACGCTTACATGTTATATACTGTTGATACGTACTGGTTAGGGTGCAGAAGAGGGAAGGACTACAGGTAAGTTCAGTAAGGTATGACTGATAAAAATCATCTGATTACATGATTAAAATATGGTGAAATTATTAAAATAATGTAATTCCAGGCTAGAAGGAATACAATGGGGAATTGGTGGTATTTGAATTTCATTAAGACAAATATTAACTGTAATCTTATAACATTGCAATTCCCTGTTATTAATGAACAGAACTAGAGGATTGTTATTAAAGATCAACAGAGTCAAACCCTGTTATCTGAATGTACCTTGTTCCACGAAATGGTTCAAATATAAAAGGAACTGCCTGATTTTTGGATCATTGTTATGCCTTTTTTCATATTAAAAGAAAAAAAGGTCCACAGTTATGTTAAACAGGTTGATGATATTAGATAAAGGGCTGCATTGTAAATTTGGCTTATTATTACAATCAATTAAGCAAACCTGTTTACATCTGTATGTACAAGTGTTATGCAATTTAATGATTAATTTTCATAGAATGCTTCTCTATAATTAGGCTCTTACTCAGACATTCTACTGACATTCATTTTTACTGTATGATAATTAGAAGGGTGGCTGCACTGTAACATGGAAATAACAGACTCATAACTGATAGAGTAATGCAATCCGCTCACGGACCCATCAGAGGCAGCCTGGCAGAGGCGGGATTTGAACCCCAAACCAGAGGTTTGATAATAATGAATGCTACTACTATAAAACTGCATCATCTGCGTTATTAACAGCATGTTTATCATCGCATTATAATATACAGGTACTGTGATAATAAACATTATAATATACATATATAACATATAGGTTGCACTATGATATATATTCATTTATGACAAATTGAACTGACGATGGATTTGTATTAGAACGTATCCCCATAGTAAATCAGGTACTCCCTGTACAGAGCCCTTAAATAAGTTCGAATGTATTGTGCCGCTGCATTTTCACTCTGTGAGCTTTATAAGGGTGGCTGCACTGGAAATTGAGACCTCAGTTCGCTCCACACAGGCAATTTGGTGTCACCAACAGTTTTCCACAGCCTGTGGTAATGATAACGGGCTTCCTTTGTGCTAATGAAGTCCGCGCTTGACAACGTCGAGGTATAGGCTAAAAAGTACCGCCGCCCAGGGAAACAAGGGCCCGCAGACAAACGGCGCCATCTGGAAGGGCTCATTTTGTGCTCGGCGCCCAGCGGAAGAGCAGCAAAGGCAGCAGGCCAGGCATATTTCAGCCTGCAGCAACACTTCTGTTCAAATTACTCTTAGCACCCCAGCAGGCGTGCAGAGCAGGCGCTGGGCCCGCGGACCCCCTCCAGCCTCCATCATCCAGCCATTTGGCCAATCAGTCATTGATGTGAACAGGAGAGGTGGATCTAATGAGAAGAGAGGCCCTGAGACTCCAGGTAATGCAACCAAGATAAGTTCAGCCGGCTCTGGGAACTGACTGGAGCACGTGTTAAGCGTCCGTGTGAGGGAGTGGCGGCGCACAGTGGCCTGGGGGAAACAGTAGACGCTCCCTATACCGAAGCCTTGTTTAGCTGTAAGGGTTAATCCTGCACATTTGTAATCTTGTTACACACAATGAGTGCGTTTACATGCAATTAATTATCCGGTCATAGTCGGATTTCTGCAGGTATCAGATTGTTCAAGTGGTCATGTATAGAGCGTACTCTAGAAATCAGATTAAGAAATCTGATAGAGAGCTGGACTTTACCCCAGTAATTGGAGTACTCATGGCATGTATATGTACAGTGGTGCCTGAAAGTTTGTGAACCCTTTAGAATATTCTATATTTCTGCATAAATACACAACACGTGTACGTTTGTGGAAGTGTATCATGGTACAAACAAACAAGGAGATTTCTGAGGGACTCAGGAAGGAAAACAGCTGTTGATTGCTCATGCTCATCAGGCTGGAAAAAAAGGTTACAAAACCATCTCTAAAGGAGTTTGGACTCCACCAATCCACAGTCAGGGACAGATTGTTGTACAAATGGAGGAAATTTCAAGGACCAATGTTACCCTCCTCAGGAGTGGTCGACCAACAAAAGATCACTCCAAGAGCAAGGCGTGTAATAGTTTGAATAGTTGACGAGGTCACAAAATCCCAGGGTAACTTCTAAGCAACTGAAGGCCCTCTCTCACATTGGCTAATGTTAATGTTCATGAGTCGCACACCATCAGAAGAACCACTGAACAACAATGGTGTGTGCATGGCAGGGTTGCAAGGAGAAAGCCACTGCTCTCCAAAAAAGAACATTGCTGCTCGTCTGCAGTTTGCTAAAGATCACGTGGACGAGCCAGAAGGCTATTGGAAGAATTTTTTTTTGGGGATGGATGAGACCAAAATACAACTTTGAGTTTTTTTTTTGTTTTTTTTTTTTAAAGAAAAGTTATGGTGTTGAGTGTTTTTTTTAGTTTTTTTGGTTTTAAAAAGAAAAGCGTTATTTTTGGAGAAAAGGAAAACACTGCATTCCAGCATAAGAAAACCCTTATCCCATCTGTGAAACATTGTGGTGGTAGTATCATGGGGGGGGTTTTTTTTGGGCTGTTTTGCTGCATCTGGGCCAGGACGGCTTTGCCATCATTGATTGTAACAATGAATTCTGAATTATATACAGAGAATTCTAAAAGAAATATCAGGACATCTGTCCATGAAAACTGAATCTCAAGAGAAGGTGGGTCATGCAGCAAAGACAACGACCCTAAGCACACAAGCCGTTCTACCAAAGAATGGTTAATTTTTTTTTTTTAATTTTTTTTTAAAGAAGAATAAAGTTCATGTTTTTGGAATGGCCAAGTCAAAGTCCTTGACCTTAATCCAATGGAAATGTTGTTGGTGAAGGACCTGAAGCGAAGCAGCTAATGTGAGGAAACCCACCAACATCCCAAAGCTTGAAGCTGTTTCTGTACAGAGGAATGGGCTATGCTAAAATTCCTCCAAGCCGGTGTGCAGGACTGATCAACAGCTACAGGGAACGGTTTAGCTGCAGTTATTGCTGCACAGGGGGGTCACACCAGGATACTGAAAGCAAAGGTTCATATACTCCACTCAACTAATAATTGGATCCATTTTCCTCAATAAATAAATGACCAAGTATTATAATTTGGTCTCATTTGTTTAAACTGGGTTTCTTTTACCTACTTTTAGGACTTGTGTGAAAATCTGATGATGTTGTTTTAGGTTAACATTTATGCAGAAATACAGAAAAAATTCTACAGGGTTCACAACACTTTTTCAAGCACCCTGTTTATCCGATTATATAATCAGTGGATTTGCAGACTGCACATGTGCGTGAGCCTTCCACCACGGTTGCCAGATCCGCATATTCTAAAGACTTGGTGTGATTATTTGAACCTATTTTTTTCCATTGATTTTAGGGTTTTTTTTTTTTTTTTTTCAACTGGATCTTCACTGGATGGATCTGCCAAAAACCCCATGATTAAACTCACCACGGAATTAAAGGCAGCAAAATGGCTGTTGAAAATACTCTGTGAAGACTCTGAAACGCAGCTTATACTTGAGAAAATGAACGATTTTGATTCTTTAAATTAAAGTTTTGACATTTATACCCCTATTTCTATAAAGATTAGAAAGGCGGCTCGTTGCGAAGTAGAGAAAGAAGTAGAAATCCGATATGATACTTTCCTTTATCTGATATCTCAAGTGTACATATACATTACTCGAGTCGAAATGCTGGACAAAATCTGAATTTCCTGCAGTTATCGGATTAATCACGTGCATGTAGACGCACTCGGGTTTTTGTTTACCTAACACGGGGAATTATGTCCATTAAATTATTTGTCCCAGTATGATGTCCCAGTCTCCCGTCGGTTATTGGTGGGGTCGTCGAGACTACATGCCGGAAGAAAGGGGTTAGTTAGAGCCAATCGCATGCATGCCGCCTTTTAACACACAGATAGAAAGGGCAAATTCAGGACAAAGAACAGTCACAGTAAGAAGAAAGGCACAGGACGGTTTGAGGACTGGGGCTTTGTAAATTACAAGATGTGGTGGGTTTTTCTAGAGCTTGTATTTACAGTGATGGATGAACTCCACTATCAGCTGGGTTTATAAAACTGAGCTACAACATTCAGACCGTCACACTGGAGGAGGGGGTTAAAAGGGATATTTGGTTTTAACACACTATCTATCTACCTTGCAAGTTGCTTTCATCAATGCAAATTTTTGTCAGCCAAACAAAAAAAAGAAAAGCCATACGTAGGGAAGATGTTCGTAAAGGCGTAACGTTTGAGATACAGAAAATGAATGGGTCAAAAGTCAGAGGGGAAGGAAGAGAGAAAGAGAGGCTGGAAATCAGGATTGGGGGCAACAAAGTTAAACACAGGAAGCTCTGTTAGGGGCTAAACTACTGAAAATATTCCCAGAAAAAAGGAGAATCAGAAAAGTGCATGTGATAGCATTTGCACAAAGTTTAAAACCTTGACACATCCAGAATGGTAAGGTCCCTCCATTTGTTTTACCCACCTTCACAGCCCCGCTCCACCTGGCCCGTGGAGCTCAGTGCGTCCGACAGCAGGTCTGGCAACCGGCCGTTCAAGTCCACAGATGCCAGGCATCCCTGAAAGCCTTCTTTTGAGTGCACAAGCTTCGGCAGGTCCTTATACATCTCCTTAGACACTCCTCCCACATACAGGTCACCTGCAGCAGAAAACGAACGAAAAACTGTTCATGTTAAGGTTAAAGGAGGAGGACCTAGACTCAATCTGTCAGACTTTTTTGTCTGTGCTTTTAGTGGTACAGTGGTGGTTTGCCTCGGTTCTCGCCCCACCTCGGAAACTTGCTGAATTGACGCATCTTGGCTAGAAAAATGTGTCTCGGCTCTCATCATTTGCTCATTACATTTACAGCATTTTTAGCAGACGCCCTTATCCAGAGCGACTTACAATTGATACAGTCTTATAATCCAAGCAATTGGTGGGTTAAGGGTCTTGCTCAAGGTCCCAACAGTGGCAGCTTGGCAGAGAGGGTGGGATTTGAACCCTGGACCTTCTGGTCCAGAGTCCAGTACCTTAACCGCTAGGCTACCACAGCACCAGCACTTGCTCAAACTGGTGTGGGGGTTCGGGTTTGCGTGGACTCGTATCAGCTGATGAAACTCAATTCATGATTCACAATTCACTAATCAGTACAAAAGGATTAGTGAACTTCAGTTGACTCAGTTGATTCAGTTGATTCCATGGAACTCAACTTCACATATATATATTATAAACACATATACATACACAACAACATAAATTACATAATCCATACATACATACATACATAATATATCGAATATATATATATTAGATAGAGGACGAGAGAGATAGAGAGAGAGAGAGAGAGAGAGAGAGAGAGAGAGAGAGAAGCCGAGTCATTGCATCACTTTGTACTATATATATATACATATATATATATATATATATATATATATATATATATATATATATATAGATAGATAGATAGATAGATAGATAGAGAGAGAGAGAGGGGGAGAGAGAGACAGAGAGAGACAGAAAATATAATACACAAATGGTCTACATAAAATAAGCTTCCTTTTCAAGATTTTGACCAACTGTAGGTTAATGCAAGTGTTAATGTGTACCAGGTTCCACTATGATGCAGTACAGACTATATTAATCTCATCAGTTCATGTTATAGTTAACTTATCATTTATTTGTTGAACATAACCCCATCATAAATCAGAGTTCTCCTGTATCATACAACTCCATTAATGCATATAATGCCTATACAGTGTGGATTTTCTGGGGGTCTGGAACGGAGTCATTCAATTTACATTACTCCTTAAGGGAAAAATTTGCTCGGTACTCATCGTTTTCGGTTCTCAACGAGCCTTCTGGAACGAATTAATGACAAGAACCGAGGTACCACTGCACTTCCATTCCAGTTAGGAGCTGCAGCAAGCTAAGAGCGATAAATATTACTGGTACCTAGTGTACAGGGATGCTATTACCAGCACAAAGCCACCAGGTTATTATTATATTATTAGTTTTAACAATGTCATCCTGGTCTCTGTGGTCTGAGCATGTACCATGAGCGGGGCCCGTCCATAGAACCAACTGCACCCGGTGCTCATCTCTTACTGACAGAAACTAGTCTGATTTTAATTCACCGCAGATTTCAGAGGGCATTTAGACTGGCAGGGGTGATTTATGATCAGGTCCTGGGAGCGAGAAAGTGAGAGGACAAGATATTTATGTGCTGCCTGAGCATCTCATTCACACTGTTGATCACACACTGACGTGCTGCCCTCTGGTGGCCAGATATACTACACTACTTCATTCCTAATAACTAGGCATGACCTACAGAGCTGGAGTATGAAAGATTTAAATTTTCACCAGCTGCAATACAACAGAATACAGGTCAATGGCGCTTACCCTTCAGATCCAGGTTCTTTGCCCCTGTAGTGGTCTGTGTGGTGATTTTGGTGTCGATCTTGACCGTGTGGAGGTTGTTGGTGTCACGAGAGATCATCACGTTATGCCAGTGGTTGTCATTGAGAGGCGTGTTGGAATTGCCTTTGATAAGGTGAGCGCCGTTTCCCAGGTCGGAGACATAGTGCAGGTAACTGTGATTGGTAAGGAGAGGAAGAACACAAAGCTCGTGGTCAATAAAACAATGGCTACTGTCCGCATCTCACTGATCCAGGTCAGTAATGGCTAGCACAGAAAACCCTTGCACAATCCTTAAAACATTGCTGGTTTAAACTCTGCAGTGCTGGATTGGGTGGAAATACTGAGAAATCGCTTGTTATTAAGTACTTTTGATCCTACCAAGGTTTCAAACTCGTCACATTTAGGGTGTTTTTCCTTGTCATGGTCGCCATAGGCTCAATCGGGGTCGTGGGCCTGGATAGCTGTAAAGTTACTTTGAGATGATGCTCTGCTGTAACAAGCGCTATGGAAATAAATCCCACTTGATGTGAAGAGTTTGACAAAAACAATGCATCTACACTCATGGGCAAAAAAAGGGCCAAACCTAAAATTTCTAATTACTAATTACTCTAATTACTCTGAAATGAGCAAAAACTAAGAAAATGCACTCCTGAGACAAGTGATACCATTTGCTCATCACTGTTTGTTGCTACAGAGAACACTCTTTACACAATATGCACACAATCTTCTTGTACACAAAGGTTGTGGTTTGTGATTGAGATGTGCAAAAAAATTAAAAGCAACTCAAAATTTCTGAAATTACAAGACCTTAAAGGGACAGAAAATCCCTATTTCACAATGAGCCATGAAGAGAACAGATCAACCCTTTGATACAAGACAAACAATTAAGGAGACCAAAGGGAAAGTTCATCCCACACCAAGTTACTTTATCTGATTGTTTAATTCCTGATGAACTACTTACTATTGAGACCAAGCTTAATATTTTGCAATTTTGGGTTTGGTCCATGTTTAGCACCCAGAAGTGTAATATAGCAACAGCCACAAGTAGGTAACCAAATAAAAGTAGATAGCCAAATCACCAGTAAAAAGGAACTGGAGATGTTCCCTAAGTTTAATATGACTTGTTATGTAGATGATAAAAATTCTACTATTCATATCCAGTTTTTTTTAACCATCACATGACATAACGTAATGCTTTCCAGTATCAGAACATCATTCATCAGTAGAAGCAGCCATCTCTCACCCCTTGACCAGCTCCACCACGATGAAGTCGTTGCCGTCTCCTCGGTTGTAGATGATCAGTCCATCAGGCGACGTGGTCTTAAACTGTAGGAACAGGTGCATGGAGTAGTAGGCCTGCAGCGTGGGTAGGGTCACATAGCTGGAGCGTGACTTGAAGGTCACTGGATCTGCCACGATGCTTTTGTAGCCGATCATAGCATTAAGTTCGCAGTAGTCGATGTCTCCGTTCTTGCAGAGGTCGATATAGGACATGCCATTGAAGGACAGCCCCTGCAGGTGCCCGATAAAATTGGAGGGTACAGCCGGCATGTAGAGCTTCTCAGTAATGATGCCTGTCTCGATGTTGTGGAACTCGAGCTGCGTGTGGTCGCCTGTGATTTGGCCTTTAGAAAGAGACCAGTCAGACGAGAGAGATTTAGAGAAAGCCAGAAAGTAAGGTGGTGTGTCACAGCTTTGAATGAGATATAGAGTTACCGAGCTTCTGATTTAGAGAAGAAAGGTCTTTAATATTTTACAAACATTCTTTAAATCCAGCCAAGAAGCTTGGCCTCGGCATTAAATCAGAGGATATGTGAATTGAATGCATTCCCTGACTCGCAATGCATTAAATATTAGACACACTTCCTTTCCACTGAGGCGTTAAATACAAGCCAGTGCAATTACAGGCACTCAAAATGTTACAGTGCCTCAGCAGTGAAAATCCAAACTCAAAATGGCTGCAAGTAGGGGTGTGCTATAAAATAGCGAGATATTTTCTGGGATTATAACGATAATTAGATGATACTTTCGATCTTCAAAAATGTGTTTGTAAGTCTGACACTGTGCTACCTTCGTAATGTTATATCAATTGCTGCTTACTAATGATATCCATGGAAATAACGCAGATGGAAAATGAAATGCAAGGAAAACGGGGCTTATTTATATACTTAAAACTGAAGCATGCATTAAAAACTGCAGGTTTCACATTTTGCTACAACAGATTTGTGGTCAAGCAGAACATCCGAGCCATAGCGGTCCTTGATAGTACACTTAATCCACAAAGTCTGGCAAAATCCTCATTTTCTGCACGGTGGTTAGTTCGCAGATGGTGAGGTAAGTTTGTTATCGAGCTGCCTTTAACGGCAACCGAGTTCCGACATTTTGTAGGCTGTCGGCTTTTAGTCAAACCACCACCTTCATGAAAGTGAGCATCAGCCACGTCTAGCAATTAAATCTAACGACGTGGCCTGCGATGCTAATGGCGTCTCTATGTTGTCTGCTAGTGTAGTTTGTTCACTCAGTTTGAACTATTCAGAGGTGTGTGCGTTATCACCCGGCATCCTTACATTTTGAAAACCACAAACAGTTTGGCTCATATTTGCGTGAACTTGCTGCCGGACTCGCGTTCGGCCATGTTATTTAAAGCCTCTCTGCCTGCGGTACTGTTTTCTGTCAGCAGGTGTCGCACAACGTCACAGTATGAGTGAGCTCCGTCGAATATGATATGCATTAGATCTAATGATATTCTCATGAATGGTCATGGGTCTCAAATATGTGTCAAAAAAGTGAAAAGCATGGTGCCAGAATTATTACTTTCATACAGCTGCAACAATAATTAATTTTGATACAGATAAATAATTAAACGGAGCTAAACAAATATTATCGCAGACTACATAGGGGTGAGTCATGAGTATGTCTGTGCTGTGGTTGAGGGGGTACCTTCTGAGGCCTGCAGGTCATCCACTGTTAGCTTCAGGGTTTTCCCTCTCCTGACCACACGGACTGTGTGCCATTCATTATCATTCAAGTTCTGACCAGCAAAGATGGTCTCTGGGCCCTTACCTACAACATAGCCCCATACATCCATTACCAGCAAGCACAGGCTGTGAGACAGTGGGATGGGGTAATGAAAGCAAAAGTGCTATCAATCACAGGGAGAGAGAGAGAGAGAGAGAAACTGGAGAAAAGCCAGAAGAAGCTATGTAGTGAACAGAAAGGAGACAGCGTACAGTGAAGAAACGTGGTCACTCTCTTTCGGCACATTCACACAGCTCCACCTTCCCTGGCACACACGACTCGTGCAGCTTCACCTACAGTCAAATTCTGCTTGGACCCCTGCAGCGGTTGGCCCTGGCGCCACAACGTATCTAAAGCGCGTCGTGCTTCAGCCACTAGATGGAGACATGCAACAAGTCTTCCCCCTGTTCTCCCACGCGGATCCTTCCAGCATCTGCTCAAGGCGAAAATGCTTCGCTGCATATTCATCTCACATCCCAGCAATCCCCAAGTGTTTTAGGAAGCACATCCAAAGCCCACGCACTGTAACTCCATTCGAGAAAGCGAATTTCTTTTACTCGCCTAGACTCCAACCATGTTCCTGAGCACTTATGCAGCCACAGCAAAAACCCTTACTGCTCGCGCTCCCAGTAGTGACTGCTGTCTCCGCTCATCACTCGGCCTGGAGCCATGAGGGCCAGGCAGGATGTCATTGTCAGTGGCGCCTGCAGGCCCGTCTCACTCGATAAAACAGGTAAAAAAAAAAAGAGGTGGGGGTGCATTAAAAGAACTGCCAGGCTTTCCTTCCGAATTCCCATCCCTCCGTGTTCTCAATTACTAGGAACCCAGATCAGGCAGCCATGAATCAGCCCCGAGGGGAGAAAAAATGCAGGGTGGGATATAATGAGTTCTCAGGGCTCCCCCCTAGAGGAACGACTACGCTTTACAACTCACCTATTAAATCAACATCAAAGGCGACGCGTATGAAGAAACGAAGCATTTTTTTAAAGCCTTTCCCAACCAAAAGCATCGCACTCATTGATGATGCACAAGCGTGTCTAGCCCCCTTTTTTTCTTAAAAATAAGAGTAAAAAGGCGTGTGCTTTTTTCGCTGTTTTGTTTTTTTTTTTTTTAAAAGGAGGCTTGTCTCTAATAAGCTGAAAGAACGTTAAAACCATAGAAAGTATGGTATAAACATAATATTTTAAAGAACGAAAATGCAGCAGTCCCCCGGAAATGGTATCCACTTCCTCGGAGAGAAATCACGTCTTGGGCAGGGCAGCCTCTCTTTATTGATCTTTATTTATTGTTTATCCCTCATTATCTTTTACTTTAATATCATTTTATTTGTAATACGTTGTAGGCTCAGCAAGGACGTTTTCTCAGATTTGTTTGTGCTTTTCCGATCAGTATTTGCCCTACCCAAAAATTCAGATTTTCTTTGTTTAAAAAATAAACACGGTGGTGGATTCGGTCTCATTTGGTGCTCAGCACCCCTAAATGTCTGATCTTAGAATCGCCCCTGGCTAGACGTGATATGTGAGACTTTTATTTACATATTCACACATTTAGCAGATGCCCTTATCTACAGCGATTTACAACTTACATAATCTTACAATCCAAGCAATTGTGGGGTAAGTGCTTTGTTCAAGGATCCAACAGTGGCAGCTTGACAGAGGAGGATTTGAATCCTGGACCTTTTGTTCCATAGTCCAGTGATAAAGACTAGGCTAACATCCTAAGGCTACAATCCCCAAATTTTAGTTAAAAATCCTATCTGTACTACAGGAGTAACCTGAAAGACTACCTGATATTAGGACAGGTAAATACATTTTCCTAAGCCTTGACATGAGCGGCTAGTTTAAACCCTCTAAAGCCCATGTAACCCAAACCCCCTGCGTGCAAGTTGGTGTTTAAAAAACCATAAAATCAAATGCAAAAAGATCCTGCAAAAGTACCAAATTCCAGGGACCACAGCAGAAAAAAAAAAAACAAAATCCAGAAATGCTTTAATGACCATCCAATCCAATCACGTTACAGTAGCATAAAAATACTATGTGACTATGGTACTGTCCAGTCGACGTCCATTTTTCAGTCAACCTCCTTGTTTCACAGAAACGTGACCCACAAAAGCAATAATGGCGCATTACCTGTATAAATAATTTGAGACCCATCTCAGTGTGGCCATTTTTCTATAAGTAGTTATAAAGGATTGTTGTTTACATGCTCACTAGCTACCTTGAAAATCTATTTTCATCTTCCCCCTACCACTAACATCTGTGCGTTGGCGAGTAGTGGGAGTGTGAAGTTAAGGTAAATCATCTTACGAAAATGTTTTACGTTTTGTCTTGTTTCTATAACTAAATGCACGTTATATTAAATCATCCTCTAGATTTAGTGTCTTGCTGAATCAACAGACACTGTATGCTAAAGTTCATTACCGTGTCCACTGTGAATTCAAATGAGAAAAAAATGACATGGGCCCTCAGATGGTTCATAGCTGTGTGAGGCCATTCCTCTCATGGCAGATGGCTAGCAATAGACTATGGAGTCCATGTTTTTTATTTTACCGGACATTTTCATGTCCTTCTTAAAACATTAAACATGGATTCCTGCAGTCCACTGTTTTTTAAGGGCCAGTGGTGTTGTCACCTATAGAAGATTAGTATTCCTGTATAGCGTACCGGTTAGTGGACTGGAAAGGTTTGGGAGAAGAACATATAAAAAGAAAAATAAATAAATCCTAGAGCTCCTTGGTGGGCACGGTGGAACAGTGGTCGGTGCTGTTACCTCAGCTCCAGAGACCTGGGTTTGAGTCCTGGCCCGGCTTGCTGCCTGTGCGGAACAGTGTTACATGCTTGCCCGGCTGCTGCCTGTGCGGAGTGTACATGTTTCCCCTCGGTGTCTAAAAACAGTGTGAGTGGATGTGACCAGGTATTTGTAATAGCAGTGGGGATCGTGTGTCCCCCCTGAAAGATAGGAACACAAAAATCGGTATTTTGAGCTGAAAATCGGTGTTTTGTATATTCTGTGTTGTGCTTTTTTCTGCTGCGACAATAAATAACGCGGTACAAACACTGCTGTATCAATTTTTTAGCACAGCCCTAGTTAGGTATATAGAATTAAATATGCTAAAAGAATATATAATGTGTGTTTCTGTGCCACAATGCAGATTATTTAAAATACATGGACACTTCCAATATGAATGAGAGTAGTGTCTTTTTTAAGCCTCCAAATACCTGGGACTGTTCTCAAATACCTAATACAAGGCTGCTTTCCAAAGATATGCAGGCATTACCCATACAGACTCCATCCTGGAGGAAAGCCTCTTCCTGTAGGAGGAAAGTCAGGATACATGAGAGAAGTGCTGGATTTTTTATGATTTTGTCATGATTCACAGATATGAAGCAATAAAAGAATGGAGGATCAGTATTAAAGCACGTGAAACACTGCTAATTAAAGTGAAAGTCAAAAATAGAAAGTAAAACATTGCAAACGAAAGATGAATAAAATGCTAATTAAGAATGGCGTTGCGTATAAAACAAAACAGTTTTATGCTGTAAAAGAAAATGTAAAAATGCTGATTAAAGCTAATTAAAATATCATACGAAATAGGAGAGTAGATCATAATTACTAAATATGTGAGTATATATATCACTTAAAAGCTGAAATGGCACACTTATGTCAGTTGTAAGGTCCCTTCATAACGTGTGCTTGTGCAAAAGTCTTAGGCCATTAGATTTGTTGTTTTTTACAGCTGTATAATGAACTTACATATAAATATTTCCTTATTAAGATACAAACAGAAAAAAATACAGGAAATACGTTAACAAAATTTAAAAAAACCCACAATTTTCAGAAGAAAAAATGGCTTTTTGCAGGCAAAAAAAAAAAGTCAGTATTCAGTGTGACCCCTGCCCTGAAAAAAAAAGGAGCAACTCCTGATCAGGCTTCTTTGGAACTGTAGTCGAAATTTTTGTGTGGCATCGCGGATTGTGAATTTGAAAAACCTTGGCAATCGCGATGGACCTGCCAGATGCTTGCTATTGCTCAAGTGTAGGGGAGATCACCAACTAAGTACTTGCCACTGTAAGCCTACAGAACCTGTCTTTTTCAGGTTTTTTATAATACATGGCACATACGAATTTCCAGTCTAATTTAGACTGGAAATTACCCCATCTAATATTGCCATTGCAACAACAACAAATATAAATTGTGGCCTAATACTTTTGTACAGTACCTATTATTATCGCAACTCTTTGTAGATGTCCTGTGATGGACTCACACCCTGTCCAGGGGGGGTAGTCCCTTTTTGCCTTCAGGCCAGGTCAGACAACACATGGCAGGCACAACTGACTGTGTAATGGAGGGAATGGACACTGGGCGGGGGGATCATCCCTTGGTGCTGAGCCCAGGCCGAGTCCAAGTGTGCCTGCCTGAGGTAATGTAGTTAAACTAAACATTTTTCCTATTGTTTACTGAAAAAAACAATCTTAACCTGGTCTCTTGTCTTGACTCGGAATCGGCTCTAGCGGCCCTTAACTTCAACTACATACAATACACCAAATACCAAATGATTAAATCTGGTATTACCTTTGTGCGCCCATCTCAATATGAGGGTAAACCAAATACCACAAAAATGGCCAATACTGATTTTTTTTACCTTAATACTGGCTGGCAAGTTCGATTTGGCCTGTGGGGTTCAGTGCCTGTTAAGGTCTGGGATAATTAAGGGCATCGCTGTTTTCTACATAGCTCTTAACGGGCACAGCTGGATCCAGACAGACCGGTCCAGCATCATTAGTGATTAATGTCCGTACAGGTCAAGATACAGCCGAGACCAAAAGATCATTTTCTTGTCTGACAAATCGGCTCGTCGTCATGGAAATGGGACAGGTTGCCAAGCGTGTCCGGTCACTTTATTCCCCTCTCCCAATTCGGACGAAAGGCCAGAATTAAATAAGAGAGTGGCCAGCTAGAACATTTTGACAGGCTGGGGCCGGCGGGAGACCGTGCACACATACATAGCACGAGAAAGGAAAGACTGGCTGTTTTAAGAAGCAGGTACAGGCAGCCATTCCGAGCCACCTATTTGACATCCTCCATCCGAGTCTAAGGTTGCAGCGACCCAGCGCTACAGGACATCATTAGTCAGATTTATGAGGGATTTGATGAGAAGGGGATTTTGTATCATTAAAACAAGATTAACAACCCTGATTTACAGGGAGTCTGTATTTCAGTACAGACTACAAATCAGTGGAAGTTTACAGCAGTAAATAACAGAAACATAAAAAATACAACCTTATCCCAATAAACCCCAGTATTCAATTTATTCCTGTAAAACTCGATTTTATAGGGATGAATTAAAAGGCTGTAAAATCAAGACAAGCCACCATTTTTCTGCCTCTGATGTAAAAGTCATTGGGATAAAAGAAAAGACACGAGGATGGAACCATAGCCTGGGTTCAGCCGAGAGCAAGCACTGGCCCGGCAGTTTCTAAATAAGTAACTTTCATCATGCTGTCACTCAGTACACATTACCAACATACAAGCTGATGTGACAGCATTCTCTTAATGCAACACTCTGGCACCTCGGGGGTGGGGGCGAGGGGGGAGCAGGGTCCCTAATTGGCGTCAGCTTCCTCTTATTTTTTCTAGAACAGCAGCACTTCTGACCACACAGAATGCATCATTGTGGGGATTTTCCATTGGCATCATATTTCTGTAGATAGTTCATGCTACACTGACCATAACATACGTTGACCAGACATCACCATAGCCACACGGTCTGTTTATGCCACTGTAAAGTAAATACAAAGGGTATTTTCACAAAAAACTGTACGCAAACGATACGTAAATGCATCAGAGGTTGTTTGCACATATCTTTTGTTTCAAATGAACCAAATTCAGGCCCTTTATAATGCACCCGAAAGCAAACCAACTGCAACTGATCTTTTATGAACTTTAAAGAAGACTCACTTCTCTTTCTGGTCCTCTTAGCACTGACGAGATCCCACACCACCACGACGCTCGTGTAACAATGTGTATTCATATATTCAAGTTGCTGTTTTAAAGCAAATAGAAAATATGTTGTGAAATACCAAATCTGAAAAAGTCAACAGCGGAGACGAGCACAAAGAAGAAATGATATTTATCCTAATAATTTGCATATCAAGACATGTAACATGAAGAAGGAAGGATTTATGAATGCAGTGCATAAAGAAATCAAGAATAGAACAGAATAGAGCAAAAAAATTGTTTATAGGTTATTTCTTTATAGGGTACACAACAAATATGCAGCGGCAAGGCGGAATAACTCGCTGTTATTATTTCAAAATCGAGCAGAGGCGTTTAAAATGAAGAACGTGTGGAATAAACAACGAGATCAGCCATCGGTCGAATGCACAACTCATTTAGGCTTTTAGAAGTGGTGACTCTACCTGAAACTGAACTCATAAAACCAGCAGCAGTGACGGGTCGTATCATGAGCAGAGCAGCCAGCTCCATGCAGCAAACATCGGCCGTTCCAGTTTCCATACCAACAACAAAATGGAGTGTGGTCTGGGACCATTGTGCTTCATGAGTCTAGTGGACCACAAAACGAACCATTCACCAATGGGGCCATTCGAGAGGTCTGAGTTCATTTGAGGTGTTCAGACATGCAAAAGTGAACATGACGCAAAAGAGTCCACTACAGACAGTGAAACAGTCCAATTATGGAAAAGCCCAGAGATACCACTGACAACACAAGAGATTGAAACTATCATCCTGATTAACGCCATTTTTAAACAATCAGCATAGGCTGATGTCTGCCCTTACATCGGCTGATATATCCACGATTCAAAAATAGTGGGGAAATGCAGAGAAACTTTGTTTCCTGTAATAGAACTGGCAGCTCATGAACTGGGACTACTGAGCGACTAAAAATAAAGAGACACTGAGATTCAGTGAGGGTGGGGCCATTTCATTTCCAGCATTACAACTTACTGCATTTAACTTGAAGTGGGATTAAAAACAAAAAGATGCTGATACCATGTGCACTACTCTAACATTGGTTATTTTTTTGCAAGTATTTACACATTTTCATTTTTGCCCCAGACTGTTATCTGGTAATAAATGTTGTAGTTTTTTATTTCTAAAATAGACGGAGTGCAAACAAAGACAGTGCATGTATAGCTTAAATAAATGTTCATTTAACTCATTCATTGTCTTATCTGCTTATCCTGGTCAGGGTCGCGGGAAGCCGGTGCCACAGGGCGCAAGGCAAAAACAACCCTAGACAGGGCGCCAATCCATGGTAGGGCACATACAGTCACACACTCATTCAAACTCTAAGGGGCAGTTTGGAAACACCAATTAACCTAACACAAGTCTTTGGAATGTAGGAGGAAACTTCCCAGAGAAACCAACACAAACACAGGGAGAACATGCAAACTCCACACAGGCGGAGCCCGGGGTCGGGATCGAACCGGTGATCTCGGGGCTGTGAGGCGACAGCGCTAACCACTGCACCACCGTGCCACATGTGTTCATTTAAGTTCAGCAATTTGGTCCGATCCCATTCCAGTCTACAACTGTCGATACTGATTCCAATACGGGAGGTTTTTTTCTTTAATATTAGGATTAGTATTGTTGGTACTGGGTTTAAGGTTACAACATGCTGTCTTGCTTTTCGATGGTTCCAGACTAAAAAAATTCCACACAAACAACATTTTAGTGAAACCAACCGCTAATATCCGATGTGTGAATGACGTCAATATCGGATAGGAAACTAATATTGGATCGGATCATATCAGACCTATCTGTAATAGACAGTATTACGAAAAACACAGAGAAAGCTCATGGACAGTTTTGGTGATTCTCTTCTATGGGAAGTAGCTAAGGATTGTACACAAAGTCGCTAGATTGGTCGCTACTCGCGATTTTGAAAATAACTCGCAAAAGGGGTCTGAAAAATCACTGATTTGCAACATTGCCAGTAAAATTCTCTCTCTCTCTCTCTCTCTCTCTCTCTCTCTCACACGAATGACAGACCTCTAACTGCAGCCTCCGTTCATGGACCAGCTGTTTAAAAGACAAATTTCCTATTATGATTTATTAACATTTTGAGAGCTCGTTTGTTAAAGTGATCGTACATTGATCAGGTCGTCAAGTGGCGCATGACTGAAAACAATTGACCCACACTCACACAAACACACCTAGCCTTGGTAATTGTATGTTTATGGGGCCTTGCCATTGGAAATATTATCACTGTTGATTATCCATTCTTCACATACACCTAACCCTAACCTCAGTAACCAAAGGAAAATATTTCAGTTCTATTGGTTTTCCAAGTAAAAGTTGCAGTTTTTGTAAAAATATCCTCACAAGGTCAAAATATTCGATGTTCATTTCCTTCATGGTCCCAAAAAGTATAACAAATACCTGGTCTAACAGACGCACAAGCACAAGGACACAAAAGTGATTTAACACTGAAAAGCATAAAAAATCTTTGCTACTTTTTTCCTAAGCGCGTCATCAAATCAGATTTTGCCCATATTTAGAAAATCGGTTTTAGACAAATGTCCCGTCCTTGAAAATGCTTCCTTAAAGTCGTGCAAAACAATATGTATCTTTATGATTAATTCCTTTTGGCAGACAATTTACTAAAGCAACCTGGTTTTATTCACTTAAGAGACAAAAAGATTCTCATCAGAAAATCATCTGAGTTAGCGCTGGATGTGCTAAGAGTTATTACATCTTAAAATATCACATCCTGTCATATTTAATGTATCCCTTCTGTGGTCCTTTAAATATGACTATATCACTGACTCCATTTTTGCAAATGGTGAGAAGAAATGGAAATGTAAAGGCAACCTAGTTACCATGGTCACGGAAAACAAGATTATGCTTGTGCGAACGCTTCAAGGACATTTGTGTCGTAACTAATTTTTTTTCAGGCTTCAGTTCGGCCATCCATTTTCACTTTTAATGCATAAGTAAGACGTCCACAAGCAATATGAGATATCAGGGATGATTTCTGGGACAGCATACTCAAGAAGGAAGCAAATGAGTCTGTGAGCTCATAAGTACTTGCGTGGACAATGTCCATGTGTGTCCATATTTGAAGGAAACATTTCCCGTTAGCAATCTGGGTGTTGTCTGAACACCATTTTAAATATATGTACTACATGTTATATAGCAAAGCTACATCAGATACTGTAGTGTACTGGGTACTGACTAACAATCCAACACACTGCCATGTTTCTCATACTTTATTTTATGTAGTATGTACACTGACCAGCACATGCTGAATTTCTGGTTTTGTTGTTGTTGTTTTTTGCTATTTTAATAGGTAAAATGCAGTGTACTGATTCTCTCAATCCAATAGACATTATGGAATTAGAAACTGTCTTTATGTGACAGCGCAATGTACTTTGTTTTATCTATGAAGTGAGCATTTATTTCAGAACAGAGCAGGGACCAGACTGAAAAGCTGTGAAACTGAGCAGATTTCACTCACTGTTTTTCCCCTTCTCTTGTTCCTTGTGCTGAGTTAGAGAGTCAGCGCTTCTTACTCCACTCGTTTCTCCCTTCCCCGATGAGTCAGCTTTCCGCCACAAATAGAAACGTATTCTCAAATAGACAGGCATTGTTTATAAATATACTTGAATATGCCATTGAGCTTTGGAGTTGAAGTTTAAATGGTTTGCTTTTCAAACCATCCAATAAACCTTAATGGTTAATTAAACAAGCCTCGTGGACGTGTGCTACTATATCATAGTTATCACAAACAGCCTTTTCTCCAAGGTCCTGCAATGAACTCGCATTAGTATAGACATGCCATAAGTACACAGTAGATATGCATTATGTATGCCATAAGAAAATGAAGACAAGTGGCAGCGTTGAGAAGTGACCCAATTCTACAGGTTCTGTATCCTGAACTTTTTTCCCCCCATTTGCTAACCCAGTTTAGCCCGATCAGGGTTGCAGGGTTGTCTGGAGTCTATTCTGGAATAAATTTAGTGCAAGTGGAAGCATGCCCTAGACAGGACGCTGGTCCATCGCAGGGCAAACCCAGCCCCCAACCTGAGAAGCACTGAGGCACATGGATCCATCCTTGGTGAAGACAGAAGTAATCTGGTGAATTTACTCAGAAACCAAAAGCTACAGTACAGTCAAAAACACAAACTTCATGGTACCAAGTGTCACAGAGGGCTGTAACTCGCCCCCGTACGGTTGATTGAAGATGCCATGCCACCAAAACTCTCCTGCTGAGGACACAAGATCCTACAGTAACTCTAACAAAATAATCTGACTAAATAATGCCTATTTGCACATTTTAACATTATTCTGTTCAATATTTGTATTTATTTTCACTGTTGTCTTAAATGCTGTAGTTTATTATATTTTATTATACTCTTTATAATATTTCATTTTCTCTAATCAAATTGTATTACTTATTTCATATGTGATTTTAATAATAACATTTTTAAATATAAAAAAAAATAATATTTTCATATTTATTTAGCTTCTGTTTAGATACACAATTACTATAAACTATATTCTGTTTTATTATACTCAGTATAATAAAATATTACTTCATAATATTTATATTAAATATTTATATTAAATTATACTTCATAATATTTAATTTTCTCTAAAATATTACTCTATATATTTTATTTTAATTATTATATTTTTAAATATGTTTGCTCTGTTAATGTTGATTTAGCTTCTGTTTATAACTTATTCATTAGATAATTTAATTCTGACATTTATCATCTAGGCCAACGGTGTTTGGGTCCCTTTTTGAGTCTTGTTCCTCCCAAGGGAGTTTTTCCTTGCCATTGTCACCCTAGGCGTACTCAATTTGGGCTTGGCCCTAGATAATAAAAGATAATATAAAATTGTAAAGCTTCTTTGAGACAATGGTCTCTTGTGAAAGTGCTATGGAAATAACTTGACTTTACTTTTAACACCACTGGACACAGTGGACGTTTGGAGTCAGGGGAATCCTTCTGTACTTATTAACACAAGACGCAACGTAACCTATAGACCTCACCTCACGAGAGGCAGGGACCAAATCACGGTGGCACAGCTTTGGGAACCAGTGCTCCACCTACTTGCCCACTCTGGTTTGTATCCCGCCACTGGTGAAGTGTGTTCAGGGTTACCTGTTAATGCCAGGATGGTGATAGTGTGTTTCTGCCTCGCTAAGGGCTCCCAAGGCTCAAGTGTTTCTTGGGTTAGGGCCTAGGTCTGTGGTTGTCACATGACCAAACTAGGCCATGTGACAATCGTGTAATAAGGGCAAAACCGGTCGACTTCTAATCAGAAGGTTAAGAGATAAATCCTAGCTTTGAAAGCTGCCACTGTTTGGCCCTTGAGCAAGACGTCTTAACCCTCACCTGTAAGTCGCTCTGGATAAGAGAATCTGCATAATGGAGTAAATGTAAACAGACAGGGTGCTCTTATTTGTTTCTTACTCAAAGTCATCGACTTAAAATACCTATTAATTATTAAAATGGCAAATAGCTGCTTAGCCTACAAACACTTTTATGTAGGAAAGGAGGCAACAAACAAACTGCCTGAACATCGTTTCAGGAGATCGGCTTCCTGTGCGACATACAAATTGAAACCACAGGGCGCGCATTAGTGTCAAGGCCTTTCTTACACGGGATGATAAAAGCTAAAGTGTCAGCAGGGGAGGTGCGGCGAGAGGCTTTTCCATCATAGACGTGTTTATTATACATACGCGCTATAGTGGCGGGTGAGAAAGCTATATGCATTTGCTCGTCTCTATCTCTAGCCTGTATTCACATCGCGCTGCCCTTCCTCCTCGGCGTTTGCTCTCTTTACACCCTCCACTCCAGCTCAGCTCTCTGTAATTATCTCTCAAGTCACTAGGTGAGCATCTAAGTTTGACATCGAGCAGCCTAAGATTCCCACAAGTCTTGCATTTCACAACTGGAGACAGGATGTTTCATAGCAGCGCCGACCTCCTACCGCTGCTCAATTCTCAGCTCCGCGGTCTAGCATGGACCCAAGGGATGGAAGCGCCATTCAACACCGCTTTACATCTAACTTTACTACTACAGTGGTGTTATAAGATGTCTGAACTTATGACAAACGAAAAAAGAATGAATATAGCACGTTGTTGTTGTTGTGTAGTTCATTTTCGAGCCCGGCTCACTGACATGTTAACCGTGACATGATGCTCTGATCTGTCAGGTTTCTCTGCAGTCCAGCTTTGAAGGGTTAACCTAATGTGGGGGCACCACTGGTCTCTGTAACATGACTGCGTGTTTACATTGAGTTTACATGCATTTGGATAATCAAATAATGGGAAAGCTCCAGGTGTACACGACTTGCAATGATCGTATTTCTACTTTGCAACCCAGCCAATCATCTCAAAGAAGTATTCGTGGATGTATCGTGCCTCTGGAAAGCTGAGGATTCCATTGTAAGGTTTCTGCCGTGATGCTCCATGAGAGGTAAGAGACACTTTGGCTCTGAATGTTGGTGTGTGTTTCTGTATTGTCGATTCTGCAGGTTGGAATTTATTTTGTTGAATGAAGTGGTCATTACTTCGAAAGCAAGCAGTAACATCAGAATGGTGTTACAGATGTTCATGTAGAAGTTTGCATTAGTTATCCTAACCGTGCCCATTTCATGTCCTGATTGGTCGCCTCACAGTACCAATCGTGTGTGACACTGCCCTCAGATAATATTTCAGTAAAGAAAACTCCTAGCTCCAGGCTCTTGGAGCTTGTAGGAGGCAGGTTTCTCACTCTGTGGCTGGATCTGCTTGGTTGTCACATGGCACTGACCAGTGGTGCCACCATTTTACATGCAGTCCATTATATATCTGAGCAAGTGAAAACGAATCAAGTTAGGACATCAATGTCAAATGATTGTTAAATTTAGCCTATTGCATCCATACTGTACGCAAAAACAAAGTTATGTGGCTTTAAAGAAACAGGATCCTAACCTGATAAAGCAAACTGCAAGAAGATCCACTGACATACGGAGCTCCAAAATAAAGTAGTTTTACCTATTCTTCTGAACTTCTGAGGCACCCTGTAGTTCATTGTGGGTCACAAAAAAGTTGTGAAGCCACAGCCACAGTGCATTTGGACACTGAAGGGCTCATCCGGGGAAAATGCCAGTTCACTATAGAGACGCAGATCAGCTAAAGAGCGCGTCACCAGGACAGGAGGGATTTTGGGTTCATTGCCCTGGCAACCAGTGCGTGAACAAAGTTAGTGATTCAGTCCAGAACGGGGGCATCACTGGGATGGATTGGGTTAAAGCCACAGTGATGCTGCGTCCTGTTGAGGGGAAATAATTATATGACCATCTGCTCTAGCACTACGAGATTCGGGCCACCGGAGAGCAGGAGCTGAGCTTGTGATACGCATCCTTCTAAATGGCATTTTAATGCTTCCCTCCGAGGATCCGCTGCAAGAAGTGAACACAATCAAACAGTCAACAAAGAGCAGTAAATACAGACTCAAATAAAGTGCTTGAACATGCACGGCGCAGTCAAACGCCTCCCGTTCCCCGGCGTGTCACTCGCCAGCCCTGTGAGTGCCAGCGCTCTCTCCTCGGTCTACCGCACTATTTGCATTACAAATGAAACGCGAGCATTGGCGCTGCATATTTATGAGCGCGACCATTTCAGTAAGTGGCAACGCTGCTGCATATTTATAGAGGAGGTTGTTCCAGCGAAATGAGGTTCTTTTGAATTCGCACGAATCCCCCCGTTTCAGGAGAAGGATGCTTCAAACGCATCGAAATGTCGTCCACTTGTCATCCATGAATGTGTCTCCTAGAAGACTGAGCATGAGGTGCTATTCAATCAGAAACCTTTAGTTCACTCCATAACAGCTCCTTTATGAGTAAGAGTGGCTGTGGCTGTGTGTGTGTGTGCATGTTTAGGGGTTATGTCCTTTTTGTAGGATTCCATAATGACGAGTAATTTTATGGTGATTTTTTTCCTAAATCTAAAACACTTCTCAACACTGAAACAGCACCATGAAGGAAAGTTATGCAAATAGCATGTAGGAGGGGCATAAAAGTCAGACTGAAAGAAACATTTTTATCCACATTAAACCTCTAATATCGGTTCAAGTGGCGTGGAATGTTGCGCCATGCCACCTCGGGACCCGTCAAACTCGGTTCTCGAAGCATGTTCACTAGAAAAGCTTGTTTCTCAAAATAACTCTTTCTCAGTGAAGATCTCTGCTGTGTTTATCGTGTTTTTTCTTTATTTTTACATCTACTGTACAGTCCTGCATTTTCAGTGCAAACAAGTCCCCATGGCTCCTATAATGGTTGATTGCAGCCAACCGAAAGGAAATCAGGAACTGAATTCAGATCAGTTTCACACTGAGCGGTTAGCATTAGCAGTTCACCAATAGAGTAAGGCTTTTTCCTTTTACTTTTCATTTCCAAATCATTTTTCAACACTTGGCCAACTGTAGGTTAATGCAAGTGTTTTAAACAATAAGGTCGGCCCTGCTATGCTACAGTACAGACTATATTAAGCTCATCAGTTCATTTAACTTGGTGGGTTTGTCAGAATGTGACCCCATCATAAATCAGGGAGCTCCTGTACAGTACAGCTCCATTAACGCATATAATGCCTTATAGTGTGTGGATTTTCTGGGGTCTGGAACACATTCACTCCATTTACATTCTTCCTTATGGGAACATTTGCTCGGTACTCATTGTTTTCGGTCCTCAACAAGCTGGAACGAACTAATGATGAAGTACCACTGTATGGAGCTATGGGACCACAATTTACGTAATAGTTGCCAAATGTAACTATAATATAACATTGATTAGTTAATTGAAGCTAACATAACAGATTTGGCTTACTGCTTATCACCCCCCCCCGTATAATCAGAATCCCGAAGAAACAAACTCACACTGTTTTTGTGTTCAGACAAGAGCTCAAGAACAGCTATGTGTGTTTAGTGTCGTTAGAGGTAATAGGTTTATTTTGTTTATCTACGCATGTAAATTTTTGTCTGAGCAAACACATCGATGCGTGTTCGCAAATGAGAGCATCTTTTTTTTTTTGCTTTGTTTGCATAGAAGTGTGCCACTGAAAGCATCTGGGTCTCTCCGACTGTGTGTGTGTGTGAAGATGTGTTAAGTTTACATATCACTGTAAGGACAAATGTCCTCAAAAGGACAAGATCTGACCTCTTTTACCTTGTGGGGACATCTGGGTGGTCCCCTCACGTAAAATTCCTGGTCTTCTTTAATTAATTTATTTGTTCAATAAAAACTGCAACTTTCTTTTGAAAAACCAAGGAGCCAAATGATTTGCTTTAGGTTACTGAGATTAAGGTTAGAGTTTTAATTATCTACAATAATACTGTACTATATCAATGCAACGTCCCCACAATGATAGAAAGTGTGTGTGTGTTCTCCTTGCACATGAAGCGAAGAGTAGGGCAGACATCCCCCTGAGAAAGCTCAGCTGTGTTTTAGCCTAGGCTGTTCTCATCAGGTTAATGTGGATCACTGAATAATTGTTACATTAATGAACGTACAGTCAGTGCGCAGTCAGGAGAACACAGCGTTTAATACCAGTAAGGCAGAGCGCTATCATGTGCCCAGATGCTCTATACTAAAGGACATACTGGAAGTCATATATGGGATTCATATTAGTCTTCAGCAGAAGGATGTGCCCAGTTCCATTTCCAAATGCATTTAAATGTCTATGACCATAAAGGTTGAGCGATGTGATATTAAATCGGCCTACTGATCATTAAATAACAGCTCCAATTTACATGTGTGCTGAACAGAAATGTGAACAAACGAAGGAATATTGAAAAACACTGTAAAATTGAATTGGAAAAAAACGGTTTCTACCTTAGGTGATTTTTAAAGGTCAAATCCCTGAAGCCTGTGTCGGCTTTTGATTGGTTGACTGAAGCAGGCTTGGCTATTAGAGAAAGTAAATGAGAATGCTCTTGTTACTATGCGACACTGAAAAAAGGGCATATGTTTGAAGGCCACGTTTGGCTGCTGCCTTTTAGAAAAGGTAAAGGCTGATTATTACCTTTGCTTTCTGTATGAATGCGGTGCCAGTATGAGTCACTTAAAGCCAGTCAAACACTCCCAAACAAACAAATGTGTAAAAGCAGCGACCTGCCCGCGAATCACCTTTTTTAGAGGCTTTCAGAGAACAGACCAACAGGCTAATGGTAAATATTCACTTGCAAAGCAGCCTTATCTGGCTCTACATTTATTCAATTAGCCAAGACAGGCAGTGTTTGCCATGACTGAGGACAAATCTAAAATCATCGAAATAACTACAGACATGGAGATGGAGATTTACAACTGATACATCTTACAGTGTACAATCCCGTCCAAAGTCCAGTGCCTTAAGTGGTGTTCCACCACAGATACACCGCTTCTGGTCACTCCAGGTAAAAGGCACAACTAACATATTTCAGCATGTTGAACTGTTGCAAAGGCCTGCTGGAATCTCTGAACTTCAGTGATTTGTTTACTGGTACTGAAGTAAGGACTTTATTAGAGTCCGCTGAAGCTTGCGAAGCCAGACATGATCTTGGTAGTGTATTAAGTTACACAGGTTCAGCCATAACATCAAACCCACTGACAGGTGACGTGAGTGACACTGACAGTGTGATGCTCTGGGTAAAGTTCTGCTGGGAAACTGTAGATCTTGGCATTTTACTTCCAACTTACAGAATGATGGTGGTGCAGCAGTTAAGTTATTGCACTGTGGACCAGAAGGTCTAGGGTTCTGAGGCCACATTAACACAACAGGTAAAAGGAACCCAAATCCGATCTTTCCCGTCATGTGTGTGTCATTATCTTTGGGGCTGTGTGATTGAAAAAATATATATATAATCTGACAGTTCACAGCCGGATCGGAATTCGTGTGACTTTTACATCATCATAAGAGAACATGAACGACAGCAGTGAGGGAGGGTTTCAGTGGTGGGAATAGAGCTCATAAATATTTTGGGTGATATCTCCGTGCAAACAAAATTATTAGGCACACATCGCTTGCGCTCCTTGTTTGAGGAAATTTCTGAACATGGCCACAGGAGGACATGGCTGCAGCGACAGAGGAAAATAAAAAAGCTTTAAAGTGAAGTTTAAAGAAACCAAGGACGCAAACCAAAGACGTGGACGAATAATGTGCTCTTTTTAACACGACCATTAATTAAGTGCCTGTTACTGGTGACTCCATTTTGATTGTTTACCTCTGGAAGGGCGGGCCACGTGAAGCATTGGCTTTTAGTGCACGCATGTCAGATCAGAAGCGTGAACTGTTTAGATGAATGTCAGATGTAGCTCACATGAATAAGAGTGTGCACAGCCTAAAAAATCAGATTTAGGCCCACAATTTCTTGGATTGTAAGACTGTATGAGTTCTAAGTCGCTCTGGATAAGAGCTTCTGCTAAACAACTACATGTAAGTGTAAATGTACACCCATTCAAGGCAACGATGTTCCCTAATGGCAGTGGCCTCCTTCAGCAGGATAATGCATCCAGATAGTTCAGTAATGGTTTGAGGAACATGACAAAGAGCCCAAGGTGCTGGCCTAGCTTGGGGTGTGCTGAACGAATATGATGATTGGAGGCCCCACTTCACAACTTACAGAACTTCAAGGATCTGCTGCGAACATACTGGTACCAGACACCACAGAACACCTTCAGAGGCCCTGTAAAGTCCATACCTTGATGCCAGTATGAGGGGAACTTACACAATATTAGGTGGGCACCTTTAATTGGAGCAAACATGAGCACAAACATGACCCAAAATTTTCCTGGGTTTCAAGCCATAGCACTGGCACCACACTATGCCGCTGAACCAAGTCCCTATGATTTTTTCAAAGATCTTGCCTGGTTCAATTAAAAACTATTTACTATTATATGATTATTTACCATCATGCTTTTGGAGAAAACAACATGTACTGAAATTTCATATACCTACATTAAGCATTTAATTCGTAAGCATTTACTTTCAGCAACTATATATCTTTGCAATGCCGTACATCCAAATATCCAAACACACTATTTCAAAGTCGTTCCTGTGCTTGCTTTGCTGCTTCCTGCTGGGTGCTGGAGACCTCACCTATTGGCTGGCGACAATGTTCGCGTCACTACGTGCGTGAGCCAAGGCTTGCGACTTGCAATAATATTAAATGTTTGATTGTATCAGAACGTCAAGACTAGAAAAAACCTGACTTTAAACAGCTGTGATTACCACCTTACACCTAACGACTGAAATGACACGATTTCAGGAAGACTCATTATTTTATTGCAACTCCAATTTTCGTCTGCTACTGAGAAATTGCTGGGAAATCATTAAGTATAAGCCCGGCATAAAACCCATTCCACTCTCACAATTGCATAAGACGTTCTTCCTTTAAATCCCTTTAATCCATTCCTCCTATTGGTGAGTTTTAGATGAGACTAGTTGCAAAAAGCCAGAGGTTTGTTGTCAGTTTTCAATGGCAGGAGAGTTTATTTATTGGGTTACTTTGTTTTACAATGGGGATACGATCCAATAAATCCATATTAAGGAGAATGTATCATAAACCAAGGAGTTTAATATATACTGTATATATCATAACATGGCGTTCCCTTTTCCGCGACTTTTCCTCACAACATTTCCCAGCGCTAAAGTCTCCTGCCACACCACCTTAAACATAATTAAAACACTTACGTTACACTACAGTAAGGCAAAATCATTAACAAAAATCTTATTCTGTATTCACGTATTGAATAGCTTATGTACTTACCGTATTTTTCGGACCATAAGGCGCACTTAAAATCCTTTAACTTTCTAAAAAAACGACAGTGCGGCTTAAAATGCGGTGTGTCTAATGTATGAATTAATTCTGGTTGAGCCTTCTGACCTAGAACCGATTGTAGATGGTAAACGGCGCTCATAAATCTGTCAAAATGTTTTAGCACGGTCTTGGTAACTTACGAAGCTTACGGCAACCGTAGTGCGCAGCATAGCGGAGTAATACGGTATGTGCTTCACCATTACGGTGTGTGCATTCATTCATTTATTTTCGAAGCGGATTTCAAACTCAACGCTATCAGTTACGCAGTACAACATGGACATAGAGCAGCTGCGAGAGAATTCAACATCAACGAATCAATGGTACGGAAGTGGAGGAAGCAAGAAGACGCCCTGCACCAGGTAAAGAAGCCCAAACTGAGTTTCCGAGGGAACTTAAGAGTTTTGTTTCATTTAATGCGTCTTATAACCCGGTGCGCTTTTGTATGAAAATATACCCTTTAGCAGCCGATCGTTGATATGTGCCTTATAACCCGGTGCGCTTTATGGTCCGGAAAATACAGTAATTGAAAATGTACTGAAAGTAAAAAACAAAACGATTACTGTCGCCACCACGGCTTTCCCTCACTACATTTCCCAGCTCTCATCACTGCTGCCATGTGACTGCCTACTTCCTCATCAGAGTGTGGGGGAGTATTTATTTTTAGTATTTAGTGTAAAATCGAAAAATCACGAGTCAGGTCAACGGAAAATGGGGAGTGCCTTTATATATCTTTTTATTTGCTTTTGGGAGACTCAAGAAGTATGAGCTATTCCTTTAGTTCTTACAGGGTTAAGCTTCAAAATTTCTCCACTGGAAATGCTGTAGGCACGAACAGGCGCAGTAGCTTTGTTATTGTTTATCTCCTTGAAACGGTCTATAAGTGGATAAACCTGGCAACGCGCTGCCCTGTAACAAAGACAAATTGCGTAACTTCTGGGAAACTGCTGTGGTATACATGATACAAAGCTCTCTGGCGCAGAGTTATGGGAAACTAATGAAAGTCACATCGGTGACCACCCTGCCATTGATTCTGTTTTGTCTGAGCTGCAAACTCCAGTGTTCTTTAAACGTTTCTTGATTTCCAAAGCAAAAGCCTGAGACAACGGCTACAGAATCATCACTGGAATGCCAAGGGAAGCGTCGCGGAGGCTTACGCCAATGCAATTTGGAAGTGGACGCACAGCGTTGGGCCCAGCTCAGCTCGACAAACCTGTCTCTCCATAAATTCTCCTCTCTTCTTGTTTGCAGCCTATTACTAAATAATCTGCCGTGGTCCTTTCGCTTGCGAGGTTAATGAAACTAAAAAATAGCACACCCCGCCACTCCTCCTTTTTCACTTTGAGGAGGGAAAAAAAAAAACAACTCTCTAATCCAGAGCTCTGCAGGTTGCAATGGGAGCGCATCAACAAAACCAGGAAAGACAGACGAGGAAAGAGATGATGGAAGCTGTATGCTGATGAAAGGGATGGGGATTCTCATCAGACGTTCGGCGTGAAGCTGCAGTGCGATCCGAAGAGGAGACGCTTAATCACTAGCCACAGTCAGCTCCATTTCTCCCACTGCTTTAAAATGGCTGCCGGAGAGCTCGAGCAACCCTCAGGCTACACAAACAGCAGTCTACCTCAGGCTCTAGCCCGCCGTGCCCTGGCAGACCTGACACTCCCGCACATAGCCGCACTAAGACCCGCGCACCCACGCAAACGTCTCATTCATTCATATTGACAGATTTCATCACACCACACTGAGCATTAGAGAAGCAGCCAAAGGACAGAGGTATAGGCAAGAGAAGCACTTACTGGTCGTACAGTTAATCCTGATACAGTCTAGATGGGGGAGAACAGACAAGATGTAAATTCAGCCTTCAAGGTTATGACTGCAGACATCCATTATAACACAGTGTCCACAGACTGGGGACGGACACACAAACTGGGTGGACCAGAAAAGATCTGTCACGCCGACCAGAGTTCTCTCCCTCTCTCTTATCCACGGCCTCCCACGTTTAGATAATGAAGTCCAGGTAGAGAGAAGACACTCACATGCCATCTCTCACACTGGCCTTATAAATATTCATGGACTCGCCGGGATGTCATATATTTAGAATTAGGGAAATTTGGCAAGTATAGAAATGTGATTATATCCGGATCCATATCGGGTCGCAGCACTGCTGAATATTCATAGGTCATTGATTCATTTCTGTCTTGGGTTAGACTCAGCAAATGGCAGAGGCAGAGGAGCGAGAGAGGAAGGAAGGATCTGGCCAGCGAGACAGCATGCTCTCATCACCAGCGCTCCTGCTGCTCCAGTATGCACATGTATTTCAAGCAGATTTCTTTGTAATGAGCGGATAGTCACAAATTTAATGAACAAGTGCAAAGCCTTTAGAGCTGAAAAAAGCATGGGAGAGCAAAGTCTAGTGTTTGTCAGGCAGACTGGAGCAGAGCACTGGAGCATGTCCACATCAAGCTAAGCCTCTTGGGAAAGGAGCTGAATCGGAATGCTTTCCTGGGCAAAAAAACACAGCTGCAAAAACTTCAGTCCTTGCCTAGCAGTTCTCCGAGTTATGTGATGTCCATACTTATGAATTAATACAATTCAGATGCCTGACAGGTGTGTGTGTGTGTGTGTGTATGCACTCCCCCCGACACTTGCATGAATAAATATGTTGAGCATTTAGAGGTGGACGTACTAATGTCTTGCCTCATTTCAAAACCGTGTTGGCATTACAAACTGTCCCTATTTATGAACCATGAAATTGCCTTTTAATGCCCAAGATGAACTCCAGGGGGTGGCTACTATTGTTCTGCGCCTCCGCCTTGTCGTGAAGGCAGTTATGATGAACCTCATACGGCGAGACCATCAGTTACTTTGTTTTTGTTCCCATTATTACCATAACATCTTACTGCACTAATTGACATCAGTACTTACATTCATTTCATTTGATCACCTACTTAATACACAGTACCTAAGTGGCACCACAGGGCTCAGGGCAGGAACCAGCCCAATCCATGGCAGGGCCCATGCACTGACACTCACTGAGCCACACTGTTAAACTTTAGAGACATCATTTGATATAATGGATGTCTTTTGAGTGTGGGAGGAAACCAGAGTTCCCATGGGGAGAACATGCAAACTCCATACAGTCTGGGCCGGATCTCGAACCGGCCCATGTGTTGCTTCTGCTTGTGATCGAAATTATTTAATGTAACGTACTGAGATGAATTGCTGTTCAAATACAGGTACAGTCAACGTCCAATAGTAGGAAATAAAACTATGTCTCGCATACATCTAATTCACGTCTGAATGACAGAAACTAGTACGAGCGAGCAACTACGTTCCTTTTGTTTTCGTTACTGGTACGTGTTTCAAAGTTTATAAAAGATACAAAGATAAGAATTACTGTATTGGACAGTACTCTACTAAAGGTTTTCATGTTGTATTTGAATTAAGATTATTGTTTAAAATAAAACACTATGTGCAAAGTATCTAAACTACTGTGTATATTATAGACGTCCATTTCGGTCAAAATCCTAAGGGAACGCAAGGCGGACGTTAAACAGTGCACACCTGTACAGCGAATACAATGAATTAGAAAATACAGTTTTAACATTAAAAACTCTAAAACTGAACTTTACTTACATAATTTGTGGTGTCATAATGTAAGAGCTAGGCTATGCCTTTGGCTCCTGCCATTGCAGCTTGTTAGGATAGCAGAAAATCACTTATGACTATAAATTATAATGATTACAGAATTAAGCTATCTATATCCACATGTATTGTAGTTTATTCTGGCACAGTTCTTTCCCAAGGGCTTTACGCATCACGTTTGGGACTTCTCGGATTCCCTATTTGTTATTAACTTGATCTTTATTTTGTATTATTTGATAACTAGAGCTTTGTCAGATTAGTTTAGGTTTAGTTTAACTTCAGATGAACTGCATTATGGAGGAAAGCAGGTTTTCTTTTCTGGATGCATTGAGAAAACATTATTAAGGAGTTTGTTAATGTCATAATGCTGGCAATCACAGCTACCTAGGAGGTAGCACATGTTATCATATTATTACCAGGCGAGAGGTTTGTATTTATTGTGTTCATATGCATTATTTACACTCAACCCCTGTACCATTAGCACAACTTGCTCGCAGATCTGAAGTGAATTTTGCGTAACAGATAACATCGCTAAACACATTTTTACTCTTTTGCTAATCTCTAAATTAGGGCGGTTTGGGAAACATGTAGCCACCCCATCATATTAGTAGTTACTACTGAGATTATTACTGTACTGTATTGAATACCTCTCATTTGGGCACCTCTGCATTGCAGAAGGCCATTTCTGTTGAAATGGAGAATCCATAATTTTTTGGGTGCAGCTGCTTATGGGTGTGTCCTGATGGAGTGGGGGGTCTGTGAAAAATCCAGAGCAAATCACAAATCCAGCTCATGTCTCTCCCATGAGGCCGTAGCCCATTGTGCGTCGTCAACCACAGCAAAAATGCGGACGCAAACAGCCAGAGAGCAACGCGAGCCCATCCGAACAGGGAGTGCAGTCGCCTCCGGGGTAGAGGGGGAGTGATTCGGGCGTGTTTGTCGGCATCTGTGCGAGCGTTAGTTAAGGTGACGGCTGAAGGAGCTTGTGGAATAAGGGCAAGCTCAGACATGCTATTTCTAAATGGACTGGCTGAATGTCATAGTGCATGCCAGGAAGCCTGATGGCAACAAGTGACATTACGGAGAACACACACCTCGGTGGAGGAATATTTGTTGCTGCTTGCACACTGCTCTGTCACCCAGGGCAGCTAATCATGCCAGAGTAATCATGACAAAATGCTTACGCAGCAAGACTGAATCACATGGGGGAATTTGGTGAGTTTTTCTTTGGGGCGGCCAGTAATTCCCTGCAGGTGTACACATTAGCTACTTATAATGCCATCCCCAGTACTATTCCCACCATTCCCACCACCCCCTGTTTTTTGTCCTCTTATTCTCTTTAAGTAGCTGAAGAATATTGGATAACGCTTCAATTAGGTCCTGTGTGAAAGTATGACTTTTAATGTGTAGAGCCAGTTTTCCCGGTGTCTACACAGGACTTGCATGATGTGTTTCATGGTCCGGCTCGGACGGTGCGTTACGCACCCCAGCTACCGACACAATAACTCATTCTGTTTGTTTCTCATTCTGAACACTTCTAGTTGTAGTTGTAGTTATAGCTGGCCCTTGCTTCTGCACACAAACAACATCCTAAAGTGGCTGGAATTAGATATTCTAAATCATGGTGGAACAGGAAATTAACTACAATCATTATGTTTTATCCGCATTTTCTCTTTCCATTTCGCAGAGGACATCTCTTCAAAACGGCTGAAAATCGCCGCTTCGGGTGCCATAGGCGGCAAGGGACCGAGTATAAAGTGTGGAAACTGTGTAAAACGTAAGACCTTCAAAGAGATTAGAGGTTATGTAATGATTTTCACATAATCTCTGTTCTTCAGTAGGCTCCAAATCTTTAGCTAACACGAACAGGCTCACACTATATAGTCGGTCCCTTGCAGCCTTCGGCGCCTGGCGCAGCGATTTCGACTATTGAGATTAAATGTGCTGGACGAAATGGAAATTTAAATGAATTTCAGACATTTTAGGAGCTGATGGAGGGCCGAAAGACGAATATCCGCTGAATATCCCAAATCAAAATAACTTTACCGAGCTTTCCAGATTCACCAAGTCGTTCCCTCGCATTAATGATCTTGTTCTTAATAAGGCGCGGCCACGCCTTAATATTAATAAGGGATATCACCCTATGTCTTTCCATTTCGCCGAGGACATTTCCTCAAAATGGCTGAAAATCGCTGCATCAGGTGCCATAGGCTGCAAGGGACCGAGTATAAAGTGTGAAACCTGTGCAAAACGTAAGACCTTCAAAGAGATTAGATTAGATTAGAGGTCATGTAACAATTTTCACATAATCTCTGTTCTTCAGTAGGCTCCAAATCTTTAACTAACACCAACAGGCTCCTAATCTCTCTGAACGTCCTACGTTTTTACACAGTGTCACACTATATAGTCGGTCCCTTGCCGCCTTCGGTGCCTGGCGCAGCGATTTCGGCTATTTAGATTAAATGTGCTGGACGAAATGGAAATTTTAATTAATTTCAGACATTTTAGGAGCTGATGGAGGGCCGAAAGACGAATATCCGCCGAATATCCCAAATCAAAATAACTTTACCGAGCTTTCCAGATTCACCAAGTCGTTCCCTCGCCTTAATGATCTTGTTCTTAATAAGGCGCGGCCATGCCTTAATATTAATAAGGGATATCACCCTATGTCTTTCCATTTTGCCGAGGACATTTAGTAAAAACGGCTGAAAATCGCTGCATCAGGTGCCATAGGCCGCAAGGGATCGAGTATAAAGCGTAAAACCTGTGCAAAACGTAAGACCTTCAAAGAGATTAGATTAGATTAGAGGTTAGGTAATGATTTTCACATCATCCCGGTTCTTCAGTAGGCTCCAAATCTTTAACTAACACCAACAGGCTCCTAATCTCTTGAACGTCCTACGTTTTTACACAGTTCACACTTTATAGTCGGTCCCTTGCTGCCTTCAGTGCCTGGCGCAGCGATTTCGACTATTTAGATTAAATGTGCTGAACGAAATGGAAATTTAAATGAATTTCAGACATTTTAGGACGCTGTTTGTGAGATGAAGGAGGGCCGAAAGATGAATATCCGCTGAATATCCCAAATCATAACTTTACCAAGCTTTCCAGATTCACCAAGTCGTTCCCTCGCCTTAATGATCTTGTTTTTAAGGCCACACCTTAATATTACTAAGGGATATCACCAGCAGGGCTCTGTAGTTTACATACCAAATTAGCCATTTTATCCTACTATAATCTTTATAGACTTTTTTCCTGATATCGTCAATGCCAGGGAATTCTATTAAGATATGTTTTATTGTCTTGCAGTTTTGGCAAGATGGTGCATCTTCCCTTAGGAGGGGATGCCTGTACGGCATCTCATTATCGCTGTTTGATCACGTCATCTTAGAGGTTATTATGGTGTTCCTGTCGAGCCATGGATTTACTTCCTACAGTTTATTCTTAGTGTTACGACTTCAGTCCTCTTGCCTTGTGTTTATACAGAGGGTTCTGACTTTGTTGAGGGCGTCTATGGGTGAGACATTGAAGCAGGTGGTCTCTTTTCGGCTGCTTTCTTTGCCAGTCTGTCTCGTTCTGAACAGGTCTAGGGCAGTTAACAGAAGCAGCTATCCAGGCCCTTTGTTTATAATTTATGTTTGCATAAAAGAGTATGCATTAAAATATGCCAGCCGGCAGTGAAAGTATGCAAAGTTCACCAGCCTGTCTCTACCGGGCACTAATGGAGTCTGCTAAAGAATCTGCTAATGGAGTTTGTAGCATGTAGCAATGTCCAGGCACAGGCTAATCTAATAGATCCTTTAACCAGGAAGACAGGAAACAGGGCTGTATTTGGACGCGGTGGCACTCCATGGTGGGAAGGGCTGCTGCACGCTCATCTGGGAGTATGCGCTGGGCCGCAGACTCTGGCCTTTGAAGGGTGTACACCCTCCCGTTCGGTCTTATGACAGCATGTACCTTGTTCGAGTCAAAATTACTCTACACTTAATATGGGAGAGAAAGGAAAAATGATAGCAGGTATATTTTTGCAAATTAATTAAAAGAACACCATAAATGAGGAAATCCGGCTTTCAATAAGGAGTTTAAACCACGACCTTTGACTGAGAGGGACAGTCGGCTAAAACTGACACGTGCGCGGGAGTTAAGGTGCCGCATGGGCATCAGGCAGTAAACGCAGTGCTGCGATTGGTACGGACCTGAGTTGACCGTTGCGGCGGACCCGCCCCCCATCGAGCCAGGCGAGCGTGTCTGCAGAGTTGCGGGAGGTGGTGGCCATCAGGACGCCGCCCCCGGTACGGCAAGCTGGGAGCGGAAACGCAGCGACACGTCTTCGGCCTCGGTGATGCAATCAACCAACGGCAGCTTGATCTTCATGAACTTGCTGCCGTGTAAGTGAGGATGGGTGGCGTCTGAAGAAAGGACAGGGAGCGAGAGGTTAGATGGGCTATAAAACCCACCGTGCGGGAGCTCAGGCCGAAAACATGGTGAAGCCGCAACGCTGCACCATTCATCATAATAGACCCAAGGTTCATGGAGACAGATGAATTGGGAGGTTAAAAAAACTAAAACATTTTATGACCGGACTCGCCGGACAACCAACAGGGTCGTTCCCGCCGTGGCCGGGACCCAGACCGGCTCATAACATTACAGTCCATTTCATTAGTCATTCATATGAGGGCATGGATTTATTAATCCAATCACTGGTAATGTTATTTCCAACTGCTGTGTGCGCATGTTATTGGACTTTGGAGTTCCCACTTTACAGCCAGAACCCATCTCTATTTCTCAATCTGTTTATTCGTGTGGCAATCACTTTATTGCCAAATTTATTAAGGTCGCTGCTGCCAGAGACACTGAGCTGCTTGTTGAAAATGCCAGACCAAAGTGGGCAGTATCTAAGAGCCAATGGGAAGAGAAGGGACTATTGATTAGACGAGGAACACGGGGAATAAAAGCTAAAAGCCGGACAGGTCTGAAACAGGTTTAATGTTGAGCATGGACGACTAGAGCTGCCCCTGAAGTCTGCTTTTTTGGCTCGCGTGGTTTGACTTAAATTGCTTAAAGTGGTTGGGAACAGAAAAGCACAAAACTCCCACCAACTAGAATTAAGAGTTTGGGAGTCACAGGGTGCATAAAATAGACCAGCTATAGGACGGAAGGGATGGCTTAGTGTCTCCACTGTTAGTCAGCGGGTTTATGATGAATCGTTGGTCCACTTAGTTATGTACAAACAGGACAAGTCCAGTTACCCTTTTCAAGAATCTGCTCAGTGGATGAGGTTTTCCTTAAAGATGTCAGTTTGTGTGACAGGAGAAAGCAAGTGCTGGAAAAACTTATCCTTTATCAAAGTAAGTTTCATTGATTACACTGCTCTTTTCAGCTTAAAATTCATCTAACTCGTAGCTTTCTCTCAAACATTTTCACTCTCTCATGCTTAGTGTTGTTTTTTTTATCTTTTTTTCGTTTTTTGTTTTTTGTTTCTCTGTATAAACTGGCAAGATCAATGTAAGAGGACTGGGTGTTGTGAAGGCCACTATATAAAGCAAGGTATATTATTAGTATCTTGGTTGAAACGCGGTTTTAAACAGCACACACCGTTATTCGGTCTAGTTTACACCAAAAAGGACATCACAAATCTACATATTTGTACTAAATTTCTTTTCCAGTTTTAATTGTCTGTGTTAGTCAGCGTTCAAATAAAAAATCAGTACCGTCCACAAAACCCACCGAGCCAAATGGTTTTAGCCTGGACATCTGTCCACCAATACAGAACGATGGCATGAGAACTTACTATGAAGACATATGTCTTCAGTGAAGGAGCTCCAGAGACCCATAGCTGCAGGCTACCAGCAATTAGCTCGCCCCTCTTTCATGCCCGCGCGTTACCCACAAAACAATCCAAAAAACACACACAAGCATAGATGCCGTGCTACTGTAACTCCTGTGACTGTCTCAGGCTTGATATCTCCTGTTCCATTAGCCAAGCCTTTGAGTGAAGAGAGGTGGGGGAGGCTTTGGCAGAGCCAGAGGAAAACAAGTAGAAGACAGGAGAACAAGCGCGCCTGCATGCATGCTAACAAGCACAGAAGCAAGCATCCGGCCCCTGAGGAGCAGCGCATACGTGTGTGTGCATGCATTCAGGTGTGTGTATTCCTATTTATCACCCGAGGCTGCAGCCATGTTGTAGAAGTCTTTAGTCTACTTACTAGCCTACTTCTGACTTGTCTGACAAGTCCTCATTTACAGCGTCAGATCCTCCTGGATTCTTGGTCCCTACTATGGTTTACGTCGAGTCAAATCAAATTAAGTTGTGCTGCTTTTTACAAAAGAGCATTGTCTCAAAGCAGCTTTACAAATATCTAGGCCTACAGCCCCAGCTGGACAAGCCTAGGGTGACAGTGGCAAGGAAAAACTCCCTAAATGTCAAGTCAGATTTATTTCTAAAGCGCTTTTTACAATCGAGCATTGTCTCAAAGCAGTTTTACAATTTTAGATTATCTTCTAATATCTAGGGCAATCCCAAATTGAGCAAGCCTAGGGCGACAGTGGCAAGGAAAAACTCCCTAAAGGAAGAAACCTTGGGAGGACCAAGACTCAAAAAATGACCCAACCTCCTTAGGTGGCTTAGATGACAAATGTAAGAATTAAACTAATTTATCTAGTCAAATAACTCTGTAGTAATAGCTCAAAAAACAGGAACGAAGTCAATATTAACAGATAAATAAAATATTTAATAAAATATCGTAAACAATACGCATAATGCCATTATTTAGTCCGATACACAGTCGCTTTCGGATCTTGAGTCCTCAGCAACAAAATCCATGGCGGCACGTCGTCCCCCGCCAACAGGAGGAGGGAGAGAGTTACTGCCCTCTGGCGTGGCCCATAAATGTTATAAGGAAAAAACATTGGGAGAACTAAGAGTCCAAAAGGGACCCACCCTCATTGGGCAGATTACATGAATTAAGTAAGAATTAAAATAAGTTACCTAATTAATAAGTTTGTACCGTATTTTTCGGACCATAAGGCGCACTTAAAAATCCTTTAATTTTCTCAAAAATCGACAGTGCGCCTTTAAACGCGGTGTGCCTAATGTATGAATTAATTCTGGTTGTGCTTTCTAACCTAGAACCGATTGTAGATGGTACACGGCGCTCATAAATCTGTCAAAATGTTTTAGCACGGTCTTGGTAGGTTACGAAGCTTTTGGCCACCATAGTGCGCAGCATAGCGGAGTAATACGGTATGTGCTTCAGCATTAGGGTACGTGCATTCATTCATTTATTTTCTAAGCGGATTTCAAACTCAACGCTATCAGTCACGCAGTACAACATGGACATAGAGCAGCTGCGAGAGAATTCAGCATTAATGAATCAATGGTACGGAAGTGGAGGAAGCAAGAAGACGCCCTGTGCCAGGTAAAGACCAAACTGAGCTTCCGACGGAACTTAAGAGTTTCGTTTCATTTCATGCGTCTTATAACCCGGTGCGCTTTATGTATGAAAATAGATCCGTTAGCAGTCAATCATTGATATTGTGTCTTATAACCCGGTGCGCTTTATGGTCCGGAAAATACGGTAATAATAATAATAGCTAAACAGTATAAGTAAAATCGAAAACAGAGTTAAAGAAAATATAAGAAATAAAATATAAAAAGAATAGATGATTACAATGAAGAGGAAGTACAATACGGTTGATAATTGATTAATCGCAAACAATGCAGAAACATCATGGATGTACTGTAGTTTATTTGTTAATGCAAAATAATTATTTCGTGTAGTTGTAATTGTTTCCAAGCAGATGGTAAAGAAACTGGAGAAGGGAAGGTACATCATTATTTAAAGCTTAGCTGGGTTTGATCACAGATGAGGTCTTAAGAATTATAATTCTTACCAAAAATATTAAAATCTGCATATATACTTAATACATATTTCTAAAGGGTTCACAAAACTTTTCTACAGTACTATATATTTTGAACCATTAGAATTTTGCATAAATAGGATCTAAAACATTCATCACACATACACAACACACACACACACACACACACAAACGGCACTTGGAAACAACAGTTCAACCTAATGCAAGAGTTAGGTGGGGATGAAAAAACTAGGGAAAGCCGGAGACAAAACCCATCGGACACAGAGAGGACATTGCAAAAACTCCCACACTGTTTAATCCAGGTTCAGGGTCTAACCTGGGATCTGGAGCTGTGGACGCGACCACTGCTAAGCACTGCGGCACCATGCCGGCACCATAATGCATGTCGATTCCACCATGGAAGGTGATTGTGACTTATTGCTTGTTCCACCAAGATGTTGCAGTTTGTAGGATTACAATGTTTAAAATAACTTGGAGTGGGGTTTGGAAGCAAAATACTGAAAATATTTCTTATCTACAAATGGGGGCACTACAGAAGAAACCACTTGCCCCAAGCTCATATGCACAGGGCCAACCTGTTGGCAGAGTTAAGATCCTTGCACCCTGACCAAGCTGGGTCAAAGGCAAGTACCTTAACCATTAGACCACCAAACTCGCTAAAGTCTGTTCAAAACTTTGGCTGTTGCCTATGGAGGACCAAACGTGACAAATAAATAAATGAATGTTCAACATAAATAAATAAAAACATGGCTCATTTATTTATTTATTTATGGATTTCTGTAATGAAAGAAATTACAGTTATTAAAGAAAATGCATCTTATCTCAAGTCCTTATTTTATGGTGCTCATATCGCTGTAATAGCTTCAATGGGATGGTAAATATGCTGGCCAGACAAGTGTCCTAAATTCAGTGACTTCCTTTGACTGGTGTCCTTTCTCCATACCTGAATTTTCCACTCTGTGACATTCTTTTCCCCACCCATTTTCCACAGTATCTCAGTCTATGGAAATTTTACTGAATAACTTCTCCTAACTTGACAGCCCTGGACTCGACTTTCTCTAACACAGTCAGTCACTTTATTGTATTTAGAAGAATGTGACCTACATTCAGTGTGCCGTGCATTCACATCACATCCATAATTCACCCCTTTCTAGCTGTGATGGTTTATATGAGCGTACTCCGTTCTGCTCTATATCCCCCCTACGGTCCTTTATTCCACGACACCACCTGAAGTCCATGATGGAGGGAGGTAAGGGAGCAGTGGGACACCATCTCCCTTGAGTGGGGCCCCCCACTGCAACCTTAACCCCCTCCAACCAAATCTTTATTCCTCCCGTGGCCATCGTGCTGCGAGGCAACCAAAAACAACATTGACAGCTGTGACACAATGAACGTTCTCTCATCTGCTGAGGGGTAGTCTTCACTCCCAGGAGAGGGATAATGAAAGGAGTGCGATGGCCAGTTGTTCGAAGAGACCCTCGTTGCTGCCATCCAGCAGCGGTGTGTATTCACGCGTGTCGGGGAGCGCAGCGCTGAAGCACCCGAGCTGCCTGACAACCACCACATTCCATCCAATCAGGGAATGATGGAGCGGGCCGCCGTCTGCGCTGAAGCACAGGGTTGAAGAGGTCCTTGAATAAGATGAATGCTTGGAAAACCAGAGCACGGAGTGGTGGGGGGAGCGAGGTGAGGAGGTGTGATTCGGAGCCAAAACAGCCAAGCCTTTGCTATGTTTATGAACTGGTTGTGTTTACACACAGCCTAATAATCTGTCAATCACCTGACATTACTAGACTCAGTTAAACGTCGATGTTTGTGTACCCTCCTCAAATGTTAACCTGATCCTACAGTATATCGGCTGTGGGAGTTGGTTGCCTGTTCCGCACAAGGGTAGAGTCACTGGAGCATCAGCAGGAAACTCGATTTCACAATTCACGATTCACAATTCACACACAGTGATTCAGTGAGTTAGATCCACTTACAGCCTTTACTGCTGTTTTTATTCATGTTTTTCTTTATTTTAAGTCTAACAGTACTGGATTCTTCGTGCAGATAAGTTCCATGGGTCATAAAAGGATTGGGGATTACAGCCAAACGAAAGGAAAAAAACCGGATGCAGTTAGCTTAGCAGCTATGGCTAGCGCTGGGAGTTCAGTAGAAGTAAGTGGCTAGCTTTGACTTTTCACTTACAATCCATACCAATAAATTACACAGATTGATAGGTGTGACAAGATTTAGGAAAACTGATTAAAGAGAGATGGCTTTTTAACACTCAGTAATCAGATTTCTCAGCGACCCACACTACGATTTCAATCGGTTTTCTCAGTCTGGCACATGCATGCAAATATAGTACAAGAGTGTAACGGGGTGCCAGGTCCGCTTACTCTTAGAGGACTTTTGCTTAACTGACAATCATTTTTTACTCGTGAGATATGGCCACCCGGAATTAAATCCAGTACTTGCTATCCAAACATTTTTGTGGAGACTTCCAAAGCAGTTTATGCTTGAGAAAATGGAGGTTAATTAAATTACAATTAGAAGTTTTAAGTCAATCCTTCTGCGTGACTAGTGATGGTTGCAAAGTTGAAACTTGATTATTGCCCAAGTCATGCCAACCCGGAGGTTTCCCATTATCTAAGTGTATGTATACTCGCTGATCGGATTACTGACAAAATCTGAATTCTGCAGTTATCGGATTATTAAGTGCATGTAAACGAACTCAGTGTTGTGCCACTGAGCAAGGTGTAATTCTCATTTCCTTATCTCGGTGTAAGTCATTCTAAATAATGGGGAATTGTAAATGTTGTAAATGCTGAGGAAATACTGGTGCGGTCATAAAAGAGTCATTTTGTGATTGTAATTCTTTTTACTGCGTCCCTGTTTTACTTGGTCTGGATCAAGATCCAGGATATTTATCTGTTTTGGAACATTAATTTCAACTGAATGCGGCAAACAAACTCCCGTCCAACAAAAATATTGTTGCACAAAACAACAGAAATGTTCTCAATTAAGTACACTGCACCAAATGTAAATAGTATAAAGAGTGAATATCACCATCATGTTCTAGGTGTCCACAAATAATATAATAACAGTAATATTTATTTAAAAATCAAACGATTCTGAAGTCTGACAGGCCATAAATCAGTTATAATGGCAAAAATACCAGTCACTGTTCATTTTGGATTAGGAACAAGGATCAACTATTTTAAAAAATCACTTCAAATGGTCATTTTTAACGATTTGGTTGAGTATCACTTCCTTGCTCATGTAAAAAGACTCCGATGCCTTTGTTGATGTTGTTTTATTCAGACTGTGTCTGGCTGAGGAGCTGTTGCACCGATATGTGGTGCCTGCACTATATGGCTTTCAGTGCACTCTTTGGGGTGCTTCCTTTTTCAGGGTAATAAACAGATTCATTGCGTTTCCACCACAATCTTGTTTGCACTACGCCGTCATGTCAAATCCAAACCAGTTCCTTACAACTAATATTTTTTCAGTCACCAGCTTTTGTGTGCTTAGTGTGTTATCCCAATAAATCTGGGCGATTATAGGTTTAGCTGCGTGTCTGCCAGGTTAATGTGAGCTGGACTAGCAAATAAAGTAAGGACTGGTGGGTTCAAACATCTTGGGATGCCATGTCTGTGTTTTCAGCTCAAATAATAAAACATGTTTAGTATGATGGACCAAATGTGGACACAATCTAACAGTCTTTAAGTGATCCTAAAAATAATACATATGCAACGTGCTATAGGCGAAAAGATTTTCGTCCATCTGACGGATCACCTGAGTTTTTGTGGGGATTGACAAAAAGCTTTGTGCGACTCGCCTTGTCTTCATGCCAAACGCAGGATGGACTAAATTAAAGTCTAATTTTGTCACAGATTAGTCAAGACCCCCAAAATAAAAAGAAACAAAGCCTTGGAAGCAGGAACTGTCCTATTTCCCATCCCTTCAGAAGGAGAACGAGCTAGAGGACTGCAGGTAGAAAGGAGGGTGTATGGTAGATGATCACTTGCTCCATCTGGCCATCCATCTGCTCCTACTTTCATTTACCACTCGCTCCTGTCCAAGGCTCCTCGTCTGAACACACACACACACACACACACACACACACGCTCCCTCTGTTTTTTTTGTAAATCACACACTCGCATGCTACACCTATGCAAGAACTTTCCGAAGGTTTTCACGACACTCGGTGCAGCTCACAAGAGGGAGCACGCACTTCGCAGAAGACGTTTATATGGTGACGTGTTCCGAGCTCCCACCGAACAGAGCACAGATACCATTACAGGGCAACGCTGTGAGGCTCTGCTCGCCGCAGGGATTAAAGAAATATATGTTCAATCGCGATAAACAGGATGTCTTGCATCTGAGGCATCATTCGATATTCAGCTCACGGTGTGCTCTTGCATTACAGAACAAGCTCTGCTGCAAGTACAATATTCGTTTATTCGTTTACACTCTGATATCAAACTTCTAATATCTGCTCATGAGCTCTGACTCATGAGCAGATATTAGAAGTTTGATATCGGAGTTACACTGCTCAGAATTATACACCCAGTGGTAACAAAGACGCTTACCTTTATAACAAACCTTTAAGCATATAAAGTACAAAAACATTAAATGACTGGGGATTAATTAGAGAAATGAGACCTACATAGATTATGAGAATCATGCAGCTCTAATTTCATGATACGAATGGAGGTGCCACGGTGGCTCGGTGGGTAGCACAGCAAGAAGAGCAACCTGGGTCCTTTCTGTGTGGAGTCTGCATGTCCTCCCCTTAACCATGTGGGTTTACTCTGGGTACTCCGGTTTCCTCCCACACTCAAAAAACATGCATTAGGTTAATTGATTACGCTAAATTGGCCCCAACCCCAGCCAGTGTGTATATATCTATGACTAATTTCAATATAACCTTGAGTGTTAATGTAACCTTGTGCCTTGATTCTGAAGCGCGACGTTAAATAAACTAAAGAAACAAACGTATAACTAGATATAACTCTGTTATGAAGCACTAATGCATATGACACGCATAAATTATTAACATCCAACTCCATACGTGTAAAAAGCTCATGAGGCAGCGGAATATATATTTAAGTGCCCCATTTTGAGCCTGTTTATTCCGGGTCCGGGTCCGGGTCACAGAGGGTTTGAGAGCCTATCCCAGAATAAATTCAGGTGGAAGGGCACACTGGAGGGGATGCCAGTCTGACCTGGGCTTCACTGTTGCAGCTCTGGCTGTCCTTCCTTAGAGAAGACCAACCCTTATATGGGGGACTGTGGTAGACTAGCGGTTAAGGCACTGGACTCTGGACCAGAAGGTCCAGGGTTCAAATCCCACCTCTGCCAAGCTGCCACTGTTGGGTCCTTGAGCAAGACCTTTAATCCACAATTGCTTGGATTGTAAGATTGTACCAATGTAAGTCACTCTGGATAAGAGCGTCTGCTAAGTGCTGTAAATGTAAATGTTATTAAATATTACCTGTTATTAAATGAATTTATCCTATTTTTAAAGTTGAAAAAAATCTTTGCAAGCTGTGCAGACTGCGCTGTGCGTTTATGCCTTGAAATCTACTGCGCCACAGTAATGGGCACAAAACCATATGAGGAATGGTTGAATGAGTACAGTTTACAGTTCTGTCCTGTATAGGCTACTCGTGCAATATATGGTAGGTAGAATTAGGAAACCATTCAAACACAGTCCATATATATGCCCGAACTGGCAGGAAGGCACTGTTGGGGCTCGAAGCTGGGTTAAATAGTGGTGGACTGGTGTATCATGCCGCTGTGCCACTCGAGCACTTCGACCTTCACATCGTCACCTCAAGAAATACTACATACACACACCAGGGGCACTTTAGATGCACCAATTAACCTAACACACATGTGTTGGACTGTGGGAGGAAACCGGAACACCTGGAGTAAACCCAAGCGGACACGGGGAGGACCCAGACCGCTCCATCTAGGGATTGAACCCAGGATCTTCTTGCTGTGAAGCGACAACATTACTGACGGTGCCATCCTAGGTGGGTGCAGAACTGCTTCTCTTTAAAAGAGCTCTATCAATAAAGGCGACCTGATGAGTTCGATATCACTCAGCACCTCATGAACGTACGATTTGGCATGATTTGGTCGTCTTTCTGTGCCATTTTATTTCTAAAGCAGCCACATTTTAATCCAAGTAATATCAGCTCATCAATACTAGCCAACTAAAATAATACACAGCTGGAGCTGGTTCCATTCAGATATCAAAGAGGTGCTGAGTAAAGTCAGGAAATAAGGCTTTCATGCGTTTTCTGATCTCATGGTGCTCCAGTTTCACGGAGGCGCCCGTGACGGACTCGGGAAATGCAGTAATTTTGTAAATGGATTATTGCGTACGGTGACCCCTGCTGAAGCACGGGCTTTATTACATGACTTGTGCTTTCAATGCCTGCTAACTCACTAATACAGTGCGGAGAGAGATGAGAGTGAGTCAGTCTTTACATTGCGATTGTTTCAGTGGCACATAATTGAGAGGTTATGGGAATTTGCAGTCGGGCTGATAACTGTAGGTTATTAACGCTTACGAAAGTGGTTTCCCCCATGACTGGTTCATGCTGTGTCACACAGGGCTTCGCTTTGCTAAATACTGAACATGACTGGTTAGTGTTCTGACTCTCCTGGTGACTAGAGCTTTGGAGCCCTCTTGTTTGTAGTACTACAGGTGTGGAAACATGACAGCAGCATAAAACAGAGTTTCAGTATTTGTACAAAAAAAAATCACACTCCATTCAGCTGTCATATGTTCTGCCATGTAACTGCTGAGCTGAAATTGAGTCCCATTGTGGCCCTGCTTTAGTCCTTCAAGAGCCTTCACTTAAGTAGTTTCAATTCTGGCAACTCCACTGTACATCATAAGACAAGCAGTTCTAGACTACTTGTTGTACTGGGGCGCACACACAGTTTAGAGGGACACGGCTGTACCCCTCAATCCCCAATGGATTGGCACCCTGCCTAGGGTTGTTCCTGCCTTTCGCCCTAAGCCGCCAGCTAGGCACCGGCCTTGTCCAGGATTAAGCGGATAAAAAAGTGAAAGAATGTATGAATTAATTAAGTTGGGTACGTGCCACAGCAAAGTGACGCCCCTGCATAGCAAGATCAGTGCCATCATTTTGTACCATGTTCCTTTCAGCTTATTTAGCCAATCCTAATTCACTAACAGATTTCCTATAACACAAAAGGTATTAGCATTTGGGTGTAGGGTAGCAATTACCTTCCCCTAATACTTAATAAGCTTGCTACCAACTCTTTACAAACTGTAGCCCATGCAGCATCATTGGTCAGAAGGAGCATGCTTGATGGAATGCATTAAGATATCAGATGCCCATAAATTGCTAATGTTTCACTTATGGTTTCCCAGCCATGAATGGCCATGGCACCGCTGGGGCTTGAACTTGCAATCTCTGGCCAATAAAACCAAAGTATTCCTGTTGCTCCATTAGAAGAACCTAATGGAGATTATCCTAGGATATTTTTCAGTTTTAACTCACTTTTCCTGGTCAGGGTCATTGGGGCTCAGGAGGCACAGAACACAGGGCACAGGGCAAAGCATGCCCTATTCATTTAAGGATTTATATAGCAGTAAACAATAACATACAGTACTGTGCAAAAGTTTTACAACACCATTAGATTTGTTGTGTTAGCAATACTATAATGACCACATATACTAGCGTCAACTGGACCAAAATAGTTCCGTCTTGGATTTATCACTCCATAATACTTTTTCCCACTGACGTTCATTCCAGTCTGTGACCTTTAGCATATGTTAGCCTTTTCAACCTGTTTCCCTTCCAATAAAGTGATTTCTTGGATTATATCCTTCCAAAAAGACCATTCCTGATCAAGCTTCTTTGGACTGTGGAGGAGTCAACATGGGATTCTGATGAAGCTGCTATTGCTCAAGTGAAAGGGAAGGACAGACTAAATACCTGCCTTTTTCTGATTTTAGCAGGTTTTTTTTAATACTGCATACAAATGTCCTGTATTTTCTAGTTGTATTCTTATAAGAAAGACTGAATAATAATTATATATGGTCATTATACCAGAGCTAAAACAATGGTAGATCTAAACTAATGGTGACCCAAGACTTTTGCACAGTACTGTAGTTTATATAGTTGACACCGATAGGACATCAGTGAAAGATGAAATACAGATGTAAAACCATGCCTCCAAACATATAGCATCAATGCAATGAACCATAATTTAGTTTGGTTCACAATGCTTTACAAATGCTTGCATGGAGATGCCCCAACCTCTGGCCTTGAACATTCTCCATGTCCTTTCTCTTTATATATGCAGCAGTTTAGCTCTGAAACTGACCATAATGAGATTACAGGGGGAGAATGTACATATTCTTGAAGTAAGCTGTAATTTTAGTGCCAGAGCTTGAGAAAGAAATAAAAGCATATATTTGCATGTTCTGTCAAAAATAAAATGCATTTACAGTTAAAATTTTCTGCTGCTTTTCTTGAGATGACACAGTTACTACAAATATTGATGAAGAACTGGAATAACCAGTGTAACAACCCATTAGTATGTCGCGATCTGCAAAGACTTGTAGCATTTGTAGTGCATAATGAACCTGGAGTTAAAGTCTTAAACAAACGTTTGGGCAGATATTTGTAATCAATTTTACAAATATCTAGGTCCAAAGCCCTAACTGAGCAAGCCTAGGGTGACAGTGGCAAGGAAAAATTGGAGACTCCCTAAACGTTGTAAGGAAGAAACCTTACCTTACTCAAAAAGGGACCCAATCACTTTGGGTAGACTCTTAGACTGTGGTGGCCTAGCGATTAAAGTACTGGACTGCAGACCAGAAGGTCCAGGGTTCCAAGTCTGCCCACCTGTTAGGTCTTTGAGCACAGGAACTTGGGTTAAGGGAACTGCTAAGCCACTCGTATGCAAGCCACTCTGGACAAGTGCATCTGCTATATTACTAAATGTAAATATTAAATGACGTGAGACTGTGGAGGCCTAGCGGTTAAAGTACTAGAAGAACCAGAGGGTTTAGGGTTCAAATCCCACCACTGCCAAGCTGCCGCTGTTGAGTCTTGAGTGAGGCCCTTAACTGACAACTGCTTGGCATTTTGTAGTTCTACAATTACAGGCTGTAGTCCATCTGTTTCTCTACATGCTTTGTTAGTCCCCCTTGATCTATTCTCTAATGGTCAGGATCCCCACAGATCAGGTCCTGTTTGTTTGGTGGACCATTCTCAGCACTGCAGTGACACTGATGTGATGGTGGGGTGTTAGTGTGTGTTGTTCTGGTATGACTGGATCAGACACAGCAGTGCTGCGAGACACTAGCTCATCTGTTGGTGCACAGTCTGTGTTAGTCATCCTCTAATCCTTCATCAGTGCTCACAGGAGCCTAGAGGATGCTGTGTCTGATCCACTCATACCAGCAGGACAAACACTAACACACCACCAACACATCAGTGTCAATGCAGTGCTGAGAATGATTTACTACCCAAATAGGGCCTGATCTGTGGGAAACAGATGGACTGCGATCTGTAATTGTAGAACTACAAAGTGCATCTATATACGGTAAGTGGTAAGCAAAATTGATCAAATGGCCAATGTGTAGAAACAAGGAGGTGGTTCTAATGTTTTGGTTGATCACTGTATGTAAGGCTTTTAACAACAAGCCATGCTGCAAACAGCTTAACAAATGGGCAGACAGAGACAGCCGCAGAAGTAAAAACTCCCTGAGCATCATATAAAAGAAAACTTGAAAGGAACCAGAATCAAATGTCTATCCCTCCTCTTCTGGGTGGGACTGGACCGCAGGATTAATATGAACAAGACTATAAATGAGTCAGTCATGTCACTTTTGCGATATTCTCTTATAGGATGTCTGGGTCAACCCGAGCAAATGGTGATGTTGCCACATCTGCCACATTTGGTGTTTTTCAGGGCTCACGATTCCCTCTTGGCAGAACTTGGCAGCAGCTGCTGGAACAGTGCTCCAGTATCTCTCAGGCCTGATAACACAAAGCTACTGATCTCTATTGAGCTAATTGGTCAGATCATTTGCATAAGTGTGCATCATGTGTGCTCTCCCAACAATACAAACATAATTGTCTGTGCTTTGTCCAAGCAGCGGGGACTTTTGCTACAGGGGGGATTAGCGTGTGCAGACAACTGGCGCGGGCTTAGCGGAAGCATTTAGCCCGAGTCCAGGCACTTCACAGAGATGGACAGCGCTGGCGGTTGATGATATTTAGCTCAATACATGCAGGAAGGAAATGGACTATATTGACTCGGACTCTCTCAGCGCCCTGTTTTGCATGGAGCACTGAGGGGTCGACTCCCGGCTGCTGCCATTCATCTGGAAATAAACAAAAGCATTGAAATTCTGCCAGGGAAAAGCAGACAAACATAGTGCACGCCTGAGTGGCCTCTACAAGTGACACGGATTGGAAAGGAAGACAATTACCGCAGTTACAGAAACATGAGATGCACTGGCTGTCTCGCTGGCTGTCAACACCAGCAGAGCTCTGGCAGTGCCAATATCACCCCTGACGAAGAAGATGAGTGAACGGAGGAACCTCAAGCCAGGCACAAGCAGTGTTAATTTTGATGTAGTTTTAGTCGTTGAATTTAGACTAAAATGTAATTTAGTTTTAGTCATAATTTAGTCATCTGAACTGTTTTTAGTTTTAGTCTAGTTTCTGTCGACTAACTGTAGTAAGATTATAAATCTACAGTAGACTCAGCTGACTAAAACATGACATGTAAAGGTTATATGTAAAGGCAATACATAAATTATTTAAGTCTTCATACACACTTAGACGAAATTAAACATCTACATGTATGCATTGAAAATAAAAGTGGTTATAACTCAATTTCCACCCTAGAGCTGCTTCACGCTTGGTGTGGACGTTCAACAGATGTTCTAGAATAGAACTGAGTTGGAATGAATGATATATTATACCATTTAATCAAGATATAAGCTCGGGTCTATATGCATGCATTAATAATACAGTAAAGTGGTCACCAAAATTCATGATTTCCACAAATCTGCTTCAAACTCGGTGCGGACACTCATGAGATATTATAGAATACAATCAATGGTATATTATGAGCTGTATTAAATATATAAGATCAGAAGATCAGATATATGCGCATGCTCTATGTGCATTTATTCATAATTACAGTATAAAACGGAGCATTAACCGAATTCTTCTTACAGATAGTATGAACACTTTTTAGGCAAAGTAAAATACATCCACGCCACGAAGTGAAAACATTTTCATTCCTACTTTATTGGCTTGAACACAATGGACTTAGAGAGCGTTTGAAGCGCACTACCGTAATACCGCTAAAATAGGAGCTCGCACTATTTAGCTGCGGATAGCGTGCCTGCAGATGTCGTTCAAGTTTGTTGTTTTTTAAGGGAGATGGTCGCCCCACACGGTTTACAAAGAGACTTGTTTTCCTTGACATCAAATAAAAAAGAAATGTTCCAGTATATCGACTCTCCTCTTTCTCCCAGGTGTTAACATTGTCGAGTTAATACAGAGGTTGGCTGTACGGGCTTACCGGGGTCAAATCAAACCGTCTTAGCGTTACTGATTGGATCGCTACCCATCTCGTCCCGCCTTTCCACATATGCTAAAGATCTGATTGGATGTCGCCTCTGCCAAACATTTCCGTGTCGTTTTTATTCGTTGAGCAAAATGTCCGTTCGTTTCATCCTAGTTTTTGTCGTTCTTCCTTCACTTTAATTTAGTCATCGTCTCGTTTTCGTTAGAAAAAAGGGTCGTTGACGAAAAACATTCGTCAACGAAATTAATACTGGTCACAAGACACTGAACTACATCATCATACTGTACAAACTCATAAATCTGCCACCAAGCTCATTTTAGCTGCTGAAATGATGGACTCTTTATCCAGAGTGTCCTTCATGCTGACTAAATCAAATTAATAGTCGATTGCTGATGGGGGTGAAATGTATTTAACAACCACAAGTTGCACAGAGGAGCGATAACCACAAAAATCTTTGCCCTCTGAAATGGCTCCACTTTTAAAGTCTGATTTACTAAGATCCCTGATGAAGTGACTTCATTTGCATGCGTATGCGGTTAGCTGGATGAACACTCACATCTCACACAAAGTAGGTGGGAAAACAGTGTAAACATAAATAATATTTAATTTAACAAAAGAATTCATTCCAATTAAGGGCGGTACAGAGGCTCGGTGGGTAGCGCTGTCGCCTTACAGCGAGAAGGTCCTGGATCCGATCCCGGGTGGAGCGGTCTGGGTCCTTTCTGTGTGGAGTCTGCATGTTCTCCCCGTGTCCGTGTGGGTTTACACAGTGTCCCACAGTCCAAAGGCACGCCCCGTCTAGGGTTGTTCCTTCCAAACAATTCTAGAGACTAATTTGAGGAACTACCCCCATGGAGCTCCCTCGAAAACTACATTAGTTCCATGGCTTTTTTAGTTTGCCAGTAGGAACGTTATGTGACGCTGAAGTGGCAATCATTCTTATCCGCTCGGTCCTGGACAGGTTGGCGAAAGAGGCCAACTTCTCATCTCGATACTGTTATTGCTCAAGTGTAGAGAGGTTGCATTAAATACTTACCCCTGTAGCCTACAGAAGCTGTTTTTTCTTATTTGTTTTCAGTTTTTTAAATGTTGCATACAAACCTCTGTATTTTCTAATTGTATTCTAATAAAAGTAATTATATAGGGTCATTATACCTTTACTAAGACAATGTTAAATCTAATCTAATGTTGACCTAAGACTTTTGCACAATATTGTATTTGAGACACCACAATGTATCCTTTACCCCCAGATATAGGCAAGGTTTAAGGGAACCCATCTTTTTTGTTCATTCGGAAGACACGGCCCTCTTCAGATCCTGTACTGTGCATGCTTTTATCACACTGGTGGCTCTGAGGTTGTAATACTGGACTACTGAACACAAGGATGTGGTTTCAAGACCAGGCATTGACAAGCTGCCACCGATAAGCCCTTGAGCAATGCTTCTAACGCTTGGTTGCTTGGACTGAATAATGCAGGACTTAATAAATTGTGAGTTGCTTTGACTAAAATCATCTGCTAAATAAATAAACGTAAATAAATCTTTTAGAGACGGGGTGGAGACTAGCTTGTAAGTTCAAAGCCAGGATCTTTCAGGCTGCCACTGCTGGGTTCTTGAACACGGTTCTTAATGTCCAATGATCAGCTTATTTGTAAGTCGCCCTGGATATGGTTGTCTGCTAAATGCCACAAGCGTAACACGTGCCCGTTGAGGTTTACAGCATTTAGCCGACGCCCAGAGCGACTTCACAATCTGTGTTAGTCAAAAACAGTGACTCACCTCGTTCACAGGCGCGTCCCAGGTAGCCAGTCCCCGAGCAGTCACATACGTAACGGTTCCAGCCCTCCCTGCAGGTGCCACTGTTCAGACAAGGGTTGCTCAGACACTGCTTGGCAGGCTCTTTCGAGCAGGACGGTTTGACCCCCACTGCTCTCTGGGCCTCTGCGAGGCGCCGGATGTCTTTGCTCTGGCCGTCCATGAACAGGTCCCGCACGCAGCCTACGTAGCCATAGTTGAGCAAGGCAGTCCACACTTCAGTGGGAAAAACCAAACCGCCACGGTCCTCTGGCAAACCGCCCAGGTAGAGCGTGTCATCCAGATCCAGGATCTCACTCTCACCCGGAGCATTGTATGGGGTCCGTACTGAGTTGACAGAGATGGTGCCTGAAAAGGGAAAATAATTCAAAGGTTTTAAATAATGAATGCTAGAGGTAGTGGTATGAAAGTGGATACTGGTGTGATGACGTCCTATGAATTTTCCATAATCGGTATAATAAGGCAACAATCTACATCACTGTGCAAAAGTCTTAAGCCACTATTAATTACATTTGTTGCAACCCTTCCAAGACCATTCCTGATCAAGCTTAAACGAATTAACGATGAGAACCGAGGTACCACTGTACAGTGGTGCAAAAAAGTATTTAGTCAGCCACTGATTGTGCAAGTTCTCCTACTTAGAAAGATGAGAGACGTCTGTGATTTTTATCATAGGTCATGGAAAAAAAAATCCAGGAAATCACATTGTAGGATTTTTAAAGAATTTAATTGTAACTTATGGTGGAAAATAAGTATTTGGTCAATAACAAAAGTTCAACTCAATACTTTGTAACATAACCTTTTTCCCCGTTTCCTGTAAGTCTTCACCAGGTGGGCACACACTGTGGCCCATTCCTCCATGGAGATCTCCCCTAGAGCAGTGATGTTTTGGGGCTGTCGCTGGGCAACACGGACTTTCAACTCCCTCCACACATTTTCTATGGGGTTGAAGTCTGGAGGCTGGCTAGGCCACTCCAGGACCTTGAAATGCTTTTTACGGAGCCAATCCTTCGTTGCCCGAGCGGTGTGTTTGGGATCATTGTCATGCTGGAAGCCCCAGCCACGTTCCATCTTCAATGCTCTCACTGATGGAAGGAGGTTTTGGCTTAAAATCTCACGATACATGGCCCCGTTCATTCTTCCCTTAACACGGATCAGTCTTCCTGTCCCCTTTACAGAAAAACAGACCCAAAGCATGATGTTTCCACCCCCATGCTTCACAGTAGGTATGGTGTTCTTGGGATGCAACTCAGCATTCTTTTTTCTCCAAAAACGAGAGGCAAAAAGTTCTATTTTGGTTTCATCTGAGCACATGATATTCTCCCAATCCTCTTCCGAATCATCCATATGTTCTCTGGCACACTATAGACGTGCCTGGACATGTACTGGCTTAAGCAGGGTGGCAGGCCAGGATCTGAGTCCCTCTCGGCATAGTGTGTTACTGATGATAGCCTTTGTTACTTTGGTCCCAGCTCTCTGCAGGTCATTCATCAGGTCCCTCCTTGTAGTTCTGGGATTTTTGCTCACCGTTCTCATGATCATTTTGATCCCATGGGATGAGATCTTGCGTGGAGCCCCAGATCGAGGGAGATTATCAATGGTCTTGTATGTCTTCCATTTTCTTACAATTGCTCTCACAGTTGATTTATTCACACCAACCTGCCTGCCTATTATAGATTCACTCTTCCCAGCCTAGTGACTTTTATACAGATAACGAGGTCAAACAGGTGCCATTAATACGGTAACGAGTGGAGGACAGAAGAGCTCTTATAAAGAAGAAGTTACAGGTCTGTGAGAGCCAGAAATCTTGCTTGTTTGTGGGTGACCAAATACTTATTTTCCACCATCATTTACAATTAAATTATTTAAAAAATCCTACAATGTGATCCCCTGGATTTCTATTTCCTCATTTTGTCTCTCATAGTTGAAGTGTACCTATGATGAAAATTACAGACCTCTCTCATCTTTCTAAGTAGGAGAACTTGCACAATCAATGGCTGAGTAAATCTTTTTTGCCCCAGTGTATAAAAACAAAGCTATATCTAATGTATTGGTGGCCTAAGATTTTTGCACTGTGCTTAAACACACACGGTTAGAACTCTGTGTAGTCACTCGGTCTTCTTGATCTGTTTTCAACCAGAATGCATAATAACACAAACAGGAATGTCTTACACAAAACATTTTGGGCACCCCTGTGAACTTAAATATAACAAACAAATATAAGACATTTGTGCAAGATTTTATGCATACGTTTTGAAACACATCAGAAAATATGACAATTTGGGGCAACACTAATTATATCCCTAAGCCTTTTCCAGACGATCACTGTGTTTTTCTTTCATTTACATTACATTTAATGATTTGGCCGGTTATCCAGACCGACTCACAGCCCATACACCCCTTATAATCCAAGCAATTATGGGTTAAGCATTTTCTTCAAGGACCCAATAGTGGCAGCTTGGCAGACGTTGGATTTGAACCTTGAACCTTCTGGTCCATAGTCCACTACCTTAACTGCTAGGCCACCAGAGTCTCAGATTTGTTTATATTGCATTAAAATTGGTTTAAAAATGTCATATAATCAGGCCAAGGGTGCCCAAACTTTTGCCCAATACTGCAAGGCAACATGGTACATTTCATTCCCAGTACAGTTCTTTCCTCATTTTCAAGTCTGTTTAAATTTAACTTGACACTATGACTTCGTTTTTCACACCACTTGCCCTGCGGCAGAGGTTAATAAAACAGATAATGATCTGCCTTTGAGGCAGCGCCACTCATTGACTCTAATAATATTGAAACACTTTCACAGGCTTTAAATCTGCCTCATTGTCTTCTCGAAGGCAACAAACAACATTTAAAGCCGCACACCAATCCGGGATCCTCCCTCATTTTCTTGCATTACATGATGCCATTATTCAAGCCTTAAAGGCAGAGACAGAACAAAAAAAATCATTACTCTTTAAGATAAGACCTTCAGTCAAGGATGTACACAGAAAGCTAGCCAGCGCTGAGTTCTGTTCATTAATATTTAATGTAAACTTAAGAACACACCATTGTATACTGAAAGAGGAAGGATATTAGTCATATACAGCAGGAGTCCTGCTTCTGTACCTCAGACCTGCTTATGAATACATTTATAATTGTAATATGGCATAAATTCAGCACACTGTACGCCAAGAGGTGGGTAGTGTTGTGCTATTTTTACTCTCTTACATTAACAGGGATAAAGAAAATGTGTAAGAAGAGGCAAAAGTCTCTATGGTTTTACATAAGTAATGTATGTACCTAGGTATAATGTGGATGCTTACTATAGGTATGTAGTGAGCATACAAGGTGCATCAAGCGAGTTTGTTAAAGTACAGTTGGAAAATACTCCATGTAAACCAATCTGAAACATATTTTTATTTACTTGACATTTTATACTCGCTTGCCTGGTCAGGGTTACGGGAGTCCACCGCCTAATCCGAAGGAGAGAGATATAGTCATGATATAGCCCAATATAGCCCTATTTATGTAGTATTGCACAACACACAGATAGGCAGGTGTTCACAACTGCAAACTGCACCTTAACATTAGAAAGGCCGGCCCAGGATTCGCAGGATGCCAGAAAACACTGTTTGCAGCAATGTAGCTCTTGCCACTGAGCCTTACATTTACATTTACAGAATTTAGCAGATGCCCTTATCCAGAGTGACTTACAATTGATACAGTCTTACAATCCAGCAATTGTGGGTTAAGGACCTTGCTCAAGGACCAAACAATAGCAGCTTGGCAGAGGTGGGATTTGAACCCTGGACCTTCTGGTTCAGAGTCCAGTACCTTAACCGCTAGGCTACCACAGTCCCACAGAGCCAAAGGAGCTATAAGTGAAACAATTACTTATGTATTTTATTTAATGTCCTAGCCCCACTTCTTCCTGGTAAGGATCGCGTTGGCACCGGAGTCTATCCCTAGAGAACTCAGAGTGCAGGTGTAAGGTGCCCTGGATGGGATGCCAGGCCATCGCAGCTCTGTTTAAGTGCCAGGGGAAGATCCCCTGACAGCCTCCAGACACTGTCAACAACCAGTCTGGCTGGAAAGCACCACCAAGACATAAACTCTGGTTCTTGCGATTCTGGGGTAGCATATTACACCCACGCGCCTACTACAATTAAACTGACATTTTACTGATACTCTAAATGAACAAAGCTTTTGAAATCTTTTTAGAAAATTTCGATGCCATACCGCCTGCTCGTTTTGTGCATCATAAGTTAAACATACTGGAAAACATGATAGATAAAGTTTTTTGTACGGTCACATAACTTCACTGGCCATTTTAGGGTTCATTGAAATGTGCTGAATTTGTCACACTTGCGTTCCTGTTTGCTGCAGAGGTTGTGGCATATCCAGTTAATCCAGCTTTCCACACTTTGCATAAGACTGTACCATGGACATAAGCTAAGAAACTGCACATTATCTTAGCTGAGATTAGAAAGACCTCTGTCTAGCTGAGAGATTAGCATTAGCTGTTTACACTTATGGCCAAAATAACAAGGTTACTGTGAGAAACAAACTGGATCGGTAGCTATGGAGAGTAGATTGTTTTTTCTGTAGGGGTTGTTTTACCGAAGGCCTTCATTTTCAAGGCTCGGTTTATAGATCAGTGGTTCCCAACCTTTTTTCCTTGGAGCCCCCATACGACTATCCCCACCCCCAGGCCGTGCACACACACAGAACAAAAGAATAAGGTGATTCATTGCAACTCTTTTTTTCCTTTTCTCTTGGGTTCCCCCCCCTTCACTTTCTTTTTGCACCTTTTCTATTTTCAACACAGCTAATCATGTAGCTAAACATCACACAATATGTCAAGTAATTAAGACAGTTTATATAGAGTCATGTTTTCAAGATTACATCAATAGCTTTGAAGGTTACTTAGTCATATATACACTCAGATCGAGGCAATTTAGCGTAATCACTGAACCTAACACATGTTTTTGGATTGTGGGAGGAAACCGGAAGTACCCAGAGTAAACCCACACGAACAAGGGGAGGAAATGCAGACTCAGCAAAGTAAGAACCCAGATCTCTCCACCTGGGATCGAACCCAGGACCTACCTACTGTGAGGTGCCCAGTCACTTGGGTAAACGTGTACAGGCTTTAAAGGTGGGTTCATGTGAGACAGCTTATAGGCTCACCTGCACTGAACTTTCCTTCCATAACTTATTTTTCCAGGCACAAATTCTCATAACAAGCTCACGCATGCTCTGCGAGACCAGTCACGTCACATCTTTCGCTCTGACACACGCAATTGCACACCATCTTGTTCGGCGTACTAAGCTTGGTGACTGTGGCCCTAAACGACCGCCAGACATCTCTCTCAGGTCATCGGTAATGAGCAAGCTCCGTCATCCAGCCTCTGCTTTTCAGTGTTCACCGATTAGCCAGCAGGTCACCTTATGGTGGGCCGCCTCGGTACTCGCACTGGCTAACACGTGAACGCACGTATCTGCTGTTCGCTCACACATACAGACACAAACGCTAAACATATTTACACATGCCAACGCCCACGCTAAGCGCATCTGCGGCCAGGGCCGGATCGCGCTCGCACAGCCACGCTGTGCACTGATCGAATCTGGGTGAACGTGTAGGCAGCCAATTTGCACAGGCTGCAGAGTGACGCAGCACAGCTCATTCTGTTTGGCTCCCAGCAAAAGACCCATCTGTCAGCGATGCCTTAGCTTCCCATGGCCTGCCAATCTCTTTATTCCCTCTCTTCCTCGCCATCGAAACGTGTCCAAACTCACCATGGCAACAATGCAACACTGTATTAGGGAGCTTATGCTAATCTGGTTTTAAAGACGTGATAGAATTGAGCTTCACGAATCGTGTCTACGCGGTGCGCCTGAGAGAAAAAGACAGCCACAAAAAAAAAATGCCGGAGAAAATGCCTGCCTCCTCCCTCCCAGCGCGGCCCTATTAAATCCCAATTGAAGGCTGCATTAGCGTGACACCAAAATACCACTCTTGCTTTAGAAATCAGATTCCGTAATTGCTCCGCGCGCCATTTCATTTTCTCCACATAATCCTGCCTCGCTCGGCACGTCACAACTAATGTAGGCGACCTGCGCATCTAGCCGCGGAGAAAGACCGGGGCGAGAGTTCTGCACCCTGGCAGAAGCCGCGAAATCAATAAACCGAAGTTCAGGAGTGGGAAGGACAAAGGAACACCAGACTTCAGGCAAACATCATTGATGAAAGGAAGCGAAGGAGGAGGAGAAACAGGAGGGACGAGATGTCTTTACTGGGCAGCGTCGATTGCTAACACGCTCCCTCCTTTTGGAAACTGACTTCAGGTTTCCATGGCAACCTGAGCAGAGGAGATCATGGAGGAGAGAATGAAGGAGACAGAAAAGACTGGAGGCCTGTTCATATTTAAATCCCAGCCTAACAGAGCGTCTCTTCAGGGACAGTTACGGCTCTGTTCAGGCACGAGTAAAAGAACAACCCGTTGTTTTTTTTCGGCAATATTACCACAACCAGTGAATGGAGGTTCTCACTCGGCGGCTGTTCCTAATAGAGTCTCTGCTCCCAAATGCCCGTCTCAAAACCACATACATGTGTTCCAAATATAGGGAACAAAAAGAGACACGTTCCAAATCCTCATATCGCTAAGAATGAAATATTCACACCACAACCCAAGATATATTTATCAGAAATACTTCTAAACCAAACCACGTCTCTGTTACCGCACCTAAAGTGAAAACACACCCACGTGAGTGTTACTGCATGCTGTAAGAGGACAAAACTTAGAAATTAGGGGTGGACGATATGGTAAAAATATAATATCACGATAATTAGACATTTCTACAATGACACGATATTTATCATGTGATCACAAAATGCACAGATGCTCAAAAAATACTATTCAAATATTATCCCATATTTTAAGTGATTTATATTCAAACGTGCTGAACTTCAAACAAGTAAACAGGACTAATTGCACTCTGTATAATGAAAGCTGCAGTGGGTCAGAGTTCTTTAAGCACTGATGATGGGACTGCGGTGGCGTAGCGGTTAAGGTACTGGACTATGGACCACAAGGTCCAGGGTTCAAATCCCACCTCCACCAAACTACCACTGTTTGAGCAAGACCCTTAACCACAGTTGCTTGGATTGTAAATTGTAAGTCGCTCTGGATAAATGACATAAATGTAAATGATGACATCCTCTATACACTCAGAAAACCATATTGTCCATCACAATAAAATATTGTGATACTGGATATTAGAACTCCAGTTCATTTTTATCGATGCACTTTCTTTGAGAAAACGTCATCACTTCATTCACTCACAACACAAACTCACTGGCCACTTTATTACCAACACCTGGCTAATACCAGGTTGGAGCCCCTTTCCCTTCAGGACTGCCTTAATTATTTGTGGCATAGATTCAACATGGCAAATCTTCCGTCCCACCACATCCCAAAGCTGTTCTGCCGGATTGAGATCTGGTGACTGTGGAGGTCATTTGAGTACAGAGAACCACTGTCATGTTCAAGAAACCAGTTTGAGATGATCTGAGCTTTGTGACATGGGGCATTATCCTGCTGGAAATAGCCATCAGAAGATCTTACACTGTGGTCATGGTCAGCAACAATACTCAGGCCGGCTGTGGAGTTTCAATGATGCTCAACTGGTATTAAGGCACCCAAAGTGTGCCCAAAAACATCCCTTACACCATTATACCACCAGCAGCCTGAACTGTTAATATGAGACAAGATGGATCCATGCTTTCATGTTATTTACACCAAATTCTGGCCCGACAGCCCAAATGTCACAACAGAAATCGAGACTCAGACCTGGCAACGTTTTTCCAATTTTGGTCAACCCATGCAATTTGTAGTCTCTTAGCTGACCTGGTGTGGACTTCTGCTGCTGTAGCCATCTGCTTCAAGGTTTGACATACTGTTCATTCAGAGATACCTCAGACATGACGAATGGTTAGGAGTCGCTGTTGCCTTTCTATCAGCTTGAACCAGTCTGGCCACTCTGGTGTCCAGGCATTTTCAGCCATTCTCTGTAAACCCTAGTCATGGCTGTGCATAAAATTCCAGCAGATCAGCAGTTTCTGAAACACTCAGACCAGCCCATCTACCACCAACTACTATGCCACATTCAAAGTCGCTTGAATCACCTTTCTTCCCCATTCAGATGCTCAGTTTGAACTTCAGCAGGTCGTCGTGACCATGTCTACCTTCCTAAATGCATTATGATGCTGCCATGTGATTGCCTCATTAGATATTTGCGTTAACAAGGAGCTGGAGGTGTACCTAATAAAGTGGTCCCCCCTGGAAGTCCTCTCTTTCTCCTTATCTATGGTACATCTGCTAGCAAGCAACGTTTAGCTATATTTGATTTGTGTGTGTTCATGTCCAATAATCCAGTCTGGAAGCTCGCTGATTGATTGTGGCTGAATGGTGTAGGTTATTCATGCAATAAATCAATGTGTGACTTTGCTTCATAAAACTGCATTACACTCTCTAGATACTTATCTTTTTATCTTTGGCACTTCTGTTACAATTTTCTGTAAAATGAATGACATTTTTTACATTGTGCAGAATAACACAGCGGTATAAAAATGCACTTTAGTGCGTTATGGTGTCTGTTACGTGTCATTTAACGAATGTGCTGTTATATGCAGTTAGTGTTAGTGGAATTATGCATAGGAATGAGACAAGCAATTTTTTGTGCAATGGATAGGGCCAATCCCAAATTGACCAAGCCTAGGGCGACAGTGGCAAGGAAAAACTCCTTAAACGTTTTAAGAAAGAAACCCTGGGAAAACCAAGACTGAAAAAGGCACCAGACCTCTTAAAACAAACAAACAAACAAGAAATGAGACCACTTTACCTGATCTGCCGTCTCTCTGGAAGTCCACATGGTACCATTCTCCATCATTGACCTTCTTGTTGACAGCCCGGGTCTTGGTAGTGCCTGAGCCCATGTCCAGTAAAAGGTAAAGATGGCCGTCTAACATCTCAATGGCAAAGAAGTCCACCTTCATAATTTTGGGGCTCTTGGGGTCTTTTTGCTGCTGCTGCTTAGGCTTGCCGTGGCTAAACAGCAGCAGTCCGTTGGGCTCTGTGGTTCGGAAGTCGAAGGAGATGGAGCCAGCTTTCTTGGCAGTCCACTTGTTCAGGGTGATGAAGGACTCGGGCGTCTCGAAGGTCACAGGATCCAGGGTGGCCACATTTTCACACTTGAAAGCCACCATTCCACTAACCTTCATCTTGGGGTCGCCTTGTTTGGCCAGACGAGACAGCTCGAGCCTTACGTCGTTGTTCTTGTACACCACCTTTACATGCAAAGCAAACACAGCAACGAGGCCAATGAGATCTGATAAGACACATTGTTTAACACAACATCAGCATCAATGGCTATTCATGACAGGACAAGGTTACATCAATACTAGTCAGGCACATTCATACTGGGCAAATTTAAAGCAACCAATTAACCTAAGGCATGTATTTGGACTGTGAGAGGAAGCCAGAGTACAGGATATCTGGAGCTCTCGACCATCTTAACCGCTTGCACCACCGTGCCGCCCCCGAGGAAAACACATAAGCCATAAAATCTTTTAATATGATCAAATGCGATTAAAATTACAGAAGGCATCTTACACTATACTTAGATTTATATATAACAGGTTACTATTAATATAGCCCTAACAATGTATCCCACTATAAGGACATATTATTCGACATTATCTAATTTTCCCATTTATAGCCTCTTTCTTATAAGAAAACAATATAAAAATGCCATGTTTAACTATTCAGCATTATGGTTATTCATTGTACTTTATGTATTTGCCTTTCTAGTTGTTCTAACTTTAGTATGCGATTGTTGCTCTTAAAGCAAACAGACTCTTTACCCTTAGAACCCCATAACCATGCCAATGCATTGAAGCTGCATCTTTTTTTCTGATGATCTCATCATAAAAGGTTCTATTCTAAGCGACATTGTTAACTTCTGTTCGTTTAGTCCACAGAAATGGGAATATAGTCAAAGCAATTGTGAAATACTGTAATCACTTTGATTTTAGCTTCATTTGAATACTGATACACCTCTATATAACTTTTTCATGTTTTATCCCTGCTTCTCCCAATCTGACGCAAGGGAGTCCAGCACCTCAGAGAGGAGAGGGTGCGGGTATAAATGTAAAACTCTTTGTTACGTGTGTTAGTGGTTTTTGAGTTCAAAAACACTCAAATGTAGAGTACTGTGAAAAAGTCTTAATCTGCCATTAGATTAGATATTCCTAGGTGTTTTAGCAGTAATCAGTAGTATAATGATCATAAATAATTATTTCTCAGTCTCCTTAGTACAACCCCAAATCAGAAAAAGTTGGGATGGTTGTGGAAAATGCAAATAACAAAAAAATATACAGTGTTCTTTACATTTCCTTTGACTTTACTTTCATTGCAGACGGAATGAACCCAAGAATTTTCAGGGTTTTTTTGGGGTCAACTTCATGTCATTTGTTAATAAATATCCATTCCTGCATTTCACGCCTCCAACACATTCCAGGGCAATTTAGGGCTAGTAAAGAGAGAGAAAAAAACCCAAAAACGAAATAATGATGTGATTTCAAACAGGTGATTATAGTCATGATTTGGTACAGAAGCAGTATCCACGACAGGCCAAATCTTTGAGGAGTAATGACGGGCAGAGGACCTCTAGTTTATCAATAAACGTTTAAGAAAATTATTGAAATGTTTAAAAACAATGTTCCTCAAAGAAAGACTCAACATAAGGAACACCGCATATCTTTTTTATTTGCATTTTCCATACCATCCCAACTTTTTCAGATTTGGGGTTGTAGAATGCAAACAGAAAATACAGGAAACGTATATGTGGTATTAAAAAACTGCCAACCCCCCCCCAAACAAATAAACAAAAAAAAAATGCTTCTATAGGCTACAGTGGCAAGTATTTAGTGTGACCTCCCCTTACACTTGAGCAATAGCAGCACCTGGATGCTATGTGGACCCATCTACAGTCTGAAGAAGCTTGATCAGGAATGGCCTATTTGGAAAGGTAGCAGCCAAGAAACCACTTTTTGGAAGGGGAACAGGGGGATACAGGTAAGATATGCTATCACATGATGTTCATCTGATGGAGCTCCACTCAAGCTGTTTCCGTCATCAGCTCCAGCCCCACCATACCCGGGCCACTTAATGTCGATGTGAAACTACTTCACATTTTTTTCGAACATATATGACTCCATGACTTAGTTCGCTCTTAGATTTATCATCTACGCTGCCCAAGGAGGTTGGGTCCCTTGTTGATTGAGTCTGGGTGGGCCTCCCCAAAGGAGGTTCAGTTCCTATAACTAGGGAGTTTTTCTGATTGACCACTAAGTCGCCCTAGGCTTTGCTCAATTTGGGATTGGACGTAGTTATTAGGAGATAATCTAAACTTGTAAAGTTGCTTTGAGACAATGCTCCATTGTAAAAAGCGCTATATAAATAAATCTGACTTGACTTGATATGCTAAAGTTCACAAAGACTGGAATGAAGATCAGTGGTAAGAGAATTACGTGACGAATTCAAGTTTGAAACATCCTCATTATACCATAGCTAACAACAAATTAATGGTGGCCTCAGACATCTGCACAGTACTGTATTTGTGTGGGTGGTCCTGTCTGTGGATATAACAAGTCTAAGTATCTAAAGAATGATCAGGTCATATTGGCTGGGTAGTGATCAGCATTGTCACCTCACAGCTTCAGTTCAATTCCTGATCCAGACTCCCTGTCTGTTCTGCAGTGTCTGTGTGGGTTTTCTCCGGGTAGTCGTGTTTCCTCGCACATTCCAAAGACATGCATTAAGTTAACTGGTCTTTCTAAAGTGTCCCAGTGTGAGTGCCTAGCCACTGTATTCGGTGCCAGTCCCAGGCTGGAAGGTTGCAGCAGCAAGGGCATCCAGAACAAAACCTGAGCCAGGTCTGATATGTGGATCAGATCCACTGTGGCAACTCCTAATGGGAGCATCCAACCTGCCATTTATTTCAATTTTGTGTGTTGGCGCAGTAGCATAGCATAAACTCTAGTCCATGCTCACGGTCTCAGTTATTCCAGTAGTGACCAGATCCATTTCGGACTAGCTCGCCCTGACACAAGGAATGTACATGTTGCCAAGCAATTAGAAGTGAGTATTTGCTGTGACCATGCTTACAAATGCTGCTGTTGGTACAACCAGTGTGGAAGACTTAACCTGTGTGGAGCAGAAACGTGTGATTTAGTAGGAAAAGTCATTTTTTTATATAGTATATACTAGATGGTGATAATGGACCGGTGTGAGTGCTAGTTTTATGTGATTTTTTTTTCTCCCGTTCATTTCAGTCTCCCTGCACACATGAGGAGTTTTTGTGTAGCCTCTCAGCTGCGAAACACTAAATCACAGCATTTTCCGGCCTCCTCCAAGCGGCTGAAATACTGTGATTTAGACCGAGCAACAGACTGTGAAGTGTTCGATCTCCCTCTCTTTTAATTCAATTTCGATTTCATTTGAGCACTCGCCAAGAAAAGAGATAATGGAATGCGGATGCAATGAAAGGATATTGATGATGCTTTAGAAATGCCAGTCAGAGGGCTGGGTGCTAGAGCTGTTCCAGCAATTAACAGCTGCAGTGTTTTTTCATTATTTGTTTCTCTGCTGCTTTCAGAGCCTCGTAGGGAAAATCATGACCTATGGCTAATGAAGCACTGTGTGACACTGGCTGAGTCAGAGGGCACAGGTAGGACTTCACATCTATCTGTACGACATGCACCGGGTCATCAGCAAATGTTAATTCAATGACCAAATGCCCCGAGGATGGCAGATTAAATCAAACCCTCTAATGATGGATGAGCTCATAAACCTTATTAGCACATACATTCGTCATCTGTAGTGTAAATAATCCTACAAACTGTCCACACAGTGCGTTTACATGCACTTTAGATCAATAACTGCAAGAAAATCTGATCTTGTCAGTAATGTAATCAAGGAGTAAACATGGACTTGATTAATCAGCTAATGGAAAACCTCCGGGTTTACAAGACTCCAGGCTGTAATCGGATTTCTGCTTTGCAACCAGCCAATAATCTCACAGAAATATGTCACGTAAACTTCAGTTTTTAATGTTAAATATTCGAATTCTTCATTTTCTTGAGTACATATTGCGTTTCAGGCGCCACAAAGCGGTCGCTAGCCTAATCCAAGGGTTGCCAGATCCCACCAAAGAATCCCTCCCAACCTGGTCTATGTAAATAAGCGCTAAAGAAGCGAACCCCTAAGAAAACGCGGACCTGGCAACCATGTTTCTGTCCACTAGCCTCTGCGTACATTGCAGACTGCCAAATCCGATTGAAATCGGGTAACGCGCTGTTAGTACTCCGATGAAAGGGTTAAAGTCCAGCTCTCTTTATCGGATTACTTAATCTGATGTCTAGATCGGAGTATGCTGTAGACATGACCACATGAATAATCAAATAACTGGAGAAATCCGATCATTATCGGATTGTTAAGTGCACGTATAAGCACTCTTGTATACTGTGCTATATAGCAAACTACCTTTATCCTGTAGATGTTTGTAATTATCATGAGGTATTGAGTAGTAAAGCGGATGAACTGACAATCTCCTTACTAAGGCCCTCTGGTTTGAGGATAAAGGATTAACATGTTTGTTTTCACAGGTCTAAGACCTTGGGTAGCCCTGCTAATCTGTACGAGTGATAGCATTACAGCACAGCCGAATTACAGCCGGGATTACATGGGAATGTGAGGAACGATCGCTACTCATTGTACCAGACATGGAACAAGGGCTGCACCTTCACGCCCTGACAAGCACACGCATTGATTTCTCTTGTGCTGCTTTCGAGATGAAGGCTGCGGCTTCAAACCACTTTTGGTGAGCCTGCAACAGGCACCTCATTTGGTCATGCGTCAATACAATGAAATGCAGTTTAGAGGTATCAAAGGCTACTCAGATACCAGTTTCCCAGATTCTTTAGAAAGCGAGCGTTACACTGTCCATCCGCATGATTTCTCGTAATGTTTTGACTTTGCTGACTTTTTAAAACAGACTGCTCATGACAGATTGCTTTACATTTTATTATATGGATCTAGGGGTAGCTCTAAAACACAGCTTTGCTTGTTTTCTACCCCAAATCACTCTGGACCTTATTTATTAAGAATCAAAAATCAGAGCAAAAATAAAATGTCTGTTAAACAGGTTTGCTTCGGGAAATCAATCCTAAATGACTTAAACATTTAGATTTTGAATTAATACTGATATTCTGTGATGCATTTTACAATTCTTTACTTAACATATTTGGTTGAACTATTTAATATCGACAAGTAATATTTAAATAAATATTTTCCTGTCAGTATATATTTGACTACCTTACCCACAATGCATAATAACCACTTGCTGGATAGCCACTGGCTCAGCAAAGTGGCACAGTCGCCTCACAGCTCCACCGCACAGGTTCGATCCCGACCTCGGACTCCGCCTGTGTGGAGTCTTCCCTACGTCTGTGCAAGTTTACTCCTGGTACTCCGGCTTCCTCCCACATTCCAAAGTCATGTTAGGTTAACTGGTTGCACTGAATTGACCCAGTATGAATATGACTAGAATCAATTTAACCTTGCTTTCCACAATTTTATATTGTTGATGTTGATGTGACAGATGAATAATAGCCAGTGAAATCGATTCTGAAGAACACCAATAAGCTGTGTCCTGCAGTCGCATAGCATTCTGGACTTTTGAGTCCAACCATCATTGGACCTTTTAGTTTGGAGTTGTATTTCTCACCACATTTAAAGAAGCTCTGGCTCATATACATGTAAATGAATTTTGAAACTGATGAAAGATTTTATCCAATAAACACCACTGCACTTGTGCCAGCAATGTCAATACATAAATCAACACGCTTGCAAAACATCTCAGCAGGTGAACCACATCCCAGCAACAATTAACTGAACACCAGAATTACGAAACATGAAATATATATGCAGGTAAGGACTGCTTCTGAGCAATTTAGACACGTGATTGACTGAATGACGTTGTTTACTTATACATTATATACTCACCAGCCACTTTATTAGTACACTTATTTATCTGCTCTTTATTTTAATTAGCCAGTCACATGGCAGAAACTCAATGTATTTTCAATCTATTGGGAATTGAGTGACTCCGTTGGTTGTTGGTGCTAGACAGACTGTTCTGGGTACAGGTACGCCCCGTTTCAAGTTGGTCCGACTTATATTTCGACTTCATGATGAGAATCCGATAGTAAACAAATACACATTCAGCAGAACTCGTATTCTGAATTTCGCATTTTCTCGGGCGAGAGATACCTAGTATACACAACTCCTTCCCCAACTCAGAGTTGGCAGTGCATGATTTAGGCAGTCACTTTTCCAAAGCGATGAGTGCTTGGAAATGTAGTGAGGAACAGCTGTGGTCACCCAGTAATCATTTTTGTTTTTCACTTTCAATATATTACATGAGATATTACAGACGTTATTACAATATAAGATTTATGTTAAGGACTTTTTGTAACTGTAGTGGAGGTAGTGCGTTTAAATGAGTTTAATACACACTACAACAATCCCCAGCATCCTGTCACGTGGCGGGAGTCACTTGGAAATGTAGTGAGATAAACTCACTACATAGATTACGATAAATTTAACTTGCAATCAATTGAGAGTCGCATCATGATGTGATGCTGTCATGTCAATATGGTCCAGAATCTCTGAGGAATGTTTCCAGGACCTTGCTGAATCTGTGCCACAAAGAATGAAGGCAGTTCTGAAGGCAGAAGGGGTTCGACCCAGTAAAAGCGAGGTGTACCTAATAAAGTGGTCACTCACTCACTCACTGACTTTCTATACTGACCTAATCCAGCTTAGGCTCACTGGGGGCCAGGGCCTATCACTTTAGAAAGTACTTATTATGGTTAGATACTATTATCAAAGTTCTCCACAGTCTTTGTGCCTCACTTTCTGGAGGTGGAGAAGTCTGCTATTGTTTCTGAATCATGTATATTGTGCCCATTAACTACACACATTTAATATATTACACTGCATTAGTAGTTAATCAATAGCTAGTTACATAAATATGTTTCAAGGTCAGGTTTGTTATACAGAATGTTGTTTTTGTGTTTATCATATATGAGCCACCAATTTCTTTGTTTTATTTTCGGAAGATATGATCCATGTTATCTGTTTTTATTTCCTTTCCAGAGATACAACAGATACATCATTTATCACAAATCTATTTTATCACTATATATCATGGATAAATGTATCATTCATATACACTGCCTGGCCCAAAAAAGGTCACCGCCTGGATGGATTTAACTAAGCAAATAGTTTAAAAAAGAGCCTCCTGTTGGAATTACTGCATGGCTGATTATGTTTCAGCTGTCAACAACTTATTGAACCCGAACTGATGCAGTGAGGAGCTTCTCATTTGTTAAACAACCATGTTGAAAGACACATCCTGTGGTCGTGGGAAAGATGTTCATCTGTTTCAGAAGGGTCAAATCGTGAAAGAGTGGTTCAGGGAGCATGAGCCATCATTTTCACACATGGATCGGCCACCACAGAGTCCAGACCTGACCCCCATTGAGAATCTTTGGGATGTGCTGGAGGAGACTTTGTGCAGTGGAACAAATCTCCCCTCATCAATACAAGATCTTGGGGGAAAAAATGAATGCAACTCTGGACAGAAATAAATGTCATGACATGGCAGAAGCTTGTGGAGACGATGCCACAGCGAATGCGTGACGTAATCAAAGCTAAAGGCGGCCCAGTGACCTTTTTTTTGGCCAGTCAGTGCATTTTTGCTTCATTCCATTTAGACACAGAACCCATCATTTCAAACTGTGACTTATTGATAGTGAATTCACTGATACATGCAATATTTCAGTTTGCAATTTGGTATAAATGTTGACACAAGCAAATTGAGTCTGTCCATGGATTCATACTGTTACTTTTTATTTATGTATGTATTTTAGATGATTAGGGTCAATAGGTCCAGCCACCAGCTGTCTCTAATGGATAATTACATATACATGTATTAATTTGCACACTCTTGTCCAATACACAGGATACAATCCATACAACAGAGTGTTAATAACCTTATTTAAGAGCCCAACATTGGTAGCTGGGACTTGGTAGTGTTCACCCACCTGGTACAGTACCATAAAACCTAGGTTTATCAAACGTGATACAGTCTACTAACAGAAAAAATAACCTATCATGTTTTAATAGCCTACAGAATTTATACCCAATCACGGCAGTAAGCAGTAGTTCTTTTATACGAGGATAAAAATGGCTCCGATTCCATATGGAATGAAATAGAATGGCTGTCAGAGTGCTGTTTCTCTTCAGATTGTCAGAAACATGGCTCTGTGAGAGTTCACAGCATAACATCAATCCTCCACGGAGTCAGAAAGTACAACATTTAAGCACTCAGTAGAATGTCTAACAAAGCACCTGGAGAGTTGTACGTGTAGAATGGCACACCAGACTGATGCTCCATTGGGAGCCAAGAGTAACATGAAACTGAGGCAGAAAGAGACTTTGTACGTTTCCATCACAGTCTCCCCATCCCAGGCTTAAGTGACACGACCACGCCAGAGTGCCTCTTTTTAGTGGAGCACACTGCGATCCGAGCGACTGACGTACAGGATCGTTCCACCACGTTAACTGGGGCTTATTTAAACCAAGTCAGACCTTTCGCCCCTCTTAGTCTGGAAGGTTATTCATCCTGTATGTCACGCTCTTGTTTATTTGTTATTGCTGGTGCTGTTTACGATCTGCGACCCATTTTCAAATTAGCAGTCTTCAGATGGGAAGCGACCTCATCAGTCATATTAATTAGTGAACGCATTCCAGCTGTACTGGGTGTCTGTTAGACGCAGCGTAGGGATCTTTAGGGATAATGTTTGCGCTTCTCAGGCGTTCTTTCATCACAGGCATCAAAATGCAATTTACGTCAATTAAACCTAGTTCAATATAAAGTTATTATTAGAAGGTTGCAGAACAGCTGTTACAGATGAACCCTGCTATTCAAATTGACACATTCATTCACAGGCTTATTTTTCGACTCAAAGTATAATAAGAGACAAAATGTCAGAGGTAGGTTGGGTTCTGGGACTGTGGTAGCCTAGTGGTTAAGGTACTGGACTGTGGACCAGAAGGTTGAAGGTTCAAATCCCACCTCTGCCAGTGTTGGGTCCTTCAGCAAGACCCTTAAAACACAAGTAATAATTGCTAAGATTGTTTCTGATGTAAGCTCTGGATAAGAGCGTCTACTAAATGTAAACTTTTGGTCTGTGGTTTGTTTGTTTAGCTCTTGTTTATCTGGTCACCATTAGCATTAAGTACTGTATAAGGAATAAGGTAAAATGAATTAATCCATTCCAGAAAATCCACACTGTATAGGCGTTATACTCTTGTACGGGTGCTCCCTGATTTACAAAGGGGATATGTTCCGACAAATCCATCACAAGTAACATGAACATGGGAGTTTAACGAGTGTCTGGTTTATCATGGTCTCCGGCGAGGCTCAAGTTCGCATTTTCCGGTCCGCCTTAAATGACTGTAGTTACATTATGGCGCCTGTAGATGGAGATTCCACCTCATGATAAGTAAATCAGTCAATGTTTAAAACACATTAACCTGCAGTGGACCCATATCATTAACACAAAGCTAATTTTATAATAAAGTGTTGACAAATCCCATGTAATATAGCGAGTAATGGATTGAAAGTGCAAAACACTTACTCTTTTGGCTGATTTGTTCTGGAGCATTCTTTTCAGATTCCTTTTGTTCGCTCTCATAAACTAACCTTTTTTGGACCCATGGAGATTTTTTTGCACTAAGAATACAGTAGTGTAGATATAAAAATAAAGAAAAGCACAATAAACACAGCGCAGATCTTCTCTGAGAGCTATTGTCAATCTGAATCATTGAATCACATGTACCGAATCGTGAATCATGCCTCGAGTTTCGGCTGAAACGAGTCACGTGGCTCGACTCGTACAAGTTTAAGCAAGTGCGCCGAGTACCGAGCACACGACAAGAACTGAGACCAATTTTTCTACCCAAAATGAGTCAAGAACCGAATCCGACGAGCTCCGAGGTGGTCGAGAACCGAGGTACCGCTGTATTTTCATAGGAACAATAGACACAGGCTCACAGTATCTACCGTATTTTTCGGACCATAAGGCGCACTTAAAATCCTTTAATTTTATCAAGAATCGACAGTGCGCCTTTAAATGCGGTGCGTCTAATGTATGAATTAATTCTGGTTGAGCCTTCTGACCTAGAACCGATTGTAGATGGTACACGGAGCTCATAAATCTGTCAAAATGTTTTAGCACGGTCTTGGTAAGTTACGAAGCTTACGGCCACCGTAGTGCGCAGCATCGCGGAGTAATACGGTATGTGCTTCAGCATTAGGGTACGTGCATTCATTCATTTATTTTCGAAGCGGATTTCAAACACAACGCTATCGGTCACGCAGTACAACATGGACATAGAGCAGCTGCGAGAGAACTCAACATTAACGAATCAATGGTACGGAAGTGGAGGAAGCAAGAAGACGCCCTGCGCCAGGTAAAGACCAAACTGAGCTTCCGACGGAACTTAAGAGTTTTATTTCATTTAATGCGTCTTATAACCCGGTGCGCTTTATGTATGAACATATACCCGTTAGCAGTCGATCATTGATATCGCGCCTTATAACCCGGTGCGCTTTATAGCTCGGAAAATACCGTAAATAAGATTCTGGAATAAGATTCGGACGCTGAGGTTCATCTGTATTAATTTGTTTGCTTGATTGCTTATTTAACGTCACTTTCGGCATCAATGGCTATTCGCAACATGAACAAGGTTATTCGACACTGGTCAGTCACATTCACACCGGGTCATTAGGATCTGGGAGGAACCTAGAGTACCCGGAGTAAACCTATGCAGACACGAAAAGAACATGCAAATGCCACACAGGCAGAACCCAAGGTCAGGGCCGAGCCGGGGATCTCTGGAGCTGTGAGGTGATACATGTACTTAGTCTGCCGTTATTAAACCTCTGGTTACTGTTATAAACAAGGCTCACATTTTATTCTCGTACGAAGACTGCGTAAGTGAGTCGTGTGTTGAATGCGACTGTGTTTACCTCCTTGAGGCAGCCCATAAAGTTGTTGCTAACGGGGGATCCGGGCAGATCTGCAGTGCTGGGGCTGCCCCCGACATAGAAAAAGTCATCAGAGCCTAGCATGGTGTAGTCCTCTTGAGTATATCCAGTGGTGGTGAGAATCCCATCCACGGATATTGTAACCTAGACGACAAAGCACAGGGAAAGGACACGCTATACTCACACATAACTGGAATGCTGTTATAGGGCTTCAGTCCCCCTTCGTCAGGATTTAGATCAATTGATTGTCTTGTTTTCGCTTTTTGTTCTTGATCTGATAGGAACCCATTTTCATGTCTTTTTTCAGGATATAGTTAATAGTCTTAAGAGATTTCCATACTTGGTCATAAGTTCTAGTCTGCCAGACCCACAGTGTGGGCTCGACCAGGTTAGTTAGGTTAGTTGAGTAGTTGAGTGAGCGGCACACAGGCCCACACTCGGTGTTAGTATAGCCAGTACTGGAACACAAAAGTAACTCAGCAGACACAAAAATGGTGTTAGTAGCTGGTGTTTTTAGTTAGTACTGATAACAGTGCATGTGACTGTTTTTTCCACTTTCTGTTGTCATATAATGTAAACAAAAGGACAACGGGCATGCCACAGAGTTAGGAATGAAAGCACAGGCAATTAAAAAGTGTACAGGTTTCACACAGATCTGGACTGAATGGAAAGCAGCTTCATGATCTCTCCCTCCCCGCATGCACACAATGGAAGAGGAAAGAATCATTATTTTTAGAGATCAAATTGGACAGGAATAAAAGAAGGGCGAGGGAGCGAGAGAGTGTGTGTGTGTGTGTGTGCGACACAGACAGCTAATGAGACCAATCACAGTAGTGTGTGCGCATGCATGCAACTGCTTGTTCAATATTAATGCAAAAACCGGGAAAAAAAGCTGAGCGGCCACCCCTGTTAGTCTCAAATGGCCTGATGCAGTGGAGATGGAAGTAGAGGGGTGGCCGACACCGAGGCCATGCGAAGTGACGTCCACAGAGCTGCCGGACCAATGAGACACACACGGAGCCAGCCTACCGAGAACAGCCAGTGAGCAACGTTATACACAAAAAGAGAACGAAAAGTGCAAGGGAGTAAAATAACCATGGACGGGACGCAAGTAAAGAACTAAATATATAAGGATAGGGGATGAGAAGTTTAAAAAGGGGGGTCTTGGGTAGGAAGGGGGAAGTAAGCGTAAGAGAGTACCAACCGCAGTTTCCCCCATATTTTTGTTTAGTACTGATGTCTACGGCTCAAAGAAAGGAAAATAGACACACGGCAAACCCAAACTAAGAAACAATTAGAATGATATCTACCGAACAATGTAGTTTGTTTACCATAGCGTGTCCAATGCCTGAGTGCTTTGTGGAAAAGGGGGGAGAAAGGAAATTAAAAAACAGAACACCATTCCTCAGTCAAAAAAGATGGTCTGTTGCCAAGGTTAGTACATCAGCGTTGCACGTTAGTAAGAGGTAATAGGTTAGTAAATGACACATTCCATGGATGAAGAGGTTAGTTTCTGTTTTTCCCCCAAAAGCAGGTTAGTAACATTTACAAAGAGCAAAGGAAGAGAAGGAGAGGAGAGGCAGACTAGAGGTTTGCACCAAAGTGCTCCCAGGAGCAGTAGCTGTGGAACTCAGACAGTCTACCATTGCCTAAACACTGATTTACTCACTGCCCAGACTCGCCAACTAGTAAACAGCACACACGGTTTCACATTTACTACAGCCTACGTGCCATTTTATAGCTCTTAACCAAGACTCAATCCTAAAGATGACAGGCTAGGTATGGCTAATTAAACCCATACATGTTCTACTATACCAACATGCCTCTGTGCTAAATTCCTATTATTATTATTACTAAATAATAGCTGACTAATGCATGTTTCAGATAAGCTATGGTGGTGCTTGAATGTTTGTCAACCCTTTCTGCATAGATCTGACCTAAAACGTCATCAGGAGTCCTAAAAGTAGAACCCAATTAAACCCATGAGGAAAATACTACTTGGTCATCTAGTTTCTCAGGAAAATGATCCAGTATTACAAAAGTATGTGAAACTCTAGGATTAGCAGTTGTTAAAGTGAAACTAGGGTCAGGTGTTTTCAATCAATGGGAAGAAAAGCAGGTGTGAGTAAGCATCGGGTTCTATTGAAAGGACAGCAGCTGTATTCATAAAGATTCTTAGCGCTAAGAGTCAGTCCTGGTGATGAAATTCTAAGAGAAATCGTAGAATTGTGGGCGTTTCCCTCTCAAACATCCGAGTAGATAAAAGTTATTCACAAAGCATCTTAACCCTTAAAGTGCTCCTAAGGTGAAAAACTGTTAGGAGTAGGGAGGAGGACTTTTAGGAGGCTAAGAGTTCCCTCAAGCAGAGCAGAAATACCCGTAAAGAAGACGAGGCAGAAGAAATGTTCTCCAAACACTGAATAACTGAGATAATCACACGCCACCGATTAGATCACGCCGGAATAATGTTTGTGGTTGATCTTTTCAAAGATGCGCTCACATCTCCCACCCAGAGCAACCACGGTGTAACACCCGAAATGAAAGCTACATATGAACCAGCTCCACCAGTTATACAGATTAGACATGGCAGCGATAATACATGAACAGAGCCGCATTGTCTCCGGTTCATAAGCTATCCAATAGATTAAGTAGGCTACAATAATTACCAGCATTGTAAGTACATTGTTTTATTTTATTAATGTGATTAGTGTGAAATACGCAGAAATAGCCTTCATTTCAAAGGCTATAATAGGCTATACAGTATTTTCCTAATTAAGAATGTCTTCGTGTGAGAAAGACAGTGAGAGTGAGTGACGGGGGTGGCGACCGATCACCCCAGCAGACCCCACCTTCTCATTGAGATTAAGGGTTTTGTCTTCTCCTTGCTCACAGCTGCTCTTAGATCGCTGCTGGATCACTTAAGCGAAGACTCCTAGCTAGGAGTTTTTAGGCTAGGGTAGGAGCTCTCAGAGTATTCTTAGAATCTTTTTGAACACGGACCCAGGGATCCGTCAGAGTCTGATCTTCACTACACATCTGTGGAGGCGCATCACAACACAAACAAAAGAGATTTCTGAGGGCCTTAGTTGCTGATGCTCATCATAGATCACTAGATTTAGACCAGGATGCATGGCTCGGGTCACTGGGGCTGGAGTCTGGAGTCATGTCTGGCCTGCCTGAATTGTCAGTTAGCTGGGAGTGTCGAGTGGGCGGTCACTCAAGCTGCTTCCGTCATCAGCTCCAGCCCCACCATACCCGGACCACTTAATGTCGATGTGCATATTTCACATTTTATTCGAACTTTGACTCCATGACTTTAGTTTCGCTCTTAGATTTATCATCTACGCCGCCCAGGGAGGTTGGGTCCCTTTTTGAGTCTTGGTCCTCCCAAGGTTTCTTCCTATAACAGGGAGTTTTTCCTTGCCACTGTCGCCCTAGGCTTGCTCAATTTGGGATTGGACGTAGTTATTAGGAGATAATCTTAACTTGTAAAGTTGCTTTGAGACAATGCTCCATTGTAAAAAGCGCTATATAAATAGATCTGACTTGACTTGACTCATCAGATGGCAAATGGTTGCAAAACCATCTCTAATGACCGCCCCCAGGAGTGCTTGATCAACATAGATTGCTCCAAGAGCAAGGCAGGAGTAGTCTACGAGGTCACAAAGGAACCCAGGATAACATCTAAGCAACTGAACACAAGAACGCTGAAAAGTCATGCTGCCGAGGTCTCATGCTACAAGTGGAATCAGTGGTTGTTAATAGACATTGTGCTCCTTTTTGAGTTTCGGTCCTCCCAAGGTTTCGGGAGTTTTTCCTTTCCACTGTCGCCCTACGCTTGCTCAATTTGGATATTAGAAGATAATCTAAAATTATAAAGCTGCTTTGAGACAATGCTCCATTGTAAAAAGCGCTACAGAAATAAATTAGGCAGGGCTGCAAGGAGAAAGCTACTGGTCTCAAAAAGCTGCCTGACTGCCGTTTGCTTAAGATCACGTGGAGAAGCCAGATGGCGGATGGAATAAGATCTCTTGCACAGGTAAGACCAAAATAGATACGGTTTAAATGAAAAGTGTAATGGCTGGAGACAGAAATCCACTGCATTCCAGCATAAGAACCTGACCCTGTCTGTGAAACTTGGTGGTGGTAGTATCATGGATTGGGCCTGTTTTGCTGTAGATTGAATGAATTCACAATGAATTCTGAATTATACCAGCAAATACCAGGAAATTTTCAGAGCATCCGTCTGTGATCTGAGTCTCAAGAGAATGTGGGGTAATGCAGCAAGACCACGACTTTAAAGGTGAATAAAGGTAATGCTTTGGAATGGCCAAGTCCAAGTCCTGAGCTTAATCTAATAGTTCGGGAAGCAACTGAAGCGAGCAGTTCATATGAGCAAACCCGGAGTTGAAACTTTTCTGTACAGAGGAATGGGCTAAAATTCCTCCGAGCCGATGTACTGTTTCTGAAAAGGGTCGCATACTACTGCCACTCACAGATATGTTTAAAGGGGTTCTCTTTATCTACCTTCAGGATTAGTGTGAAAATCTGATGATGTTTTAGGTCATGTTTATGCAGTTATTCTAAAGGGTTTACAAACGTAGTCAGTGATCTATAATACTAATGCCTTTTAAATCGTATGAATGATACAATGTTGTTAGTAAGCCATCTTAGTTGAAAGCAAGCTCCACTTCTTAAAGCTTTGCTCAAAGAATACAGTCCAGCTTAAATGTTAGACATAATACCCAACTAATGGCTTTTTTCCTAATTTAACAGCTCACCTTTGCCAGAGCGATGTGAACTTTAGCCACTAACCAAGCACATACTTAGATTTAAGACTTAGGTTTAGCACAAATTACTACAACAGAGAGATATTTAAACAATATGAGAAGTAAACGATTCTCTGCTCTATCTGAAAAGGAAAGCCTGCTGAAAAAGTAATCACTGTAAATCTTATCTGATCTCGACCACCGCCTTTTGTGCGCGGTTACCTGACGGAGATTCCTGGTAACCTTCACATCATGCCAGGCATTGTCATTAAATTTCCCATTGACAGGCTCCACCAGGGCCTCAAAGGCCCCGGAGCCCAGGTTGATGACCAGCGAGACAGCACCATTCTTCAGAGCTAGGTTGACGTAGTCCGCCGATTTGCCCGTGTGGAGCATCAGGCCATTGCGCTGCAGGGTTTTGAAGGACAGCGTGATCTCGTCGCTGCTGCTCTGGATGGGATTTGGAGACAAGTCGTAGCAGAAGTACTCCGAGCCCTTGAAGGTTGCCACGTACTCCTCCCTCACTGAAAAATAGAACAGGAGAGAGAACAGGGGACAGACCAAGTCAATTTGGTTCAGACTGAACTGTTTAGGTTGATATAGAATAAAATATGCAGTCTCCTGTACAAGTTTTGCTGGCTTTCTAGAGTGCCATGTGTTATTGTTCTTTCAGATTTGTAGAAATATGACATTACAGCCAAATCCTGCTATCCAAACCCCTGCGGAATTTCAGTTATAAAATATTACCCCAACTGCTGTTCATTTTACCCCCTGAGCTGCTGTAACAATTGGTGATTGGGAAAATAGTGGAGGAATATGGTGTTGACTACTTAACTCTACCTCCACCCTCCACTTTTGCTTTATTCAGTGGCTACTTGAAGTAATGGTTGTTCATTTTATTGTAGCATCTAGTGCTGGACAAATTACTCTATGAAACAGCAAAGAACCCACTCCCATTACAGAGGTGAAGCTCAGCCCCACATGTAAACTACAAGCTGGCACAGAACGTTACACTGCGCCACAATATCATCCTGACGCCATAAGCCTTAGGAGGTTTATTCGGCCACGCATTGACTTGAGGAAGGGGGTGTCTGGAGCCTCTCCTGGAATTCTCAGAGCACAGGCCACTCACACTAGAACACTTTAGAGGTTCTAGCTGACTAATTCCGGTCTTTGGAATATGGGAGGAAACTGCACAACCTGGAGGAAACCCAGCCGTGGGGAGAACATGCAAAACCCACATAGATGGAATCAGGGCTTGGGAATCCAACCTGGGATCTCTGAGTGTGTGAGGTTGATCCCGTTCCCGTTTGATCTTCGCTTATCCTAACCTGGAATTTACTAGGCATGGGGATAGTGACCCCTGGACAGGGCGCCAGACCTTTGTAGCATTCTGTAAACTCAAGCCCCGATAAGGATTCAAACCCAGGCCTTGAGGAACTGGTGCTTTCAGCAGCTGGCATTGCCACCAAGCCAGCAGAGCTGCCCCTGAATACTACAGTAGCCGTTAGGGTGGCAATGTTATGGTTAGGTAGGAAGACTAAGAGCATAACTGCAAGCCTTACAAATACAATCTTATGTTCAACACCTGATCGAACCTATATTACACTGGGCTGTTAACAGTCATCGAAAGTGAATAATTAGAAAATATCACATTTTTCAGTTCAAACAGTCAAAAACATTAGTGGATCATCTGCAAAAGTATTTTCCCTTCAAGATGTGTTCACATAGTGCAGTAATGTGTTTTTATAAGGCTTTGTGCAGTACTATACAGACATACAGTACTGTGCAAAAGTTCTAGGCCACCCTTAGAGGTGTTGTTTTAGCAATGGTATGATGACTGTATACCGTTATTTCTCACTCTCTTGATTAGAATACAACCAGAAAGCACAGGATAGTTGTATGCAGTATAAAAAAACTATGAAAAGAAACACTTTAGCAATAGCAACATCTGTCAGCTTAACTGGGTTGCCAAGTTGAACCTATATAGTCCGAAGTAGCTCGATCAGGAATGGTCTTTTTGAAGATCAGTGGAAAAGAGGATTACAGAGTGACAAAGTTTGAAATTTTTAGGTCCAATTGTTGATGACATGTTATATATGGTCATTATACCATTGCTAAAAAACTAATTTAATGATGGCCCAAGACTTACAGCACTGTAGTTTTCTTATTAAATAAAGATTACATACATACCTACAATTTTATTTATATACTTACTATTTACCACAAAGTCAGGATCCAAGCTGTGTCCAGAGACTTTCTCACTAAGCCATGAATGAGTACAGTAAATGAGACGCCGCACAACTTACCATTTGTTGACACCACACACACATACAGGTGAATGAAACAGAGGTCAGTGTGATCTGATTGTAAATAAAACCAAAAGGTACAAAAAGCCTGGACCACCTCCATCAAATACTGTACAAAGAAACCTGACACACACACCACACACACACGTACTCGGCTATTAAATCCTAGTCTCTGTGGGTTCATTTTTGGCCTCTTGGAATCGACGCTGAACGCAATATTCAGCCACTCAAAAGTGTGAATCTAAATTTCCTCCGCTCACCGAACACACAAAGCAATCAGTCAGTTAAAGTGCACGCTGTTCCTCCTCCTTCATGTCAAGAATAATGCTAATGAGATAGGCCAATCTTATTTAATGGGCAATTCAACAAGACTGAAGCAAATTACCATGAATCCTGGAATTTATAACACAATTAGGTGAGCTAATATACAGCAGGATTATCCGGAATATTCTAGAAAGGGAAATATAGAGGGCTAGCCCACGGAGTCTCTGTGCCTTGTGGATATAGGGAAAAAGGGTGGATCTGAAGCTGGCTCCTTTCCATCTCCCTCTACATCGAGCTGACTCAACCTGAATATGACCAGGGCAGGAAGCGCCCCACAGAGTCACAGACAGGTGCACGTGGTCATGCATGCCAGTGCACACACTGTTGCACGCACGCACACACACACACACAACACACACACAAAGACGATTCAGATTGTAAACCATGAAGTTAAAGCACAGTCCTAAACATGATTGTTCTGCTGAGGGAACTTTGTTTCTCCTTGGTAAAAATCTTTACTAATCGGATGTTTAAAGGACATTTGGTCGCTCACAATGATATATAAACTTTTTTGCCAATACAAACAGGCGCACACACACACACACACACACACACACAGTAATACGTGTGAGGAAACATATGCTAAGCCCCACCCAATGTACAGACAATAGGCATGAGAGCTGATTAGGCAGGCCAGTATAAGGTTTGTAATACTACTACTAATAATAATATTAATAATCATCATCAAAAATAATTCTATATACACTACTACTACTAATAATCATCATCATCAAAATAATTCTATGTACACTACTACTACTAATAATAATCAAAAATAACTACTAATTATTATTATTATTAGTAGTAGTAGTATTAGTAGCAGCAGTAGTAGTATATAGAATTATTGATGATGATTATTATTATTATTATCATCATCATCAATAATGCTATATACTACTACTGCTGCTACTACTACTACTAATAATAATAATAATAATAATACATTATTATTAAAAATATTTCTATATACCACTACTACTACTAATAATAATAATAGTAGCAATAATAATAAAACATTGTTATAAAAATAATTTTTATATACTATTAGTCATCATTCAAACATCAAAAATAATTCTATATACTACTACTACTACTACTAATAATAATAAAAATAATAGTAATAATAGTAACAATAACAATAAAACATTATTATTAAAATAATTCTATATACTACTAGTCCATCATCATCGACATTATAAAATAATTCTATATACTACTACTACTACTAATATAACAATAAGTGTGAATGAATAAATGAAAAACTAACATGCTCTAAAACTCTAACACTGTGCTCTACATTGTACTTAAAGACATTATTCAAAACTGGTTTATTAAAGAACAATGGTTACACATAACAATGGTACAAACAAAATAACAACAACAAGGAAAATAATAATAAATAAATAAATATAGAAATATATATTATATATATATATATATAGAAATATATATATATATATATAGTTATATATACTTTGTAATGCTGCATCGTGAGATGTCCACAGGTAAAGATGTTGACTGGACATTATTCATTCAGTTTTATTATTCTTATTGTTATTAGTATATATATATATATATATATATATATATATATATATATATATACACACACACACACACACACACACACGTATATATATATATATATATATATATATGTGTATATATATAATATATATATATATATATATATATATATATATATATATATATATATAAAATAACTACATTGGGCACTGAGAAAAAATAAAATAAAATCATCTCTTTCATTGATCATTGATGTGGGAATTGACCTGTTCCTGGCCCAATACCATAAAGGATATAACCTAGACACACTCGCTTTTTCCCCCCTAAGTGCCCCTATTTGGAGAATACCCTTAAAGGTCCAATTCTGAGGCCATCCTGAGTGCTTCATCTGCCCTTCCATCGGACTGTTTGCTAATCTGCTTTTCTCATTACACTTCTTCTCTCCACTTGGTGCCAAATCAGATTCCCCAGCTTTCCACATGCTCACTGGTGAGAAACTCCAATCTCCAGCTCATGTGTTCATGATGACGAGGCCATTACCCAAGAAAGCGGCTTCTCAGCAGCTTCTCATTAACTCTTTTGTTTTGTGAAGACCAATGGCGTACGACCAAGAGTGAGTGTCAGTCCAAGGTAACATCAAACTTAGTTTTTACTACATAACAATATAAACTCTCCATAACCCCTTCTGTCACCGCTGGGTGTCCCGCTCATGACTAGCTCCATCACTTACTACTGGATTTTACATTTGCCTGACGGCGAATCTGTCGTGAATGACAATGCAAGACATGCCTATATTGCAATTACCTGATAATCAAAATTCTGGAAATGTTAAGATCTGCCATTCAAATGTAGTTTAAGCTATCTGTAAAGCTAGAGCGACAGTTTTGCCCTCGAGCCATGAAACAAGGAATAGTTACATCAATGTTTCCCAATAGGGATTGGTGATACTGTATTTAACCTTTATTATGATCCAACTAGCTGATGCGTGACGTGAAATCAATGTTTGCTTTCCCCTGAAAGTGCAAAAAAAGGATATTCAACATACCCTCTAAAGGGTAAGTTTCCAAAATTCTGTGAATTCAATGCATCGGCCACAACCAATAAGGTTAATTACCTTTCATGACAATACATCTATATAATCCAGAGCCAACAAAATACCTGCTGCAGGACTAAACATCCATTACAATCAACTAAACAAGAAATTAGTAACTTAATCATATTGTTTGTTATCTCCCACAGGATGACGTTTCCCACAGTCACTGCTCTTTTGAGACTTTTGTAATGCCGTGAAGATGTCCACAGGTAAAAGATGTTGACTGGACATTACCATAGGCATTCTCTTTTTTTGCTACCGTTTATGTGGTGTAATTTTGAAAACATTAGTTGTTAAAGTGAACGGACGTTGATCCTTAAACAGCACATGTCTGTATTGTGAAACGCACTAAATAAACAAAATGTAACTGCATTGCATAAAGCCACGGCCCTCAGGGGGGCGCCAAAACATCACAGGGGGTTCCCACAGCTTTGTCTGCTCTGAAGTGCTCAGAGCTTGTCAAAACACAATTTTCACGTTCAATAACATTACAATAACACACTCACTGTAAAAAAAAACTTTAATGCGAATGTTTAGCTGGCTTGAAAAGAAAAAGAAGCCAAAAAATGCTATAAAAGGAATCAAGCTAAGGGTGGGCAATATGATATTTTATCATATCATGATAAATTGTCTTATCGTGATAAATCGTGAGGATATCATCAGTGCTGAAAGAACACTGACCCACTGCATGTTTCGTTATAAAGGGTGTAATTAGTCCTGTTAATCGGATGAAGTTCAACACATGTTGAATAAAAATCACTTTAAGTATGTGATAGTATTGGAGTAGCAGTTTCTGTCGCTTCCGATGCATGTTCTGCGTTCACGTGTATCATGAGAAATATCATGTAATGTCTTTAAACATTGTGATATGATATTTTACCATATCGCCCACCCATAAAACAAGCTATAATTTATGTTAACTTTAGTGTTATGTTTATGTGCAATATAAGATTTGCAATGAATCACTTTATTCTTTTAGTCTGTGTGCATGCAGGTTGGCAGCTTTTCTTAGATACTCGTAGGGGGTGCCCCCCCCCAAAAAAGAAGTTTGGGAACCATTGGCCTTCACCACACCTTTTTGAGGGTCAGTGTCCTATTATTCAATGTCTAATCAAAGCACTAGTAGTCAGTAGTAGTCTGTATTCACAATCCCATAAGAAATCAGTAACCATAGCTCATGGTGTTTTCCATATAAGATGAAGTACAGACTTGTCTTAAGAATCTGACTTCCCTCTCCTTTTCTTAAATGGGGGATTTCCACACTTATCAGCCACTTCACTGTTTGAGCTATCGATTTATAAAAGCATCTGACCTGCACGATCTGTACCCTTGTAAAAAATCCTTTCCTCGGGAAATCTCTTTCTCACTTAAATCACTTAATACTCTCATGGCTGGATAAAAGTGAATATCCATTGTCATGATCCAAAATATAGTGGAAAGCCCTGCAGAAGAGTGAAAGCTGTTACAGAAGCAAAGAAAAAAAAAAACAGCTCCATATTAATGCCCAGGGTTATGGTTTTGGCAGTGATATGCTGCCTGGTGTTATCGTATTCTAACAAATACCGGTAGCCATACGATATGAGAGACTTTAGGGGACAGCATTACTGTGCTCAGAAATGGGAGCTTTTTAACCCAGTATGCATGAGCAAAAATATGTAGACGCACCTTCTATTAGTGGATTCGGCTCTATGAACCACCAGTATGTCTGTATATCTAAGTTATGCCCTGCTGCAGCTGAGCTGGGCAGATGCTGCTGTTATGAAGTGGAAAAAGAGGAGCGTTAGCAGCTTTGCTGAAAAGCTGTAGGTCATATAACTTCCAGATCAGGACTGACTTTGGAACAATTTCACCCTGTGATTTTGTAACCATGGAAATAGCAGCCACACGCAAGCTTACGACCACGATGTAATGCTAAGTAGTAGCTGGGGTGATGTAAATTACAGCCTAACCATATTGTCTGCCCCCCGATGGCAGGACGGATTTAGCACCATGCAATTTAACTCGAAAAGCCACCAACCTCGCCAAGCTTGAAATGTGACAAATGTCTTGCCAGCAATGAAATTCTACCCGTTAAGCCACCAAGTTTGAGACTGTCGGTAGGTGGCACTTTAATCCTACTTTAAACTGTGCTTGGATGATTAGTTCCAGTGAAGGGAAACCTTTGTGGAAAGGCCACAAAAACAAGCTTCATAACATCGACATCAACCACATCCAATGCCTTTGGGAGGAATTGCAATACTTAATACCCACATACCCAGGACTTAATACCCCAAATCAGTTCATGTTTCATGGCTGAATAGAAGCCAACACCAACATTCATGTTAAAAAATACATGGGAAAGCCTTGCAGAAGAGTAAAAAGCAATAAGAAAGACAGTGTTTTTGGCAGTCCTATGGTGTCTGGTGTTACCACATTCTCACAAATACAAGTACCCAGTTACAGAAATGCACAAACGATGACAGATAGCTTAGTAAACGAATAAACAGGCCACTGCATGCATCGCTATTCACATCTTTTCCTCCTTCCTGTACCACACCTCCTCTCTAACATTTATCATCATCCCTTTGCATATCTCCAGTCTTCACACCTCCATCCCAAACACCTTCATCTGGTGTGGGTCCCTTAGCAATTTGCACTCAGCGAGAGCGTGCGAGTGTACGTGCGTGTTCGCTGCGTTCGCACATGTTCACCTCGTCTCTCAAACTACGAACTCCGTTCCGCACGGACAGAGGATAACCCAGCATCCGGCACACACTGTGTGGAAAATATCGCTGTGCACACACGTAAGTGGTCAGTGTGTGTGGAGAGGTCAAGCCGGTCGAGGTCAGGCTCGCACAAAAGCCAGCGCACAAGCTCGTTACTGTTGAGGGTAAGGCGGTTAACGAGAGTGGATCTGGATCTAACAACCGCAAGAAAAACAACAGGAACGACAACAGCAGCGGATAATAACACCGCAATTACCCACGCTAAATATATACCAGCGGCTATGGACCACTGGCAGCAATAACAACGCTATTAAATGAAGTGCGGACTGCTGAGCTGGTTATGCTGACACTACACTTACACAACTGCTAACGATGCCATTGTGTGCTTAACGTTAGACTTAATATTCCAGCTCGGGAAAGTGCGAAAGACAAATAAGCATAATATAAATAAATCTACTTCAGGTAGGGCAGTCCCTCTGCACATTTCAACAACAACTGATCCATATTGTTGTAGGTCACTTTTGTTTTTACCACCAAGAGAGAGTGAAAGGTTCACAAACAACAGCAATTAGAAACGACATGCAAGTGATACAGAGTACCAAGCAGAAAGGCAAATGGGTCGGTCAGTATCTTATTCATTCATTTTCTTATTCACTTAATCCTAGTCAGGGTCTCGGGAAAGGCAGGAACAGCCCTAGACAGGGCGCTAATCCATCATAAGGCATACACACTCACACACACTCGGGGCAGTTTAAAAACACCAGTTGCCCGAACACTTATGTTTGGAATGTGGGATCAACACGGGAAGGACATGCAAACTTCACACAGGTGAATTCCAAAGTCAGGATCGAACCGGGAATGCTGGAGCAGTGAGGCGAGTATATCTCATATACCTCATTGGCAAAAGTTTTAGGCCACTCACACAAAGTCTCTAAACACATCAGCCAAGTTAGAAAAGTCTCTAGTCCAAATGTGAGTGCACCACTGGTAAGATAGTGAGCTTTTGTGAATGACAGACATCTGCTCTTTAACTCCCACCTCTGCTCATGGATCCATGCTATTTATTGGCTGTCCAACTTCCGGAGTTAAAAGACAGATTTATATTTCCTATTATAATTGATTCTAATTTTTAAGGCTTCAGACATTGATCGGAAGGTCATCAAACCTGTAATACATTAAACCTGATTTCCTATGCTTCAGTAGACCGCATCCTTACTCTTCATTACGCAAAGGTTGATGGGACTTGTAGGAAAACAGAGCTATGTATGATCCTCATAACAGTGAAAAGAAATGTCATGCTTCAGAAAGACGCTACCCAGCAGAAGCATATATAGTATGTTGAAAAAAGTCCAGGCCTCAGAGGGAAGGAAAGAGGAAGAGTATTCAGAAAATAGGAATGGTTTAAGTTTTGATTTGAAAGAAGTATGAGGCTTCAGGGGGAGAGTTTCAAAGTTTGGGTGCTGTAGCCCTGTATGACCGGCCACTGACAGACAAACATCCAGAGTGAAGAATTCTAAGTAACCCAGTACCCAGTAGCAGTAAGGATGAGAAAGTGCGGGCGGGACTGCGATGCTTGTTCCACCCAGGCAACCACAGTCTTCTGATAAGTTACGCAGATTGCAGCACAGCTTACACCACATGATTACATTTTCATTGTGGCATCTGACAGCTTTGTCAAACGGGTATTTTTTTCCGTTCGCAATGTGAAACTAACACCATCTGATTCAGACACCAATGCAGAAAGCAAAAGCCCGAGACAATCATGTCAGAGGTACGAGTGTGTCTGGCTTGAACCGAAAGTATTGACTTGAATGTAAATACCATAATATAAAAATGGCAAAACAGAAACAGCACTCTAAAGATGCTATTATGCATAAATACCCTCTGGGAGGCTGGCATCCCATTATATTTATGCTGCGTCTATGAAAGTAAATGAAACCTAATTTGAGAAGGTTGAGAAGTAAAAATGTTGCTTTTAACAGCAGGAACACGGCAACGATGAATTTGGTGCCAAAGCTGACTATTCAGTAATGGATAAAAAGCAAATGGAGGGACTGGCAGAATTAACAGTTCCAGTTTTCTGCTACCAACATTCTGTCAATTTGTGCTGACAAAAAGCCCTTATTTGAACACAAATAAAGCTGTTCTTCCGGCACAAGTTGCGGTTCCACTCAAGCTGTTCTTCCATCACCAGTTCCAGTCCTCGTACTTTTACTCAGACCACATCAGAGGCCTCCTCTTGTTGACTGAGGATAAAATGCCATCAAAACCTACCTCCTGGAGGATAGGAGAACTTACTCCTTACTTATTCAGTTTACTGGACTATATAACTCCCTGAGACGCACTCATATAGTCAGCATTTATTATAGATTATAGTCTACATTTTATTATAATACAGTATAATTATTAGATTTTCTTTAATTATATTCTCTACTAATTACAGAGAACAAAATGTTCTCTCTAAGAGTTTTGGTCCTCCCAAGGTTTCTTCATCATCATATTTAGGAAGTCTTTCCTTGCCACTGTCACCCTAGGCTTGCTCAGTTGGGACTGTGGGCCTATTTTTGTAAAGCTGCTCTCAGACAATGCTCTGTTGTAAAAAGTGCTACAGAAATAAATTTTATTTGACTTGAACACAACACTGTGCCATCAACCATCAAGACTGTCGATATAATCGATTTATTATCTGTCTCTCATAAATCAAGCCATGAACAAATGAGTGTTAATTCTTTGCCCAGAACATGGTCGGCTTTAACACATCATGCAAAATTATAATGGATATCAAAATGACAGGTAGAGATTTTGCAAAACGTATGTCAGCGCAGCTCATTTGTATAAAAATAACATGACCCACCCTACCAGAAGGCTTTTAAAAAAGCAAGCAATTTCAATTCATTTGGCTGTACAGACATGTTTTCCAGACATTTCTACTACCTAATTATGCTGTATATAAGCAATAATACACTCGAGGTTGTGAGTTACCACAAATAGTATCACGACTGTGACTTGGTTGCAGGTACGAGCCAAAGGCGAGTGCCATAGACAATCACAGCCAAGTCAGGCCCAAAACACAACAGTTTTTTCCACAACAAGATAAGGTAAAAATAAAATGAATTAAATAAGCCTCCAATTTCATACTGAATATGCTTTAATGCTGACAGTACATTCCGCCAAAAAGAAGGTGCACAACAAATGAGACACCCTGCTCTAACATTATGCTACAAATGGCATGTGGTTTATACAGTGGGGCAAAAAAGTATTTAGTCAGCCACTGATTGTGCAAGTTCTCCTACTTAGAAAGATGAGAGAGGTCTGTAATGTTCATCATAGCTACACTTCAACTATGAGAGACAAAATGAGAAAAAAAATCCAGGAATCACATTTTAGCAATTTTAAAGAATTTAATTGTAAATTATGGTGTAAAATAAGTATTTGTACATCCACAAACAAGCAAGATTTCTGGCTCTCACAGACATGTAACTTCTTTAAGAAGCTCTTCTGTCCTCCACTCGTTACCTGTATTAATGGCACCTGTTTGACCTCGTTATCTGTATAAAAGACACCTGTCCACAGCCTCAAAACAGTTAGACTCCAAACTCAACCATGGCCAAGACCAAAGAGCTGTCGAAGGACACCAGGAAGAAAATTGTAGACCTGCACCAGACTGGGAAGAGTGAATCTACAATAGGCAAGCAGGTAGGTGTGAATAAATCAATTGTGGGAGCAATTGTAAGACATACAAGACCATTGATAATCTCCCTCGATCTGGGGCTCCACACAAGATCTCATCCCGTGGGGTCAAAATGATCATGAGAACGGTGAGCAAAAATCCCAGAACTACACGGAGGGACCTGATGAATGACCTGCAGAGAGTTGAGACCAAAGTAACAAAGGTTACCATCAGTAACACACTACGCCAAGAGGGACTCGGATTCTGCAGTGCCAGGCGTGTCCCCCTGCTTAAGCCAGTACATGTCCAGGCCTGTCTGAAGTTTGCCAGAGAGCATATGGATGATCCAGAAGAGGACTGGGAGAATATCATGTGGTCAGATGAAACAAAAAAAAACTTTTTGGTAAAAACTCAACTCCTCGTGTTTGGAGGAAGAAGAATTCTGAGTTGCGCCATACCTACTGTGAAGCATGGGGGTGGAAACATCATGCTATGGGGCTGTTTTTCTGCAGAGGGGACAGGGACGACTGATCCGTGTTAAGGGAAGAATGAACGGGGCCATGTATCATGAGATTTTAAGCCAAAACCTCCTTCCATCAGTGAGAGCATGAGAGCATTGAAGATGGAATGTGGCTGGGTCTTCCAGCATGGACAATGATCTCAAACAACCGCTCGGGCAATGTGGCTCTGTAAAAAGCCATTTCAAGGTCCTGGAGTGGCCTAGCCAGTCTCCAGACCTCAACCCCATAGAAAAATGTGTAGAGGGAGTTGAAAGTCTGTGTTGCCCCAAAACATCACTGCTCTAGAGGAGATCTGCATGGAGGAATGGGCCAAAATAACCAGCTACAGTGTGTGCAAACCTGGTGAAGACTTACAGGAAACGTTTGACCTCTGTCATTGCCAACAAAAGGTTATCTTACAAAGTATTTGAGTTGAACCAAATTATTGACCAAATAAACCACTTATTTTCCACCATAATTTACAATTAAATTCTTTAAAAATCCTACAAATGTGATTTCCTGGATTTTTTTTTTCTCATTTTGTCTCTCACAGTTGAAGTGTACCTATGATGAAAAACTACAGACCTCTCTCATCTTTCTAAGTAAGAGAACTTGCACAATCAGTGACTGACTAAATACTTTTTTGCCCCACTGTATAACACTACCATGTACTGTTAGTTTTGAAATAAAGAAGGACTAAAACTAAAACTCATTGAGTATTACACAATACAATTAATTTATTTATTAGGGTTATTCAGTTTTGGTTATGTTATATGTTTTTGTGCTTACAGCTTGTAGTTACTTGGCAACACATCAGCAGAGTGATACTGCTTTAGTGTCAAAAAGGCATTTTATCAGAAATATAAGCATGGTGAGGACTCTTCTCAACCAATCAGACTGTAAGGTCCCAACTTTTATTCTATAAACCAGTGAATATAAGTCTATAAGAAGTAATACCGGACTGATTAATACCGATCCATCACCTGATTGATATCCTTTACCTCATAAATTAAGCCTTAAGAAAAGATCCCCAAAAGAAAAGGCATCCTGCGCCATTCCTTGGAGAGCAGGACAAGCGCATTATGTGAAATGATAATTAATATCACAGCCTATGGCAGGTATTGTAGGTTTAGAATGCCTGTCAGAGACGTTTTATTTATACAGGCAAAAAGACAAAGGCTAAATTTGGATCTGAGAAGCACCTCAGTCCTGTCCTTTCATGTACGAAAATCAATGGGAGACCTTTAAAGAGCTTCCTCGCAGAGATATCAATTCCTGTGTGCAGACATCTCCAGGTATCTTTAATACACTGCAGAAAGGTGCTTAGCATTTCCCTGCCTTTAAGGGAACATAAAGAAGAAAGATTACACTGGAACAAAGAAGTGATGCACACAGAAATGTCAAAGGAATAGCAGCGCTACAAAAATTAGCTGCCTTTCCGTCTGCAGACGCGCGAGGTGAAAATGGCGCCGCGGTAATTCAGAGCGGCTAGTTGCGTCACATCCCGACAGGAACATCAACGCGGTCGTCTTATTTGTTCTCGTGGATCCGAGTTGAACGCGAGCCTTCGTGAAGCGCATTCATATCCCACCGGTGTGACCCGTGAAGATTAACTAAGCACTAAACACGCATCTCCTGCCACCTCGGTGCTAAGCCGCGCAGCAGTGAATCGCTGCCACAGCGCCGTTGCTAAATTCAAATATTTCCATCCACCTCCACAGTCCCTCATTAAGGGCTTTTTTTTATGCAAATACAAAACGAAAACCCAGTCTGCCACACACACATCTGCCCACACACAGATACACACCGCTTGCTCTACCACAGGTATCTCTGCCTTTCTTTTCTCTCCTCAACTACTGAACCCACTATCAGGCACGGAGGCTCCGGCTGCATGTACTACACCTTCATTTTCTCAGTTTTGCTGCTATATATGAAACTCATGCATGCGCCTACATTTTCAGTTTAACAGCCTGTACATACTTCACACCCACTTATTTGGGAGACGACGAGATTAAAGACACTCATCAGGTCCATGTTTTAACAAGGTTACTTTGTGAAAGCAGTCTGCTGATTTTATCCTGGACTTTCTGTAGAAATTAAAGTAATCATATCTATATATGGGGAGCTCATGTAGGACGGTGGTCTAACACATTACCCTAGCGCTGCAGGAACCCACGTTCCCAGCAATGCCCTGTGTGGTCCGGGCACCACATGTAGACACGATTGGCTGTGTCTGAAGGAGGGGAGACCAACTGGTGGCCGGACATCCCTGGGAAAAAAACCCTACTGGCCCTGCACTTTACTGGTTTCCCTTCCTGCAAACGGTGTTCTTCTGAAGATTGTGGTACTGTGGGAGTGTGTTGGCCTAGTGGTTAAGGTACTGGACTATGGACCAGAAGGTCCAGGACTCAAAACCCACCTCTGCCAGGCTGACGGGTCCTTGAACAAGGCCTTTAACCCACAATTGCTTGGATTGTAAAACTGTATCTGGATAAGGGTGTCTGCTAAATGACACAAATGTAAGATAGGCACTGAGGATCCTGTGACATCTCATGTGTCCCTGTCAGTTTTGGACAATTTGGTATTGTCCTCCATCATAATCTTCTGTCATCTGAATGGCATACGGTTTCATGACTTGTCCAGACATTGCACATAATACACAAATTGAATGATAACTAATTTCATTTCATTTTAGGCAATCTGTTTCCAACATCTGTGGTGTTCTGCTCGGACCAGACCAGCCACAGAAAATGAAAGTGGGATTAAAAGGACGTTCAAATCTTGTGATAGATTGGGTTCGGACTTGATCTGACTTTTCAGGTCTGACTAGTCGAATGTAATTTTCAGATTTGACCGTAGTGAATGAAATCAAAAAGTGCAAATATCATCATAGTGGCTTAAATGGTTAAAAGATGTAGTGCAACAGGTGGTGATAAATGTTTTTAAAATATACACCATACAGCCAAAAGTATTCGCTCGTCTGCCTTCACACGGAGATAAACTTGAGTAACATCCCATTCTTAATCCATAGGGTTTAATATGATGTCGGCCCACCCTTTGCGGTTATGTTGGTACAGGAAACTGTTCCCACAAGGTTGAGAGCATGAAATTGTCCAAAATCTCTTGGGAGACTGAAGCATTCAGAGTTCCTTTCTCCAGAACTAAGGGGCCGAGCCCAACTCCTGAAAAACGACCCCATTCCATAATCCCCCCTCCACCACCCGCCACTTGTCACTTGGCACTTGGCACAATGCAGTCAGTCAAGTACCGTTCTCCTGACAACCCAAACCCAGACTCATCCATCAGATTGCCAGGAGGAGAAGCGTGATTCGTCACTCCAGAGAACACGTCTCCACTGCTCTAGAGTCCAGTGGTGGCGGGCTTTACACCACTGCACAGACGCTTTGCATTGTGAAGCAAGGCTTGGATGCAGCTGCTCGGCCATGGAAACCCATTCCATGAAGCTCTCTATGCACTGTTCTTGAGCTAATCTGAAGGCCACGTGGTGTTTGGAGGTCTGTAGCGATTGACTCTAGAAAGCTGCCGACCTCTGCGACCTCAGCATGTAGATTTTATACACCTGTGGCCATGGAAGTGACTGGAACACCTGAATTCAATGATTTGGATGGGTGAGTGAATATGTTTGGCAATATAGTTCAGGTATGCATCCCTTTACGTCCATGATATGTTGTGATCTGGACGTTGTCCAAACACTGTATATGATAAATTGTACTTAGCAGTGCAGTATGGGATACTGTAGTGTACTGGTATTGACTAAGTAGCTAAGATACTCCAGTGTTTCCAATACACTGATTTGTTTAACATCATTACTGACCACCACATATTGGTTTTCTTTGTGTTTTAGTATTTAAGATATCTAAAATATTATCTCACTGAAGTTTGATTTCATCTTAGCTATTTGACCATATTTCACTTTTTCAATTAGATCTTATCAGCTTCCATGTTTCTTCCCAATGTGTTGATATAGTGCTGCATGTTTAAGTGATGAAATATCTCATACTCGCTAGGTTTTGCCGAGAAGAACAAAGAAGAGACACTAAAATGTCAAATATTTTAAAGGTTTTCTATAAAAGCAAATGACCCAGACCTTGAAGGGTTAAAGCCTGAACTAGAACCCACGCGAGTCCATTTTCATCCCATTCTTACGCCTTATACATTGGTACATTCTCTTCTCCTGTACAAAACGTCCAATATAAATGTCCAAACACTCATCCTCATGAGCAGAACTGTTTGATATTGATGTATCCTAATTGATAGCCTTTACCATATAAATTAACTTCTGAGGGGAACCGAAAAGATCAGAAAGAACAAAACATGTACCCTCTCATTAATTCTGAGAACAGGACAAGCACATTATTCAACATGATAATTAATATCACAGTGTGTGGCAGCTATTGTAGGCTTCGCAGAATGCCTGTCAGGCACATTTTATTTATACAGACAAAAAGACAAAAGCTAAAAATGGAACATAAGAAGAACCTTGGTTATGTCCTTTCATGTACAAATATCAATGAGAGACATTTAAAGTGCTTCCTCCAAGTGATATCAATTGCTGTGTGCAGCCATCTCCAGGTACGTTTAATACAATTTGGAAGACTGGTGAACTTTCACTGCCTTCTGTATTTTTATATGCTAGTACAGGGTTGGATCCCTTTTGCCTTCAGAACTGCCTTAATACTTTGTGCTGGAAATATTCCTCACAGATTTTGGTCCATATTGGGATGATAACATCATACAGTTGCTGCAGATTTGTTGGCTGCACATCCATGATGACAATCTCCCGTTCCACCACATCCAAAAGGTGCTCTATTGGAGTGAGATCTGGTGACTGTGGAGGCCATTTGAGCTTAGTGAACTCCTTGTCATATCCAAGAAGCCAGTTTGAGATGATTTGAGCTTTGTGAATACACAATATTGTTAATTAAACAATGCTCAGTTGGTATTAAGCAGCCCAAAATGTGCCAAAAAAAATCCCCTACACCATTACACCACCATCACCACCGACATGAACTGTTGATACAAGGCAGGATGGATACATGCTTTCGTGTTGTTTATATCAAATTCTGACCCTATCGAATGTTGCAGCATATTTCCAATCTTCTGTTGTGCAATTTTGGTGAGGCAGCACCATGGCTGACAAGAGTGGCACCCGGTATAGCCCATCTGCTCCAAGATTAAACATGTTGTAACGAGTGGTTATTTGAGTTACTGTTGCCTTCTATCAGCTCAATCCAGTCTCGTCTTTCTCCTCTAAGCTCAGGCATCAACAAGACATTTTCACCCAGAGAACTGCCCTCACTGGATAGTTTATCTTCTCTGGACCATTCTCTGGAAACCCCAGAGATGGCTGTGCGTAAAAATCCCGGTAGATCAGCAATTTCTGAAATATTCATACCAGCCAGTTTGGCACCAACAACCATGCCTACATCAGCTTTCATCCCCATTCTGACATTCAGTTTGAACTTCAGCAGGCCATTTTGACCATGTCTACATGCCTAACTGCATTTATTTATAACAATACAAAGGCTCTCAGGTGACACGGCAGTCTAAGACACTACCCCACTGCTAAGGTGGCCTCGGACCATGTTCTGTAGGCATGATTGCCTGTCTGTGGGAGGGGAATTCTGGAGAGGGGGATTATCCCCTGCCACTGCAACAGTAAACACTACCCAAGCCCTGTGGTTGACTGATTTGAATTATGAGGCTAGGTTCTAGAGCCCTCTCAACTGAGACCAACACAAATGGGCCTAAAACGTAAAGGGGTTAAAAATCTTGATCTTCATGAGATAACTATTTATGGAAACAACGCGTTCGCTTGTAAGCTGCTTTGCTGCGTTTGTACTGCAGATCTGGCAACCCTGTTCTGAGCAGATAATGCATTTTCTTACTGAATGATATTGGATATCCTTGTGCAAGGTAGCTTTTATCTAGGGTATTTTCTATCCTGAAATACAGTGGTGCTTGAAAGTTTGTGAACCCTTTAGAATGTTCTAGATTTCAGCATAAATATGACCTAAAACATCATCAGATTTCCACACAAGTCCTAAAAGTAGATAATGAGCACCCAGTTAAACAGATAAAACAAAAATATTATACATGGTCATTTATTTATTGCCCTGTCAGTGCCATCCACACCAGTTACTCATCCTGATTTGTGCCCTTGTTTAAAAAGCCCTTAATTTATGAACAAGTTTCCCGAAATTGCATGTCTTCTTGTTCATGTCTCTCCAGTTAACTATATAAACCGTTCCTCGGCAAATGTTAAACCTTGCGCGATTGCATGTGAAGCAGAGCTCAATTAGTAGGCGATACCAGGCAATGCTTATGTGATTGACTACAGTTATAGTAAATTAAAAGTACATTCCGATGCAATGAAACCATAAATTGCAACAGCTTCAATTACGTGCTCTGCTTTCTCACGTGTTTAAATGGCTCCATTTAAGCAAAACGCTCCAAGGGACCTGCTGAAAAATATCTAAGGAGCAACTCAGGTACTTGGTCTCTTTGGATCTAGCTCTTTGTCCAATTTTTTGCTCATTTCTGCCACTCCATCATGTTGGCACGTTTGCTATTGCCAGAGCTGGCCAGGATTGGGTTTGATCTGGCAGAAACCTTGGGAGAAAACCCAAAAAGGACACAACCACCTTGGGCAGCGTAGATTGTCTATATAAGAAATAAGCTAAAGTAATATATGTTTTATTTGATAAAATATACACATAAACATAATATAATGGAAGTCTTCCCTCATCAGAACCTCTCCAAATCGACTGCTTTCGACTTCTAGATTTTGGGTTTACTGTGACTATGGGGATTTAACTTTGACAAATTACAACTGGTGATGATCAGGCACCAATATTAGTCGTTTATCCAAAACGTGTTAGTTTGGCTTTCCAAATTGTTGCCACATGTCCCATTCCAAAACTACAGGCATTAATATGGATTGCTTCCCATCTGCTGCTATAACATCCATCTACAGGAAAACGTTCCTATAGATTTTGGTACACAGATTTTTTTGCTCCCATTCTTGCTCAGCACCATTCTTGATCAGACACTGATGCTTGCTGATTAGTGGGTGTATTAATTCATGCATACATGCATGCTTGATTTCCAGCACCTGTTAGCAGTGAGTGCAGCTGAAATACCCTAATTCAATAATTACACAGGAGCGTCCAAGTACCTTTGGCCATGAAGCGTATACAGTTCCCTCTACAATTATTGGCACCTCTGGTAAAGAGGAGTAAAAAGAGTTAAGAAATGCACCTCTTGTTAAATTGCTGCAGCTTGATCTCACACTGATATATAGTACAAAAATGAGAAGATTCCAACCTTTTGCTCAACTAAAATAGCCTGAGAAAGAAATCCAAGAAAATATAACTGAAATACAGTACTGTGCCAAAGTCTGAGGACACCACTAGACATGTTTTAGGAATCGTATAATGTAACACATTGTCATTGACTGGACCCAAACATTTCAAACTTACATTTATCACTCCGTAAAATTTTTTCCACTGAGCTTTAGCATATCCTAGCCATTTCACCCTATTCCCCTTCCGAAAAGGTGGTTTATTGGCTGCTACCCTTCCAAAAAAATTCCTGATCACGTTTCTTCAGATTGTAGAAGGGTCAACTTGGCATCCCAATAAAGCTGCTATTACTCAAGTTTACTAAATTCTTGCCACTGTTGCCTGTAGAAGCTGATTTTTCTGATTCTGAATATGTTTTGTTTAATTCTGCATACAAATGTCCTTTATATTCTAGCTCTACTCTAATAAAGAGACTGAGAAATAATTACATATAGTGATTTGATCTAATGGTGGCCTAAGACTTTTGCACAGTACTGTATTTTAAATAGTACTATTTTAAAAAAAGTAAGTAAGTAAGAGTATCTAGTAACTCAAGCAGTAACTCAAGCAGTAACCCATGATTTCCTGTTTCACATATATTATGTTGATTTTGATCTTGTACATTTTCTAATTTTTTTCAGTGACATTAAGCTTTTTACTCTTTTTACTCATCTTTACCAGGGATGTCAATATTATGCCAATACATAGTAATCATGGTCATTTAAAAAACGTAAGACACTACAATTTAATTAATCAAACAATCAATGTATATTGGATCTCAATCCAGCCTGAGCAGATTGCTGCAACCTGACGAAATGTTTAATGGAAGCCATTAGGAGAATTCACTTGCATCTGAACCGTTGCCTTTTTTTTCCCCAAATCCCTCCATCATGCTCTCAGAGTGAGCTACCTCTCTACAGCATCACACCGGTATTCTTTCCTCACACCCCGGCCATACCATATGTCCCAGTGTTCAATGTTCTGCCAACTCTTCCCCTGCCTACATGCTAGAATCCACAGCACCTACTGCGAGAGAGGCGAGCGAGAGATGGATTGAGACAAGCTGAGAAGGATGAAGAAAGAGACAGGATCAGGGCTGGGGAGGAGGGCAGACTCACAGCACAGAGTAAGATGGATGGGAGAAGGTTGTGACAGGCAGTGAGAGAGAGGAGCTTTGTGTGCTGCCTGACTGTAATTTGATGTAATGGTCTGGCTGTGAATGTGGCTACACGGCTCACCAGTGATACTGGACAGCAAGAGGCAGGCGGGAAAGCTCAGCATTGCTGCTTCTCATAGCGATAACACACTGCTGAAGCACTCAAGCATGTGTACAATATGGCGGGAGTCAGTGTTTGTTTGATCAGCTCGAACAGTCTGTGCCTGCTTGCAAATTTTACCACCATATGTGGCTGCACCAGCATTCTTTGCTCTGCGGTCATTTCTGGGATGTTTCAATGGATCCTGAAACAGTATTAAGCCATGTCAGGCATGTCTGGTGGGTTGGGCGGTACACTGGTGTTCATTACCCATACGGTATGCATTGTTCATATACCTCCATACCGGTGCATAGCAGAACCACAGCTCTAACAAACAGGCAGCAAATGATATAATAGTTTTCAGCGCTACGAGCGCTGCTGAGCTCTGAGTAGAACTACATCACCGAACAGCATGCTGGGTAAAGCTCGCTAGCCAGGTAGCATCACATACATCACATTCTAGAAGCAGGCTTAACAGCTGGGAAAGACACTGTCAGATTAAAGAGCAGAACACAGTATCGGATTATAAAGCTAGATCGGAGATGCAAAAGAAGAGCCACATTATGAACGCAGTAACTTTCAGGGGATGTCTTACCGGGAGTGAAAATACTTCAGCCACAAATAGGCACCTCTCTCTTAAGCTCCGTCTTTAAGACTTTGCAGATTGCACAATAAAATCTCTTTACATTCGGCAACTGGTTCATGCATTCTGATTTGTGTAATTTTGTGATGCGAAGTAAACCTTAAAGTCATTAAAGCCTTCATTATATACATACATAAAACGGATTCGGCCGGTTTTAGCGTGATCGGCTTCAGCGGGTCTCATATAACTGATTCTGTGCCGGTCAACCACACGAACAGCACCGTGCTTTTACTAACTTAACTCTCAATTCAGTTCAGGTCAGTTCATAATTCAGTTTCAGGCACTCGATGGTTTGTCTAAGAGACATGTATAAGGGTTTGTTTGCTGACATGATGAGAAGGAAGCATTGTGTTTTGGCTGTTTGAGTGCTACTTAACTAGTCCACTAGACCGTCTCCCTAAATACCGCATTACTGATGATGGACTAGGGACACTACTAAGGGCTTTGTTATTCATTTTGAACACAGGCATGGAAACTTTTGTAGTGTTTGGATTACATACATGGAGAAAATAAGTCTTGAAGGATCAAGTCCGGAAACAATCGGAACATTGGATTTAATAAGACGTTTAAAACAGCATCACCCCGCTGAATATGCAGAGTTTGGTAAAACAAACAAAGTCAAAGAGGCTAAAGCTAACGAGAGTGCAGAGCCAGGCACAAGCCAGCAGCCCCTGCTATCTTTTTTAACGGAGCAGTCGGTGAATCTCTAATAATTACACACGCACACATAAATATATATATTTTTTTCTATTTAGTCCTGACAGTAGAGTAAGCCACACACCTATAGCAATGGCCATGATATACCAGTAGAATCCTTAAAAATAGCATGATACAAATTTTTGGCATTACCGCCCAGCCCTAATGTCTGGGAAGTAAATTTGGCTCACTTAAAATAGCATTTGCTGTTTTCTAAAAGGGCCTGAGTGCAGTTGGATTTTCATCCATTTTATATCGTAACAAAAATGCACCCTACTTTAAGGCCATGCAACCACTTGAACATCATCTAATCTCATCGGTACAGCGTGGAAGGTTTCAGAAAGAGGCTTAGGTCATGTACTAAGCCAATTGGTTTCCACATCACCACTATGTACTTCGTATCCCAGAGGAACATGTGATGCACAATTTAATGACTACTGTCCTGATTTTCTCGGATTCATGCAGTGGCATAGTGGTTAAGGTAATGGACTATGGACCAGAAGGTGCAGGGTTCAAAACCCACCTCTGTCAGACTGCCACTGGTAGATTGTAAGATTGTACCAATTGGAAGTCGCTCTGGATAAGGGTGTCTGCTAAATGGCTTAAATGTAAAGGTTTTGGTCAAAACACATAGCCTTCTTTACCTTACTCTGGTTAGGGTCACGAGGGAGGGTCTGGAGCCAGACCCAGAGTTCAGCGGGTGGAGATAGAGTTCCACAAACCAAACACCTGACCTTACTACCCAGGCCCTCAAGAAGTGCCATTTCCAGCAGCTCGCTCATACAAACAAGCAACAACTGCTGCTACACTGAACCGAACTTTGAGGATTGCAGCTAGGGGTGTAACGATGTATTGTGATGAAAAAAAAGGTCACGATGTGCATAGTGGAGTTGGATGATGCTTTGTGCATTTTTTGGACAGCAGAGGGTTCAGTCCTATGTCATATTGCCATAGACAGATCTTGAACGAATGTCTTTATTAGTTAGTTTTTATTTATGAAAGCCTTTATTTAGTTTTTTTTTATTTGGTGAAACTGTTATAATAAATTTGCAATAAATAATTTATTTAACTTATTTATTTATTTGCAATAAATAATTTATTTGAATTCTTCAGAACTCCTCATTTCTTTTAATTGCAGCAGACTATAAAGATTTTAATTCATTCATTCTCTTTCTTATCCGCTTATCCTAAACAGGGTTGCGGGAAGCCGGTGCCTAGCCGTGCGACACAGAGCGCGAGGCTAGGAACAACCCTAGGCAGGGCGACACACTCAAACTCACACAGGTAGATGTACGATGAATTTGCGCTGGGGTTGAACAGTACTTTAAATCGCTGTTTACTGTAAAGTTCTAGACTAGTTCATGTAGCCCCTGTGCTACATGTCCTAACAGAACACAACACTGATACTTCCACATTCCTGCAGGAACTATATCTGTATATACCTATACCTGTACTCAATACTATACATTACATTTACATTACAATTATAGCATTTAGCAGACGCCCTTATCCAGAGCGACTTACAATTGATACAGTCTTACAATCCAAGCAATTGTGGGTTAAGGGCCTTGCTCAAGGACCCAACAGTGGCAGTTTGGCAGAGGTGGGATTTGAACCCTGGACCTTCTGGACCTCCATAGTCCAGTACCTTACCCGCTAGGCTACCACAGTCCCATACATAGTCAATACTAAGGCTGGCCAGCAACACCGGACCCCAAATTCACTGATAGGTGAAAATGCAGGTGAAATAGCAAAACAGGCAACTTTAAACAGCAGCAGCATGCATTGCACATTCTAGCAGAACAGAGGCCAAAGAATCCTAATCTAAAAATCTAAATCCTCATGGATTGGTGCCCAATAGTCCAAAAATGGAAGAAGAACGGAATAGGCTAACAACGTTGCACCTAAATATTTTTGTTTGGAATTCATTGGTCCCTTTGGTAAAAAATGCAGTTTTTTTCCCCACATTTCCTGTAAAAATGAGTGTGTTTGTAATACCCTCTACAAATTCTGACAAGGAATTTTTCCCTCCGAACAATACATTCACTGGCCAACCTGTACCACCTCCCTCCTCTATCCTATATCCCATCGCAACACCCAAACGGGCCCCCCCTTTTATTTAGCCCATCCTCCTCCAATGCAACGCAACTGCAGAAGCCTGAATTTACTTAACTTATTATTACCTAAAAACACAACAACGACTAATTCCTAAGTCCTGGGCCAGTATTTTTATTATACATTTGCAGGCACTTAACAGGCACTCTTTTTTTTAACCGAAGTAAAACTTTAAAATCCAATTAGCAGATTCCAGGCCCCTTAAAACCACTGTCAGCACATTTTCTCATAATTTGTTTTAACTGGGGAACTGGGGTTCATTTTCCAGTCTTAATTCCAGCAACATTTTTAATTGGACCCTGAATCCCCATTTATTTTTTCCTCTGTTTGGTAGCCCCTGCCGTTGTTTCTTATTTGTATTCGAGAGATTAATTCCGTTATTTGGTTTTCCATTGTTGCCTTTTCCATTATTTTACCCTCGGAGAAGGACGCTGAGGTCACCACCTTACACTACTCCCCGCTGTGTCACCAATCAAAAACGCTGTGACATAAGGTCAACAAACGGCTTTGAGATTGGATGAACTTGTAGAAGAAACCCCGGTGGGTGAGTTCAAGCCAAAGGCAAGAGCATCACTTGGCTGAATACTGAAAGTGTTTTTTTTTATCCTTTCCACTCTCCAAAGATAATTATGCTATTAATACACGTTCGGGTCTCCAACTGATTTTAAGAAGGGAAGGGTGGGCCACGGTGGTGGGCAGGTGCCTTTAGTTCCTGTTCCGCTTTCCACAGTTTCCCGAAGGACCCGTTTTTTCTGTGGGTTTTTTCCTTTTGGATACTCCAAGTTTTTCCTTTTCCCCCACTATAAAAAAGACGCGTTAGGTTCCCAAATGGCATCTCCTGGAGTGTCTACTGAGTGTTGCCCGGAATGTGCCCTTACCAATGGGACTGGCACCCCTGGTCTAGAAAGCCGAATCCCATTCTTGTGCTCCGGGCGTTACATTTAGAACATGAAGTGAATTGGGTGAGCAATTACGTATCAAGATCCAAGGTCCGCATTTATGACAAATAAGACAAATCGGACCCACTTCAAATAACTGAGTTTCCATTTCCTTTTAGTTCGTTTTTTTCAGTCCGAACAATGCCAAACAATCACCTGTTGTAATATGATTTCACGCAAAGAGAGTGCCTCCAGAAGAGAACTACAGAAATAACATAATGAAAAATAATCACAACCCTGCTTCATTTTCAAAAATTGGGTCATTTTCCCGACCACAACAACCGAGCTGTTAAATATGATTAACGTAATGCAGCTCTCTCTTGTTGGTCTGCATGTCCTTCATTCATCATCCCGCCTGCCCAAGTTAATCCACTATCTTTTTGCTCCTCCCTAAAGCTCTCCGATAGCTCCTGTGTGGGTGGAGAAAACACGTTCTACCAGACTGCTAATGGAGTGGCCCGAACGCTCCAGATGCCAGTATTTTCATCATTTTTTCCGTATTGCTTTGTTTTTTGCCAATATGTTTCCAGACACGGATGTACTTTTTTTAACGCTGCAATATCCCAGCAGCCTCATGAAATCCTGTCCCAGCACCACTCTGGAACACAATAATACCCCAACCAACACCTACATTCTCTCTCTCTTCTCCTCTCTCTCCTCTCCCCTCCTCCCCCCCCCCCCCCCCCCCCCCCCACCCCCTCTCTTCTCTCTCCTCCCCTCCCGTCCTCGCCTTTTTCGTCTCTCCTCTCCGCCTCGATTCATCGCCTCGTCTCCCCTCCCTCTTGGTGTCTCTCGACACTGACTCTCCCTCCTTTAGAGCCCCCCTCATCCGACTCGTCCTTGTGCTAATGGCACGTCCTTCTGCATCTCGTTCTCGTCGCTTACTCGGGTCGGTGTTCTCATCCCAATCCCGGCGGATAGCGCACATCCGATCATCCGTCTCTGACGGGGAGTTGGCATCCATTCTCTCTCCGCGTGCCAATCGCCGACCTTTCCTCCCTGGTCTTCGCTTCCCCCCCCCCCCCCCGCCTCCTCCTTATTCCCCCTCCCGGGGGAAAAGCAAGGCCCAGCCGCCGCGGAGTCCCTATTCTCCTCTCTCTCGTCCTCTCATCTCTCATACGATTTTGTATCAATGAATCAATTGGTTGTTGTGTGTGTGTCATCACAATTTTGTTATCATGATGTGTATGGAAATGGTTTCATCTTATCATTTTCTTTCCTTGCTCCTCTTCTCCTCCTCCTTCTTTTGTGTAGCTCCCCTTCCTCCTCATTATCATCATGCATTGTTCCATGTGTTATGTGGAATCATGCCCTTCTCTCCTCTTCTCGCTTTCTCAAGGCCCGGCTGACTTACTTGCTCCAGCTCCATGCTGGCAGCCATTTTACAACCTAAAATGGGACTCTGGAAGGCAAATACCACAATAGCGCACACCAAGAGAAATGTCTATTTATAAAAGCACTATAAAAATCTCATTGCTTCATCTGGAGCCAACTGCATGACTAGAATAGTCTTACCTCAACACCAGAGACCATTTCCAAGCTCTGCCTCGGGAAGTCCAAACTCTTACAGTTCAACTAAAACTGGTTGCTTCAGTCAAGCTTCTTGTTTACAGCTGCTACACTGGACATTCCCTACACCATTTTTTTATTTCCTTTATATTCTGCTATACAAGGATATGTTGCCTGGTCTCACCCAGAGGAGGAAGGGTTCTGGGTTTGAGCCTGATACCTCTTAAGGTTTCTTCCTTGTGAGTCTTTTCAGATGTCACTAAATCATTTGGGGTCAAGACAAGGCACTGCTTTAGACAAGGTACAGTGGTGCTTGAAAGTTTGTGAAACCTTTAGAATTTTCTAGATTTCTACATAAATATGACCTAAAAATCATCAGATTTTAACACAAGTCTTAAAAGTAGATAAAGAGAAGCCAGTTAAACAAATGAGACAAAAATATTATACTTGGTCATTTATTTATTGAGGAAAATGATCCAATATTACATATTAGTGAGTGGCAAAAGTATGTGAACCTCTAGGGTTAGCAGTTAATCTGAAGGTGAAATTAGAGTCAGGTGTTTTCAATCAATGGGATGCCAATCAGGTGTGAGGGGGCACCCTGTTTTATTTAAAGAACAGGGATCTTTCAAAGTCTGCTCTACACAACACGTTTGTGGAAGTGTGTCATGGCACAAACAAAGGAGATTTCTGAGGACCTCAGAAAAAGAGTTGTTGATGCTCATCAGGCTGGAAAAGGTTACAAAGCATCTTTAAAGAATTTGGACTCCACCAAACCACAGTCAGACAGATTGTGTACAAATGGAGGAAATTCAAGACCATTGTTACCCTCCCCAGGAGTGGTCGACCAACAAAGATCACTCCAAGAGCAAGGTGTGTAATAGTTGGCGAGGTCACAAAGGACCCCAGGGTAACTTCTAAGCAACTGAAGGCCTCTCTCACATTGGCTAATGTTAATGTTTTCCATGGAGTCCACTCCATCAGAAGAACACTGAACAACATGGTGGGCCATGGCAGGGTTGCAAGTAGAAAGCCACTGCTCTCCAAAAGACCCAATTTGCTGCTCGTCTGCCAAAGTTTTGCTTGAAGATCCAAAGGTGGACCCGAGCCCCAAGAAGGCCCTTATGGGGAAGAATTGTTTTTTTGGAACAGATGAACCAAAATATATTTTTTTTTTGTTTAAACAAGAAAAAGTGTTTATGGTTTTGGATGAAAGGAAAACCACTGAATTCCAGCCAAAATACCTTATCCCATCTGTGAAAACAAATGGTGGTGGTAAGTGTGGTCATGGTTCTGGGCCTGTGTTTTTTTCTGCATATGGGCAGGACGGCTTTGCCCATCATTGATGGAACAATTTATTCTGAATGATAGCAGAATAAATTTCTAAAAAAAAAAAAAAAAAAAAAACAAGGATAATGTTCAGGGACATCTGTCCATGAAAACTGAAACGACCCTAAACACACAAGCCGTTCCAACACCAAAGAATGGTTAAAGAAGAATAAAGTTCCAATGTTTTGAATGGCCCCCAAGGTCAAAGTCCTGGACCTTTCAATCCAATTGAAAAAATGTTTTGTGGAAGGACCCTGAAGTGAGCCAGCTAATGGAGGAAACCCCACCAACATTCCCCAGGCCCTGAAGCTGTTTCTGTAAACGGAGAATGGGCTAAAATTAACCTCCAAGCAGGGCCGGTGGGTGCAGACCTGATCAACAGCTACAGGAACAACGTTTTAAGCTGCAAGTTTATTGCTGCAACAGGGGGGTCACACCAGAAAAAACTGAAAAGCCCAAAGGGTCACATAAACTTTTTTGGCCACTCCACTAATATGTTAAATGTTGGATCAGTTTTCACATCAAAAAATAAATGTCCAAGTAGAAATTATTTTTGTCTCATTTGTTAACTGGGGTTCTCTTTATTCTACTTTTAGGAACCTTGTGCGAAACTCTGATGATGTTTTAAAATTAAATTCCCCATATTTAATGCAGAAATAATAGAGAATTCTTAAAGGGTTCACACAACTTTTCAAGCACCACTGTAATGGTATGTCCATAAAACACTATATAAATAGCTTTTTCTTAATGTTCTAAGACCCTGGTATCACTTTGCCTTCATCCTGGCACCTAGCTGCCCCCCGTTTGAGTTCTCATCTCAGGACCCAAACAACACGGATTTGACACCAGGGCCCGCCTTTTTGTAAGAATCAGTTGTTTGCCATTTTTTTTGGGTGCACAAACAGAATCAGACTTTATAGGGGCACAACTCCTAAAAAACTCCTAAAAACTTACCAATTCTGCTTTTGCCAATTCAGTTCATAGGGGCAGACCTGTGCCAAACAATAAGGGCCCCCTGTTTAAAAACACTAATAAGACTGAACGGCGATTTTTAAAACACTAAAGTGGGCGTGTTACAAACGTTTTTACACTGCCATGGATGAGAAATGAAGAACAACATGAACACTACTAATGTTTTTATTAATTGTATTAAAATTTTCCGTATGCTTAATGTTAACTTCTCGCTAGGGCGCTGGAGACGGTTTATAAGTGCCCAAAAACATAAGCATCATTTACCTGCCTGCAAAACATGGCTGACCTTTCCTTTTAAAAATATTTATGAGCCTTTTTTTGGAAAGATGCTGAGGCATTTAGGGAAAACGTAGTGCATGTAGAAGAAGTTTGCATGACATGTCCCTGGTAGTTTTCCAAACCTTCAGCAATCCTCCAGGAACAAAATTTGACTTTTTTCTTTCTTACCATGATTTTACCTGGGGCCACGTGTCCCCTGTACGTGGCCCCTCTGATGATGCCCCCTGCCTTGGCACCAAGATCTTGCCTTTCCGGAACTAAACAAACCATTTACAGTTCCCAACCAAACCTCTTAATTCTCCCTTGTCTTCACAATCCTTATAAGACAATACTGCTCCTTATACAAATGATCTTCGTGTTTTTGTCCGATAAATCAAATCCGCCAGAAGGGAGTGGGTGGGTTTTTCCATTAGGTTTTTTCTTTCTTTTCTTCCCTGAAGACACCTCTCCGGTGTGAGTTTTCCCTCCCCAAAAATGGTTACTTGGTTATTTAACTTTACTTTTTGTAAAGTCACTTTGAAAATGTCCCTCTTGTTTTTAAAGCAACTACAAAAATACTTGAGCTAGGTCCCTATACCCGGGTTTGAGGAAAGCTAACGGGCATAACCCCTAGTCCTGGGGACAAAATGATGGTGAAATGTTGGCAAGCGCTGCATTGTGTGAGAACACAAGAGTGGAATAAAGACTGCTGATATGCAACTTTTCCTTTTTTCCCAGTGTTGCCCCCCAGTCCCCTCATATCCAAGGAATGAAAGACTTTGGTCTCTAAAGACCCCAACAACGGGACCCGGCGAGTAGAACAAAACATGAAACACAAATCAGAACACAAGTGCTGGTTTTGTCAGAAGTGCCTCCCTGTGTATTTATTCTGAATGCAAAGCACTTTGGTAACGACACATCCCCATACTTTGCTTTTTTAAAGAAGCCCAAACCGCCCAGCTGAGATGCAAGAAAACAATGTTGATTAACCACCATGTTTCCTAAATCCTCCTTTCCTTCCCCAGCCTCGAACACACTCCACCTCAGCAAGGCTAATTCATAAGAGAATTCAAGCAGGATAGAGAGAGTGAGAAAAAAAGGGTTCCCTATTGGCACTGGAAATAGGAAGTTGTTGTGGGGGTTTGGCAAAAGACAAAAAAGGACGATTCAGTGGAAAGCCAAATCCTGTCCCCCATATGGAAAAGAGCCTTTAATCATTGGCCTTTGCCTTGCCCTCAGCCCTCCTCCACCAATGTTCTCCCAAAACACACACACACACACACACACACACACACACACACACACACACACACGGCACCTCAGGTAGGGCTTTATGAATAACCCTTGATCCATTAAAACACATGCAGAGGCATCCACATATGCGCACACACACTACCCAAAATGAGCTGAGGGAAATTGCTGCCGCTCGCTGATAAGCCACCATGTTCTCCTTCAATTAATCTACATAATTCTGTGTCTTTCAAATATCAACTCATCCATTTCATGCCTCAACTATGTACTTACTCGCTTAAGTTACAGCACAGGGGCTAACACTTTAGACTTCCGCCTCCTTTACGTCTCACGCACGTTTGTACGCGGCCAAACGAAATGTAGATTGGTATGGACAGATCTTCATGGCCAGAATGGTATTATTATGGGATAAACCATTTCACAATCACAAAAAAAACATACGTGTATCCACATACATGCTATGGAAGTCCTGCTAGACCTAATGATCTGATACAAATGAGTTGGTTTTATTCGCAGTTCAAACTCTTGCTCATCGCCTGCGTGTCATCTTTTCTTTCTCGCAGTGGCTGATTCGTGGGTGAATGAATCATGAATTTAACCAACAATATTGTGGCATGAATGAACAAGAGATTCATCACTTCTGAATCACTCGGTCTGCACACATTCCTCCTGCTCATTTTCTTAGTTGTCGCTAATATTCCCTTCTGTTGTCGCTTCATTGTGCTGATGATTTAAATCATTCGGCTCAATAGGTGTCACATCTCACCCGCTAACGCCATCAGCCTTTCTTCACACATGAATCAGTAAATTGTCAGTAAAATGTTTACAAGTTATGTCGGTTGATTTCTGCTTTTAATTTGCCTCGTATATTCCCAAATAAAACGAAATTGGGCTTTAATGCTGCACACAGTCGCACAAAGTAGTACAGATTCAGGAAATCTGAAGCTGTTGTGCACTCTACTCCTAGAGATATTCCAGTCTGCTATAAGCTGGGGAACATGGAAAATTGTGACTTTAAGGGAGAAAAGAAATTGGACATACTACAGTTATTTATCTAATTAGAGCCATGAATAGAACTGAAGATACAAGTCCCACATAAAGGTTACTGAACAATTAAAAACAGCTTCTAATCTAATTATATATGTGCGTGTGCTTGTTTAAACTTGTATGAGTCAAGACGTGCGACTCGTTTCACCCGAAACTCGATTCATGATTCATGATTCAATACACAGTGATTCAGATTCACACAGATTCGCCATTCCTCAGTGACGATCAAAAAAAAGGGTACTACTGACAGCAAACAGAAAATGAGAATAAACACAGGCTGCAGTTCACCAATAGAGTAAGTGTTTTGCTTTTACTGTTCACTTTCAATCCATTACTCACTAAATTACATGAGAGTTTTCAAGACATTATTATAAAATAAGCTTTGGGTTAATGAGTTGGGCCAACTGTAGGTTAATGTAGGTGTTTTACACAATAACTTGCATGTCATTACTTATCACAGGGTCGGCTATGATACAGCATAGACCCCTCTAGAACACAAACTCATCAGTTCATGATACATTTAATTTATGATGGATTTGTTGGGACATATTCCCATCATAAATCAGGGAGCACCTGTATAATACATCTCCATTAATGCATATAATACAGTGTAGATTATATGGGGGTCTGGAAGGGAACTAACACAGGGAACTAACTTCTGGAACGATTTATCACAGAGAACCGAGGTACTGTATGTGTAGCACTGCTGTCTGATCCACACCAAACACACCCCATTGCAGTCTGTAATTACAGAACTGCAAGGTGAATCTATATGGTAAGTGGAACTAATCAAATGAACAATGAGTCTAATGCATATAAGCTGATGTGATGGGCTGGTTCAGTCTACCTTCTTGCCCTTTGCCCTGTGAATGGATGAGTGGGGTGAAGATGTGACAAAATAACTAAAAAGAAAGACATTTTTACCACAAACGCACAGCCTTATGCAAAAGTTTGTGTACCCCTCGACGCTGACATTTTTAGTAGACGTTCAAAACGCATTCTGACACATTTATGCTATTTTAACACATTAATTGTAAACCACTGGAAAAAAAAAAAAATTATACAATTTAGCAATTTAGCCATTCCAGATGATCCAGCAATCTTTTGTAATGTCTCAGGACTTTTTTAGGTTTGGTTAGCTTCTTTTCATTAAAAAAAATAAATCAACCCACATGCTATTTGACCAGGGACGTCCAAACATGTGCATAATACGGTCTGATTCCATGGCAGCCAAAATTGTGACAACCATAGTTAACAGTACCCAGCACGTGTGCTCCAGGGGTGACTGCGACGCATGCTTCACTGCGTACTGTACACACACAAGTACAGCCCTGTCACTTATCTCCTCTCGCATGGCCGCTCCGCCAACAAAACCCTTCATTCTGAAGCTCTGCATCATCCTTCCCACAAAACCCCAGCAGAAACCTCAGCAAAATCAGCCATCGGTGGTTGTGATCAGGCAGAGAAGCGCCAACTGTGAGCTTAAAGAACGACATTCATCTCATTCGACTCATATTCTCTGATCTTCTTTGTACGGCGACTGTGTTTCTCATGTCAAGGGGAAAAGAAATAAAAGTTTCTCACTGCACGTCTCAAATAGGATCAAATAACAGAGAAAATGTAATTCACCCTCCATGGTCCGTGGCAGGATCGTTCTCTAAATATTGGTGTATTTGTAATGGAAAAAGCCATCATCTTGATCCAAGCCCTAAGGCTAGCCTTTCCTCCACACACACGGTGCGGAAAAAGGATTTAATGACATCTACTATGAGTAACACTCGCCGTGGAAATCACAACAGATGTCATTCTCTCGGCAGTAGTAATCACAGCCATGTCAAGCGTGTAGCGTGACTTTGTGGCAGCCTTTCAGTCAAATATCACTCACAAACAACACTATATACAGAGATATTGGACCCATTCAGAGGGCTAGATCTACTCGCCTTTTCGTGTCGAATTTTAAGCGCAAGTCTTGCGGTTTTCTTGCAGTTTGTATGACGTGTACATGACTATTTCCAATAGGTGAATATCAATGCCTATTTCAATCGTCATGGCGATCAATTATCACGTAAATCCCGCAGCTTTGGACTGTGCTGTCTCAGTGGTTAAGGTACCAGACTGTGGACCAGAAGATCCACGATGCAAATCCCATCTCTGCCAAGCTGCCACTGTTGGATCCTTGAGCAAGACCCTTAATCCACAACTGCTTAGGTTGCACGGTTATATCAGTTATACGTCGCTCCAGATAAGAACATCTGGCTAAGAACATGGCTAAAGGTAAATATAGGATTTGTGCAATAAATTTGGAAGTCTGTTCCATTTGGACAAATCACAGTAGCCAATGCGTGTCATTTTCCCCTTCTCAAAATATCACGTGTTAATCAGCAGCATCAACTGGGAGTGACTGGGATTACATTTCCAATGCAATTAGGCTGCTCTTAAAGGGATTTCTCTTTTGTCCATGGATCGGCGCACGAGTATTTTGCATACATAAAACCAATTACAGCCATGTTATCAGTATCAATTTGCACACAAGGTGTCTCCTCTTACACTACCTCCCATCGATCCCATTCACAGAATGAGCTCTGTACATTACTCATACTGTGTGAGCCAAAAGTCTGAGAGCACTTGTTAAATGCTCGGTTGGATCATTGTGGAGAAAGATTCATGCTGCGGGAGGACAATGACCCACAACATAGTTTTTCAACAACTACATGAAGACCAATTCAAGTCATGGAATTTCTTCCACAGTCACCTAACCTATTTCCATCAAGCATTTACAGGGGCACTTGAAGACAGAAGCCAAGTATTCAGTAGCATCACATGATGTTTTGAACAGTGCCGTGCCAACCCGAGTGCACACTGTCATTACAGGAAAGGAACATGGCAAATATTATGTATAATATTTATTATGTAGATATCAAGCCCAGAGGTTCACAAACTTTCTCTGTATCTGTCCATGAATGTAGCAGTTAGCAGCCAACTCCATAAAACTGTAATAATAACAACGTAATAAGAGTTAACATGAGCAGTGCAAGAGTCATTTGAATTTGATTCATTGTTTGAAGAATCTTCTGTCAGAGTCACTGGAATTTGATTCGTTTTGTAAAGAGACAGGGTAAGAGGAATCATTTGAATTAGATTCGGCCAGTAATAATCCGGTGTTGAAGAGTCGTTTGATTTGATTCACTCGGTGAAGGTGCAATGTAGAAGAGTCATTTACACTTGATTCCTAATGTGAAGATGTACTGTATCAGA